>CM038214.1:284325711-284502065 GCA_021442155.1 Cymbidium sinense
TTAACCTTATTCCTTGGTTCACTTCTTGTTCAAAATGATTAATAAACTTAATTAACTAATTTTATTGTTCATGGATTAATTAATAATTAATTAACTTAAAAGAGTAGTTAAGATTTAATTAGTCAATTTTCCTTATTAAGTGAGCAATAAATCCCTAGGAAATCATGGGAGGCAGAGGCCATCCCATTAAATTAACCCCTAAAATTTTTGATTAATTGCTCAAGTAATTAAAGAGTAATTAAGCTAATTAATTTTGTAATTCAATCTTAATTATTATTTAAAATTAATTAAGATCATTTTTAATTAATTCTTCTTTAAAATAACTTTAAAATGAGAATTTATTTGAGTTTTTTTTATTTCTCTATGTTTTTTTATGATTTTTAGAAGTTTCAGCCATTAAAAATGATTAATTAAGCCTAATCTTGTAAGCGCCACATAGCGTGCGTGGCATGCTTTCCACATGGAACCGCAAGATTGGCTACTTAATATTTTTTTGACTCAAAGCCTACGTGGCGAAAACGGATATGCTTTTTCATTTGCCACCCAATCTAAAATCAGATGTCTGTGATTAATACATAGCTTAATAGGATTAAATCATATCAATCTAGTGGATCTAATCACATGCGCTTAGATCATGCGAGAATGGTGAGTGATTTAACATCACGTGAGGAGAATGGAGTCCATCCACCATTGCTCAATTGATCAAGCATGAGCTCGGATCAACTCCAAAAGGATCCCACCTTCTTGACATCGTGGAGATCCAATGGTCAAGATCACATGAGATGTAAGTTCATTTCAAAAGCTCTAACCCATTTTTGACTAAGGATCAGTTTCGGAAGCATACCTCACCGGCTTAAGGCCAGGCTAGCGATTGAGGAAGCTTCATATAATGGAACAAAGCCCTGACCTTGGATCAATTCCTTGATGTTCGCTTGGAAGATAACTAAGCAATGATTTGGAGCTAAACTTTGATCAAAGTCCCACCTCTAGTGCTCAGGAAGCTTGGGAGATGATTCATTCTTGCTTGACGAGGCCTAGAGAAGGTGCGTGCAAAGTTAATTTGAGCTTGATGAAGAAATGGGGAAGTTAGGTCAGAAATGGGAGTCTCCTATTTAGAGACAAACAGGAATGACATTTTTTGATTGACGAACAAGCTTAGAAGCATAGGGAATGGCCCTAGCAGCTCATCTTGGGTAGCTAGGGCTTTGAAGAATGATTTTTGTGTGTGTGTTTGAGTGGAAACAAGGGGGTGTATACCCCCTTCCTCTTGATCGGATGGTGGGATCGGGTTTGGCTTCTAATGGGAAGTCATATCTTAGGAGTTGGTGGCGAGGAGGATGTGAGTTTGCTTAGCATGGTTGGTTAAAGGTGTGGAGGTGGCTTCCAAGGAGGAATCGTGGGTGTCATATGGGTTTTAAATGCTTTGATGGGGAGGGAAAGGTGATTTCACCTCCCATGGGTCATGGCCAGCAAACCACCCACCCAGGTGGTTGGGGCGGTGTCCAGTGCCTAGGTGGACCATTGGGAGAGTACCAACTAGTCAATGAATGGAAATGACCACTTACATGGGTGATTTGTCTCATGTGATGCCCTTGACCCAAGGTAGAATGATCATTTGGCATTGGATTTGATTTGGGCAGATTTGAAATTAGCCAAAAGTGGGTTAGCCTAAATTTCAAGTCAATTGGAGTTGATATGGTTAGGTTTGGCTCAATTTGACTCATTTAGGTCAAATTGGGTTAGGTTGGGTCAAGTTGACCAATTGGTAAAATTGGGTCAAACTAAGAATTCGGTCAAGTTCATATGATCATTTGGGATATTTTGGTTCAATTGGTTTGGTTTATTTTTCCTTAGATTTGATTTTGGCTTATTTGAATTCATTTTGAGTCAAATGGGATAAGTTGAACCATTTGACCACATTAATAAATTAGCTTGGGTTGGGTGTTGGTTTGGGTTTAGTTGACCAATTGAAGATGATTATAGGCTTTGGTTTCAATTAATTTGGATTTGGTTTTGATTTAGGCAACTTGATCATATAGGTCAATTTGGGCTAAGTAGGTCAATTGGGTTCAATTGGGTCCAATCATGGCTTTGGTCAAGTTAAACAATCAATTTAGAATGAACTTGAGCCATTAGTTGCAATCAATTTGGTTTATACTTTGATTTGACATAATTTGATCCATTAGGTCAATTTGGGTTAACTTGGGTCAAGAGAGCCAATTGGGTTTGGTTTGACTCAATTGAAGGCCAAGTCATATTCAAATATTGATTTTGATTTGGTATGAATCATTGGTTTCAAGGGATTTGGAATAAGTTCTAATCTGATAGTTTGGGTTCATATGGGTTAAGGGGCTGACTTGATCAAATGACCAAGTTGACTTGGTTTGACCCAATTTGTGACAATTGATGAACTTAGGGTGATCAACAATCATGATGGAAGGTTTTGATGGGGTTAGTTCAATCCAACTTGGGTAGGATTAGAACTTGGCTCAAATAGGTCAAATTGGCCACTTTGGGTCAAGTGGATTAATTGGGTTTAGTTAGCTTGATTTTGGGTTGAGTTTATTTTAGTTGAGATTGATTTAGTTGAAATTCAATTGCAATTGTCTTGGGTTCAAATGGGTTTTGGATCATTTGAACATTTCAAGTCAGAAGGGTTTAGTTGGGTTTGACTTGGGTTGATTTTGGTTCGGCTTGATGATTGCAGATTTCATTTATATTTGTGAATATTATTGAATTTATGATTGGTTCATGAGAAAATAAATTGAATTTGGGTTTTGGAATGAAGGAATTTGGCTAAGTCCATGGAGTTGGGTCATGTGGCTTAGGTTTGGATTTTGATTTGTTTGATTTTTTTGATGATTTAAATGTATATTTCATTTAAATTTGAAGATGATTGAAAATATGATTGATTTGTGAAAATCATTTGAGTTTGACTTGATTTGGATTAATATTTGGCTAAGTCCATGGGATAGGACATATGGCTTAGGAAGGGTTTTGATTTAATTTGATTTAGTTTATTTAATTTTGGTCATTTGAATGTAGATTTGATTTATATTTAGGAAGATGATTGAAGATATAAATTGATTATGAGAAAATCAATTGATTTTGTATTGATTTGGATTAAGAGAATAGAATACTATTGGTCGTTGATGATCAAAGATTGCATGGATATGGCTAGGCAATACCACCAATGTTAAATACATGGTGTGGTCCTACATCCAACATTCTACATCCTACACTAGCCTCATGGCCATTGAGTGTTGGGGTACCAATTCTTGATCCTCCTTCTTCTAAGGGTCATCGGTTCATCTTAGCTGCTACAGACAACTTTTCCAAATGGGAAAAGGTGATTCCACTCAAAGAGGTCATAGCTCAGTATGTGCTTCAATTTTTTAGGAAATATATCATATATTGGTTTGGAGTGCTTTGATGAATTATATCTGATAATGGTATTGCATTCAAGAGCACCAAGATCAATAACTTTCCCCGAAGACATAATATAGATTAGAGATATTCTACCATTAACTACCGGTAAATGACTTCCTTGACAAAACTCTCTTCCAAATACTAAAGAAATACAAACAAGTGATAGTAGCATGAGCAGGTTAGTTGATACATTGTAGCACCATATATAACTCCAACTTTGTCTACTCCTTTCTCCTTAGTGTATGGGTCCTAAGTCATTCTACCATTAGAAGTCTAACTTCCTTCACTAAGGATAGTTATGGGTAGCAAGATCACAATAGAGCAGAACGCCAAGTTGCGGTTAGAAAAGCTTGAAGGTTTGAAGGATAGATGCTTGCAGGCATGCTAAGACCTCAAGTTGTACAAAGCTAAAATGATTCAAGCTCACAATAAGTTTGTGATTTCTAGATCTTTTCATGTAGGAGAGCTTATTTTAATTCTAAGGAGACCATTTGTTGCCCATCGTAAGATGGGAGACATGTTTGAACCCACTTGGGAAGGCCCTTTAGCCATAGAGAAAGCCTACCAAAAATGATCTTATCAGCTAATTAATCATAAGGGAGAGCGCCCAATGCTTCCAATCAATAGGCTCTACTTAAAAAAATATTATAAATTATTTTTAAAAATAATTACCATCAATGAAAATTCCATTTTGAATTCAGTATGTTCCATGTTAAAGTATTTTTATTTGTGAATCTGCCATGATGTGTTTAGGGTAGGTTTAAGGAACCCGAGCAACATCCTATCCTTCATTGACACAACACAAACACAAACTACACACAAATATATAAAATAAACACATATCTTTTATCTCGGGCTACTCTAAGTTGAGATAACGCAGAAGCAATCAGTAAATTTTGCTCTAATGTGCCACCACTAGTGTATTACCACAGTGGTCATTTAATAGGATGTATTAATGCGCTACACTTTCTTCTTGGATTAGCTTTCATGCACTGATTGGGTCGAGTATATTTGAGGATTAGGATAAGTCCCCAAGCGGCTCATTCCCTCTTTACTACTTCAAGTTTGGGTCCAATCATTCCTCGAGGCTCCCCCTTAATAGTCGCTCTATCTCAAATGTCCCATCGATAGACTATCGATGATTGATTCTCTTGGAAAGTTGTAAGCCTACATGCTTTCTTTCCGATTGATTGACACCGATAGGAACCTTAGGTTGGTTGGTTCTCGCTATGCTGACTGATCCACCACTCATGCTGATGGATACACCTTAGTTGGTTCACCTTAAGATACACCACTCATGGTAGATATAAGTGCTATGGTTTCTTATTGAGTTGGCCACCCATAAACCTTTCCTTTCTGGGGCTCGATGCCCTAGCAACACCCTATGGGCACTATATTTGGATCACATCCTTTGTGACCCCATTTAGACACTACCCAGGTTACTATTGAATTGGACAGTTCCCCTTTCCTTGTAACCACCCCTATGGTTGGAGAATCCATCATGGATGTGCAAATTCCTTAGTCTAATAAACTTGAGATAAGTTAAGGACATAGCACCTTTTAGTGTGGTCCTCATACCAATAGGGTCCCATAAACATATAAATAAAATATATATTCACTTATGGAATAGCAGGACACCCATAGCGATACATTTTCCCAAGAAGGCATCCTATCTTTAGGGAAGTGTCAGTAAAACTCCCTATAGGAATCGCCTGACTACTCTTGAGTTGATATAAGTTCCCAGTGGGATTCACTCAGTAGTCTCCCTAAGTCGAGTTTGATTTATTGTGCTACCAACAAGTCACCCCAGCGATTGTTCCTTGCTTTAGAAGATGTAAGTCTGTTGCACCTTCTTCCTAGCAGAATCATTGCACCGAAGGCAACCCCTGGGTTGGCAAGCTCTGCAGTAGACTATCCCTTTGGATTTGTAAATCTGAGATAGGACAAGTCTGATATAGCTTATTCTTAGTGGGTCTATCGCACACCGACATGTTCCATAAATTAAACCTACCAAATTTGATCGAGCTCACATCCCCAGTGAATATGCCTTCAATTCAAAATTAAACTAAATCAAACAAACCATATCAAATCACATGAATTTAAGATAAAATTAATACTAACTACTTTTGAGTTGGCATACATCCCCATTGGCATTCACTCAATAGTCTCCCTAGGTCAGGTTTGATTTGTTGTGCATCCAATAGCTCATCCTAGTGGGTGTTCCTAGCTTTAGAAGATGTAAGTCTGCTACACCTTCTTCCTTGCATAGGCTTGTGCCGAAGACAACTCCCTTGGCTAGCTCATATCTAGACTATCCCTTTGGATTTGTAAACCTTTGATAGGTCAAGGCGATATAGCCCTTCTCAATGGGTCCATCGCACCATAAGGTCCATACATTAACTTAGATGAAATTAAGCCCAATTTGATTTTTCTCAATGGAGTTAAATCATGCCCTTCTCCCTTGTGGAACCCAAAATCATCTATAAACAAGTTAAACAAATAAATCAAATTCAAAATTAACCTCCCTAATGGAGCAAAATTAAACCAACTTATAAATCAATAAATTGAACTCTTACCCCTGGATACATCCCCAAACAAATCTAGGAAATCAAACTCAAATCCCAATCCCTCATGCATCTAGTGGAAGGTTCATATAATCCCATGGACTCGAGCCCATATCTACAATGATGGCTCCACATCAATTAAAACAAAACAAATTAAAGTCAATTTGATCTTAATCCCCAGTGGTTTATAGATTCTTATCCTTAGCAAATCTTCTTTCCATAAATTATATAATCAAATGAAATTTAAACCTTATCCCTAGTATATTTTTTTTTCTTCTATGCCCTCGACATAGACCCCTCACATGTCATGTCCAATGCATGTGTGATCCCCTAGTGGATCTCCCACCATGTCCATGACATGGAATTCTCATCAAATCTTATTTTTTTTCTTTTATGCACTCCTTTAATACTTCAACCAAATGCATAATAATGTATTTGTTCAAATTACATTATCTTAACATTGTAATGAACATTTTATGATTTATGATGGTGTAAGCTCAAACTAACTATACAATATCATGCTAAACATATTATAGTGTAAATTAACACACTATATTTATTTTAATATATGATGTTATATTATAATTTGCAATAATATAATATATTATCTATTACACCTCATTAGAATCACTTAAAAGAACAAATAACAAAATTTTCTCAAAATATGAATAATGTTCATTTTGGATGTAAAATTGTTATTTTTCTATTATAATTTTGGTGTTGCTTCTTCATGTGTGTTGTGAATTTGGCCAAATTCTCCCATCTCAACCTTCAAATTAACATTTTGTGAGTTTTGACCCAATGTATTATAAAAATTAAAACATACTAAAATGTACAATAACATTTAGTAACACTCCACCACATTCATATATATGTGAAGTTATATTATCATGTACATTATATTTTAATATGCTTTCATATATTATATTATCTTAGAGTACACCTTAAAATAAATCACTTTAAGCAAAAGCTTTATAAAATTTTGTTAAAAACTGAACATTTATTTTGAATGCAAAATTCCATTCTTTTGATTAAATGACACACCATAGTAGATCCCCAATAATATTCCCTAAAGCTTACATTAAATTTGGCCAAACCCCATCATCTCAGCCTATAAATCAATATTTCTATGAATTATACTAGTGCAAACTCTACTTCATACTATAACAAACAAAATATGCTAAACAAAAAGTAGTTATACACAATAGTATGCTATAATGCATGATGCTACACTATGTTATGACATCCTATATTATAATACACTATAACATATTATATTATATTTATATTGCATATCACATCACAAGGTATTGCTTAAGATAAAAAAGCATGAAATTAGTCTAAATAATAAAATATTAGAAGTTATACACAAGGTTTAGGATTATTTTTAGTTTATTTTATTTTATTTAGTTTAGGGTTTAGGTTTAGGTTTTGGTTTTATTTATTTTATTTTAGTTTATTTTAGTTTAGGATTAAGTTTATTTTAGGTTTAGGTTTTCTTTTTAGTTTAAGGTTTGGGTTTTTTTAGGTTTTATTTTTAGTTTTATTTTTCTAGTTTAGGTTTTTATTTAGTTTTTATTTTATTTTAGGTTTATTTTATTTTACATTTAGTTTTTATTTTTTTAGGTTTTTTATTTTAGGCTTATTTTATTTTTTAGATTAGTTTAGGTTTTTATTTATTTTATTTTGGTTTAGTTTTTATTTTTTTATTTTATTTAATTTTTAGGTTTAGGTTTTAGTTTAGGTTTTTATTTTATTTATTTCATTTTATTTATTTATTTATGTTTAGGTTTTTTATTTATTTTATTTTTAGGATTTAGTTAGTTTAGGTTAAGGTTTTTATGGTTTAGAGTGTAGGGTTTAGTGTTTTTTAAGATTTAGGGTTTAGGGTTTAGGGTTAAGTATTGTAGGTTTATGGTTTAGGGTTTAGGGATTATTTTTTATTTTATTTAGGTTTTATTATTTATTTTTAGGTTTAGGTTTAGGTTTTTATTTTATTTTTTAAGTTTTTTATTTTTAGGTTTATTTTATTTTTTAGTGTAGTTTAGGTTTCTATTTATTTTATTTAGTTTAGTATTTTATTTTTTATTTATTTATTTTTTAGGTTTAAGTTTAGGTTTATTTTTAGTTTAGAGTTTTATTTATTTTATTTTATTTTATTTATTTATTTATTTAGGTTTGGTTTTTATTTTATTTAGTTTAGGTTTAGGTTTTTAGGTTTTTAGGGTTTAGGATTTAGGGTTTAGTGTTTAGGGTTTAAGGTTTAGGGTTTTTAGGGTTTAGGGTTTAGGGTTTAGAGTTTAGGGTTTAAGCTTTAGGGATTAAGGTTTAAGGTTTAGGGTTTTAGGTTTATGGGTTTTAGGTTTAGGTATTTATAGTTTAGGTTTAAGGTTTGGTTAGGTTTAGGATTAAGGTTTTAGGTTTTAGGTTTAGGGTTTAGGGTTTAGCTAGGGTTTATTTAGGTTTAGGGTTAGTTTAGGGTTTAAGTTTAGGTTTAGGGTTTAGGGTTTAGGTTTAGGTTTAGGGTTTAGTTTAAGGTTAGCAGGGTTAATGGTTATTTAGAGTTTGTTTATTTAGGGTTTAGACAGGTTTAGCATTTCTTACTTTTAGGGTTTAGAGGGTTTATGGGTTAGGATTTGGGTTTAGGGTTTTAGGTTTAGGTTTAGGGTTTTAAGTTTAGGTTTAGGTTTTTATTTTATTTTTTTAGGTTTAAGTTTAGGTTTTAGATTTTTAATTTAGGTTTACTTCTAGGTTTTATTTTTTGTTTAGTTTTAGGTTAATTTTTAGCTTATTTTATTTTATTTAGTTTAGGGTTTAAGTTTAATTTATTTTAGGTTTGAGTATAGGTTTTAGTTTAGGATTTTATTTTATTTTATTTTGGTTTAGGCTTTTTATTTATTTTATTTTTTAGGCTTTATTTAGTTTAGGTTAAAGTTTTTAGGATTTAGGGTTTAAAGTTTAGTATTTTTAAGGGTTTGGGGTTTATAGTTTAGTGGTATAGGTTTAGGGTCTTGGGGTTTAGGGTTAGTTTTGTGGTTTAGGGTTTTTTTAGGTTTGTTTAGGGTTTATTTTTTATTTTTTAGGTTTATGTTTAGGTTTTATTTTATGTTTTAGGTTTATTTTATTATTATTTTTTATGTTTAGTTTTATTTTTATTTTTTAGGTTTATTTTATTTTTAGTTTAATTTAGGTTTCTACTTATTTTCTTTTAGTTTAGTTTTTATTTATTTTATTTTATTTTATTTTTAGGTTTAGGTTTAGGTTTATGTTTAAGTTTTAGTTTAGGTTTTTATTTCATTTTATTTTTTATTTAGATTTAAATTTTTCTTTATTTTATTTTTAGGTTTTATTTAGTTTAAGTTTAGGTTTTTAGGGTTTAGGGTTTAGGGTTTAGGGTTCAGGGTTTAGAGTTCAGGGTTGTAGATTTTAGGGTTTAGGGTTTAAGGTTTAGGGTATAGGGTTTTAGGGTTTTGGGTTTTGGGTTTAGGATTTTAGTTTTTTTTTATCTTATGGTTTAGGGTTGTAGGTTTAGGGTTTAGAGTTTAGGGTTTAGGGTTAGTTTTAGGGTTTGGGGTTTAGGGTTAGTTTATTTTTATTTATTTATTTTATTATTATTTTTAAAAGTAAAGTATGTTTAAGTTTATTTAATTTATTTTTATTTATTATTTATTTTATTTTTATATATTTTTATTTAGTTTTTTATTTTTAGTTTAGTATTTATTTATTTTGTTTAGGTTTTATTTTAGTTTATTATTTAGGTTTAGGTTTCAGTTTAGGTTTATATTTAGTTCAATTTTATTTTTATTTTATATTTACGGTTTAAGTTCTATTTTTTATTTTTAGTTTGGGTTTAAATTTTTATTTTATTTTTTAGGTTTAGGTTTTATGCTTATTTTTAGGTTTTATGTTTTAGTTTAGGTTTAAATTTATTTTAAGTTTATTTTATTTTATTTAGTTTTGGTCTAGGTTTAGGTTTACCTTATTTTAGGTTTAGGTTTAGGTTTTATTTATTTTAGTTTAGGTTTATTTTATTTTTATTTTTGGTTTATGTTTTTTTTTAGTTTGGGGTTTAGGTTTTACTTTTTTATTTATTTTTAGGTTTATTTTTAGATTTAAGTTTTTATTTAGTTTTTAGGTTTATTTTTAGGTTTAGTTTAGGTATAGGTTTAGGCTTTAGTTTTTGTTTTATTTCATTTTATGTTTTTATTTCATTTAGGTTTAAGTTTTTTTTATTTATTTAATTTTTAGGTTTTATTTAGTTTAGGTTAAGGTTTTTAGGGTTTAGGGTTTAGGGTTGTAGATTTAGGGTTAGTTTTGGGGTTTAGAGTTTATGGTTTAGGATTTAGGATTTAGGGTTTAGGTTTTTTTTTTATTTTTATTTAGTTTAGTTTATTTACTTTTGTTTAGGTTTTTATTTTAGTTTATTTTTTAGGTTTATGTTTATTTTTTTAGTTTAGTTTATTTTATTTTATTTTTTAGGGTTGGGTTTTATTTTTTATTTTTATGTTTAGGTTTAAGTTTTTAATTTATTTTTTAGGTTTAGGTTTTTGGTTTTTTATTTTATGTTTGTTTTATTACGCTTATTTTAAATTTTATTTAAGTTTTTTTTATTTTTAGGTTTATTTTATTTTTTTAATTTAGTCTAAGTTTTAATTTATTTTATTTTACTTAAGTTTTTATTTTCTATTTTATTTTATTTATAAGTATATGTATAGGTATAGGTATAGGTTTAGTTTTTTATTTTATTTAATATTTTATTTTATTTAGGTTTAAGTTTATTTATTTATTTTATTTTTAGTTTTTTTTAGTTTAGGTTTAAGTTTTTAGGTTTTTAGGGATTAAGGTTTAGGTTTTAGGGTTTAGGGTTTAGGGTTTGGGGTTTAGGGTCTAGGGTTATAGGGTTTAGGGTTTTGGGTTTTGGGTTTTGGGCTTTGGGTTTTAGGGTTTTGGGTTAAGGGTTTAGGGTTAGTTTTAGGGTTTAGGGTTTACGACTAGAGTTTAGGGTTAGTTTTAGCATTTAGGGTTTAGGGTTTAAGGTTAGTTTTGGTTTTTTTATAAATTAAGTAAACAAGTAGGTTTAGGTTTATTTAATTTATTTCTTATTTATGTTAATTTATTTAATTTTTTATTTAAGTTTTTTTATATTATATTTAGTTTAGTTTATTTATTTTAGGATTATATATTTTAGTTTAGGTTTTTATTTAGTTTATTTTTTTTTAGGTTTAGGTTTAGGTTTAGGTTTACTTTTTATTTTGTTTATTTTTATTTTATTTTTTAGGTTTAAGTTTAGGTTTACGTTTTAGTTTAGTTTTATTTTTGTTTTATTCTTTAGGTTTAGCTTTTATTTTTAGGTTTAGGTTTTAGGTTTTTATTTTAGGTTTATTTTTAAGTTTTATTCCTTAGTTTAGGTTTAGGTTTATTTTTAGTTTATTCTCTTTCATTTATTTTAGGTTTAGGTTTAGGTTTATGGATTTTAGTTTAGATTTAGGCTTATTTTATTTTTATTTTTATTTTATATTTTTTTTTAGTTTAGGGTTTAGTTTTTTTAATTTATTTTTTGGTTTTATTTTTAAGTTTATTTTTTAGGTTTAGATTTTTATTTAGTTTTTATTTCATTTTATTTTAGGTTCATTTTATTTTTATTTTATGTTTAGTATTTATTTTATTTAGGTATTTTATGTTTATTTTATTTTTTAGTTTAGTTTAGGTTTTTATTTATTTTATTTTAGTTTAGTTTTTATTTATGTTATATTTTATTTTTAGGTTTAGCTTTAAGTTTAGGTTTTTTTATTTTTTTTATTATATTTATGTTTAGGTTTTATTTATTTATTTTCTTTTTAGGTTTTATTTTATTTAGGATTATGTTTTTTAGGTTGTTTAATGTTTAAGGTTTAGGGTTTAGGGTTTAGGGTTTAGGATTTAGGGTTTAGGGTTTAGGGTTTAGGGTTTTGGCTTTTAGGTTTAGGGTATTGCGTTTGGAGTTTTGGGTTTTGGGTTTTAGGATTTAGGGTTTAGGGTTTAAGGTTGGTTTAAGAATTTAGGGTTTAGGATAGGGTTTTTTATTTTTTTTATTTTTAAATTTATTTTTAAATTAATTAAAATAGTAGGTTTAGGTTTATTTAGTTAATTTTAATTTATTTTGTTTATTTATTTTATTTTTTATTTTTATTTAGGTTTATTTTTATTTTTATTTAGTATAGTTTATTTATTTTAAGTTTATTTATTTTAGTTTAGGTATTTTACTTTAGTTTATTTTTTAGGTTTAGGTTTAGGTTTATGTTTATTTTTTAGTTTAGTTTTATTTTTATTTGATTTTTTAGGTTTAGGTTTTATTTTTATTTTTAGGTTTAGGTTTAAGTTTTTATTTTATTTTTTAAGTTTAGTTTTTAAGTTTTTATTTTAGGTTTTGTTTAGGTTTTATTTTTTAGTTTATTTTATTTTATTTAGTTTGGGCTTAAGTTTTTTTTTTAATTTAGAGTTTTAGATTTATTCTTTATTTATTTTAAGGTTTATTTTTTAGGTTTAGGTTTTTATTTAGTTTTTATTTTATTTTATTTTAGGTTTATTTTATTTTTATTTTCGGTTTAGTTTTATTTTAGTTATGTTTTTTATTTTTTAATTTAGTCTAGGTTTTTATTTATTTTATTTTAGTTTAGTTTTTAATTTTTATTTTAGTATCTTTTTAGGTTTAGGTTTAGGTTTAGGTTTTAGTTTAGGTTTTTATTTTATTATATTATTATTTTTTTGGGTTAGGATCTTTTCTTTAGTTTAGCTTTTAGTTTTTTTGGCTTTTTTGGGTTTAGGGTTTAAGGTTACTTTAGGTTTCAAGATTAGGGATTAGGGATTAGGGTTTAGGGTTTAGGGTTTAGGGTTTAGATTTTAGGGTTTATGGCTTAGGGTCTAGGGTTTCAAGTTTTAGGGTTTACGGTTTAGGGTTTAGGGTTTAAGGTTTAGGATTTTTAGGGTTTAGGGTATAGGTTTTAGGTTTAGGGTTCAAGTTTTAATTTAGGCTTTAGGATTTTTAGCTTTTTATTTAACAGAGAATAAATTCTTATTCAACATTTCTTCTTTTCGATTTCATCAACCAAGTAACACAACAAATTCACTATGACACAAGCGACAACATTGATAAAAAATGGGCACACATAGAGTAAATCAAAAATCTTAGATAACTAGAACCATCTCTACTATAAAAACATGGTTCCATAAACAACATATTGGATCGACCGTTCATTAGTTTCTTCAGTTCCCATCAGAACCACCCCAGCTTTTTGAGTAGCAAGATCCACCATCATATCCTCGATCTCTCCCTCTTCCATCGCCATGGCTATAATCTCTATCGCTCCTCCCGCCTCCATAACCCACTTACCACCACTCCATATCCACACCTCGGATCTCCCACCACCATTGTGATAATAACCAGCCTCGCTTTATGGTTTTATTCTTAGTTATTTTATTTTTTTAGTTTAGTTTAGCTTTATATTTATTTTATTATTTATTTATTTATATTAGGTTTAGGTTTAGGTTTTAGTTTACATTTTTTATTTTATTTTGGTTTAGGTTTTCTTATTTAGTTAAGATTAGGTTTTTAGGTTTTTAGGTTTAGGGTTTATGGTTTAGGGTTTTAAGGATTATGGTGTTAGGATTTTAGGTTTAGGGTTAGGGTTTACAGTTTAGGGTTTAATGTTCAGGCTTTAGAGTTTAGGGTTTTAGGGTTTAGGGTTTAGGGTTTAGGGTTAGCTTAGGGTTTAGGGTTAATTTAGGGTTTAGGATTTAAGGCTTAGGGTTTTAGCTTTAGGGTTTTTAAGGTTTAGGTTAGTTTAGGGTTTAGGGTTTAGGGTTTTAGAGTTTTGGGTTTAGGGTTAAGGGTTTAGGGTTTATGATTTAGTGTTGGGTTAGGGTTAGGGTGGGTTTAGGGTTAGGTTTAAGTTTAGGTTTAGTTAGTTTAGGGTTTTAGGTTTAGGGTTATTGGTTTAGGGTTTAAATTTAGTTTAGGTTTATTTTTAATTAGGGTTTAGTGTTTAAAGTTTATAGTTTTAAATTAAAGATTTTATTTAGTTTATTTAGTTTATTTTTATTATTTTAGCTTATTTTATTTTTTAATTTTTATTTAGGTTTAGGGTTTAGTGTAGATTTAACTTTAGTTTATACTTTTAGGATTTAGGTTTAGGTGATTTAGGGTTTAGGAGGGTTTGGGTTTAGAGTTTAAGCTTTAAGGTTTTGGTATTTTAGGGTTTATAGTTTATGGTTTAGGGTTTAGGGTTTAGGGTTTAGGGTTTAGGGTTTTAGGGCTTAGGGTTTAAGGTTTAGGGTTTAAGGTTTAGGGTTTGAAGGTTTAGGGTTGTTTAGTATTTAAGATTTAGGGTTTATAATTTAGTGTTTATGATTTAGGGTTTAGGGTTTAGATTTTAGGATTTAGAGTTTAGGATTTAGGGTTTACAGTTTACTGTTGTTGGGTTTAAGGTTTAGGGTTGTAGGGTGGTTTAGGGTTATTTTAGGATTTAGGATTTAGGGTTTAGGGTTTAAGTTTTGGTTTAATTTAGGTTTAAGTTTTAGTTTTTAGGGTTTAGGGTTATTTAGAATTTTAGTTTAGGGTTTAGGGTTTTAGGTTTAATTTAAGGTTTAGGATTTTTTGGTTTAGGGTTAGGTTTAGGGTTTAAAGTTTAGAGATTAGGGTTTCGGGTTTTGGGTTTTAGGGTTTTGGGTTAGTTTTAGGGGTTAGGGTTTAGGGTTAGGTTTATTTATATTTAAATTTTTTATTTTTTTAGTTTATTTTTTTTATTTATTTTAATTTATTTTATTTTCTTATTTTATTTAGGTTATTTTATTTTTTTAGTTTAGTTATTTATTTTTTTGGTTTATTTATTTTAGTTTAGGTTTTATTATATTTTTTTAGGTTTAGGTTTAGGTTTACGTTTATTTTAGTTTATTTTATTTTTATTTTATTTTTTTTAGGTTTAGGTTTTATTTTTATTTTATTTAGGTTTAGGTTTAGGTTTTAATTTATTTTTTTTTGGTTAGGTTTAGTTTTATTTTAAGTTTATTTGTAGGTTTCTTTTAAGTTTAGGTTTAAGTTTATTTTTCTTTATTTTATTTTATTTAGTTTAGGTTTAGGTTTATTTATTTTAGTTTAGTTTATTTTAGTTTAAGTTTAGGTTTATTTTATTTTATTTTAGGTTTAGGTTTTTTTTTAGTTTAGGGTTTAGGTTTTATTTTAATTTATTTTAGGTTTATTTTTTAGTTTAGTTTTTATTTAGTTTTATTTTATTTTATTTTATATTTATTTTATTTTTATTTTAGGTTTTATTTTTATTTTAGTTAGGTTTTTTATTTTTTAATTTAGCTTAAGTTTTTATTTATTTATTTTTAGTTTAGTTTTTATTTTTTATTTTATTTTCTTCTTAGGTTTAGGTTTAAGTTTTAATTCAGCTTTTTTTATTTATTTTTAATTTTTTTGGGCTAAGTTTTTGGGTTTAGGGTTTAGGGATTAGGGTTTTGGGTTTAGGGTTTAGGGTTTAGGTTTTAAGGTTTAGGGCTTACAATTAAGGGTTTAGGATTTTAGGATTTAGGTTTTAGGGTTTAGGGTTTAGGGTTTAGGTTTAAGGTTTAAGGTTTAGGGTTTTTGGCTTTTCTTAATGGAGAATAAATTTAGATTCGGCATTTCTTTTTTCATCAACCAAGTACACACCAATTTTTTAAACAAATGATAATAAAGATAATAAATGGTCACTCATAGAGTAAATCAAAAACCCTATATAACTAGAACCATCTCTACCGTAAAGACACAGTTTCATAAACAACAGATCGGATAGGCCGTTCTTCAGTTTCTTCAGTAGTAGGATCCACCATCATATACCTGATCTCTCACTCTACCCTCACGGTAACATTTGTCACTCCTCGCCTCCATAACCATCAGCTCTGCCACCTCCATATCCACCAAAACACCTGATCCCCACCACCACTGATAACCCACCTCGCCTTCACCTCCATTAGATTTAGAATGAGCCTAATTCACGTGATGTTCCTGTCATCAAGATTCTGCCCATTCTTAGGCCTTTGGTTTAGGTTTAGTTTATTAGGTTTTAGGGTTTAGGTTTATTTTTTAATTTATTCAGTTACTTTAGGTTAAGTTTTAAGGTTTGAGGTTTAGGGTTTTAGGTTATGGTTTAGGGTTTAGGATTTAGGTTAGGGTTTTAGGGTTTATGCTTAGGGTTTTATGGTTTAGAAATAGGGTTTAAGGTTTAGGGTTTAGGGTTTATGGTTGTATGGTTTAAGGTTTAGGGTTTAGTGTTATTAAATACTTTAGAGTTTAAAGTTTAAGGTTTTAGGGTTTAGGGTTAATGGTTTTGGGTTTTTTAGGGTTTAGGGGTTTAGGGTACAAGTTTAGGTTAGGGTTTAGGTTTAGGGTTAGCTTAGGTGTAGGGTTTAGGTTTAGGGTTTAGGGTTAAGGGTTTAGGATTTAGGGTTTAGGGTTTAAGGTTTAGGGTTTTTATTTTATTTTATTTTAAGTTTATTTTATTTTTATTTTACATTTAGTTTCTATTTTATTTTAGTTTTTTATTTTTAGGTTTACTTTATTTTTTAATTTAGTTTAGGTTTATATTTATTTTATTTTAATTTATTATTATTATTTATTTTATTTTATTATTAGGTTTAAGTTTAGGTTTAGGTTTTAGTTTACATTTTTTTTTTTTTATTTTTTTATTTAATTTCAATATTTGTTTTTTATTTAGATTGGGATTAGGTTTTTAGGTTTTTAGTTTTAGGGTTTAGGGTTTAGGGTTTTAGGGTTTATGGTTTTAAGATTTTTGGTTAATGGTTAGGGTTTAGGGTTTAAGGTTTAGTGTTTAGGCTTTAGTGTTTAGGGTTTTAGTTTTTACTAGTTTAGGGTTTGTGTTTAGGGTTTTAGAGTTTAGGGTTTTTTGGTTTTAGTTTGGGATTAGGTTTTAGGGTTTAGGTTTAGGGTTTTTTAAGGTTACTTTTAGAGTTTAGGGTTTTGAGTTTTTAGGATTTAGGGTTTAGTGTTTAGATTTAGGGTTTTAAATTTTAATAGTTTAGGTTTATTTATTTTTAATTATTTTAGTTTATTTTATTTTTTATTTTTATTGTGCTTATTTTTTATTTTTAGGGCTTAGGGTGTAGGGTTTAGGGTTTATGCTTTAGGGTTTAGGGTTTATGCTTTTAGGTTTAGGGTTTAAGTTAGATTTAGGGTTTAGTCTTTAAGCTTTAGGGTTTAGGGTTTTTAGGATTTAGGGTTTAAGGTTTAGGGTTTTTGGGTTTTAGGGCTTAGGGTTTATGGTTTTGGGTTTAGGGTTAAAGGTTTGAGGTTTTAGGGTTTTTTATTATTTAGGGTTTAGGGTTTACGGTTTAGGGTTTATGATTTAGGGTTTATGGTTTCGGGTTTAAGATTTAGTGTATAGGGTTTATGAATTGTGGTTTTGTGCTGTAGGGTTTAGGGTTTCAGGTTGTAGTGGGGTTTAGAGTTTAGGGTTTAGGGATTTGGGTTAGTTTAGGATTTCAGGTTTAAGGTTTAGGGTTTAGGGTTTTCGGGTTTAGGTTTTAAGGTTTAGGGGTTTTTATGGTTTAGGTTTAGGGTTTAGGGTTTATAGATTAAGGTTGTAGGTTTAGGCTTTAGGCTTTAGGGTTTAAGGTTTAAGATTGTAGGTTTAGGGTTTAGGGTTTAGGGCTTAGGGTTTAGGGTTAGTTTAGGGTTAAAGTGACTTGGTTTAGGGTTTAGGGTTTAGGTTAGGCTTTAATGTTTAGGTTTTATTTTATTTTATTTTAGGTTTATTTAATTTTATTTTATGCTTATTTTTATTTATTTAGGTTTTTATTCTTAGGTTTATTTTATTTTTTAGTTTAGTTTAGGTTTTATTTAATTTATTTTAGTTTATTTTTATTAGTATATTTTATATTATTTTTAGGTTTAGGTTTAGGTTTAGGTTTTAGTTTAGGTTTATTTATTTATTTATTTATTTTATTTTTGTTTGGATTTTTTTATTTATTTCATTTAGGGTTTATTAAGTTTAGGTTTAGGTTTTAGGGTTTAGGGTTTGGGGTTTAGGGTTATGTTTAATGTTTAGAATTTTTTAGGTTTAGGGTTTAGGGTTTAAGTTTAGTTTGGTTTGGGTTTGGGTTTTAGGGTTTAGGGTTAGTTTTAGGGGTTAGGGTTTAGGGCTAGGCTTTTTTCTTATTTTTTATTATTTATTTATTATTTATTATTTTTTAAATTATGTAAACAAAATGGTTTAAGTTTATTTAATTTATTTCTTATTTATTTTAGTTTATTTTATTTTTTATTTTTATTTTAGTTTATTTTTATTTTTATTTAGTTTAGTTTATTTATTTTAGTTTAGGTTTTTATTTTAGTTTATTTTTTATGTTTAGATTTAAATTTTTTTTAATTTAGTTTTATTTTTATTTTATTTTTTAAGTTTAGGTTTATTTTTTTTATTTTAGGTTTAGGTTTAGGTTTTATTTTATTTTTTAGGTTTAGGTTTCAAGTTTTATCTTAGGCTTATTTTAGGTTTATTTTAAGTTTAGTGTAAGTTTATTTTTTATTTATTTTATTTTATTTAGTTTAGGTTTAGGTTTTATTTATTTTAGTTTAGTTTATTTTTATTTAGGTTTAGGTTTATTTTATTTTTGTTTTAGGTTTAGGTTTTTTTAGTTTAAGGTTTAGGTTTTATTTTTTGTTTATTTTGGGTTTATTTTTTAGGTTTAAGTTTTTATTTTATTTTATTTTAGGTTTATTTTATTTTTATTTTACGTTTAGTTTTTATTTTATATAGGGTTTTTATTTTTAATTTAGTTTAGGTTTTTATTTATTTTATTTTAGTTTAGGGTTATTTTAGGACTTAGGGTTTAGGGTTTATGGTTTAGTTTGGGGTTTAGGGTTTTAGGGTTTTAGGGTTTAGCTTTAGGGTTGTTTGTTTTAGGGTTTAGGGTTTAGGGTTTAGGGTTGTAGGTTGGGTTTAGGGATTAGAGTTTAGGATTTATGTTTAGGATTTATGATTTAATGTTTAGAGTTTGGATTTAGGGTTTAGGTTTATAGTTTAATTTTTTATTTTTTATTTTGGTTTTTTTTAGTTTAGCTTTTATTTTATTTAGGTTTTATTCTTAGGTTTATTTTATTTTTAAGTTTTAGTTTAGGTTTTATTTATTTTATTTTAGATTATTTTTATTAGTTTATTTATATTATTTTAGGTTTAGGTTTAGGTTTTGTTTATATTTTATTTATTTTATTTTATATTTAGGTTTGGTTTATTTATTTATTTTATTTTAAGATTTATTTAGTTTAGGTTTAGGTTTTTAGGTTTTAGGTTTAGGGTTAGTTTAGGTTTAGGTTTTGAGGTTTAGATTTAAAGTTAAGGTTTAAGGTTTAGGATTTACGATTTATGGTATAGGGTTTTGGATTTAGGATTTAGGGTTTAAGGTTTAAGATTGTAGGGTTTAGGGTTTAAAGTTTAGGTTTAGGTTTAGGTTTAGGTTTAGCTTAGGTTTAGTTAAGTTTAGGGTTTAGGGTTTTAGGTTTAGGTTAGTGTAGGTTTAGGTTTAGGTTTAGTTTATGGTTTTACAGTTTTAGGGTTTAGGGTTTAGTGTTTGGGTTTTATGGTTTAGGGGTTTAGGGTTTTTATGGTTTAGGGTTTATGGTTTTTATGGTTTAGGGTTTAGGGTATATGTTTTTGGTTTAGGGTCACATTCTAGTTTAGGGTTTAGGGTTTTTGGTTTTTTTAATAGAGAATAAAATCATATTAAACATTTCTACTTTTCAATTTCATCAACCAAGTAACCCACCAAGTTTTCTAAGACACAAGCAAGAACATAGATAAAACTGAGCACACATAGAGCAAATCAAAAATCTTAGATAACTAGAATCGTCTCTACTATGAAGACATAGTTCTATAAGTAGTAGATGGATGACCATTTTTTTCTCAGTTCCCATCGAACCACCACGGCCTCTCAGTGGTGGATCAACCATCATATCCCAATTTCTCCCTCACCATAGCTATAACCTCAGTCATTCCTCCACCTCCATAACCACACTACTTGACCACCACTATGATAACTCGCCTCGCTCCTCCCCACCATATCTCTAGCACAGGTTGATGTTCACCATCGTTCTTCCCATTCTTAGGATTTAGGTTTAGGTTTAGGTTTATTAGGTTATAGGGTTTAGGTTTATTTTTATTTATTTAGTAGGTTTAGGTTTAGGGTTTGGGGTTTAAGGTTTAGGTTTAGGTTTAGGTTTATTAGGTTTTAGGGATCATGTTTATTTTTTAATTTATTTAATTACTTTAGGTACATGCTTAGGGTTTGTAGTTTAGGTTTAGGGTTTAGGGTTAGGGTTTAGGGTTTAGGGTTTATGGTTTAGATTTTAGATTATTTTTTATCGTTTAGGGTTTAAGGTTTAGGGTTTAAGGTTTAGGTTTAGTTTAGGGTTTAGCATTTAGATTTAAGGTTTAGGTTGTTTAGGTTGTTTAGTTTAGGTTTAGGGTTTAGGTTTCTGATTTTATGATTTAGGAGTTTAGGGTTTAGTGCTTAGGTTTTAATTGAGGTTTAAGGATTAGGGTTATATGGAGGTTTAGGGTTTAGGGTTTAGAGTTAGTTTATGGTTTAGGGTTTAAGGTTTAAGGTTTATGGTTTATGGTTTTTTAGGGTTTAGGGTTTAGCATTTAGGGTTTTAGGGTTTAGCATTTAAGGTTTAAGTTTTAAGGGTTTAGTTTAGGTTTAGGGTTGTAGATTTAGGTTTTGGGCTTGAGTTTAGATTTAGTGTTTAGGATTTAAGGTTTAAGGTTTAGGGTTTAGAGTTTAGGTTTAAAGTTTATGGTTTCTTTTTTAGTTTATTTTTTTAATTTATTTTGGATTAATTATTTATTTATTTTCCCTTTAGTTTTTATTTAAGTTTTTATTAATAGATTTATTTTACTTTTAGTTTAGTTTAGGTTTTATTTATTTATTTTACTTTATTTTTATTAGTTTATTTATATTATTTTAAGTTTAGGTTTTATTTATTTTTTTTTTATTTATTTTTATTTTATTTTATTTAGGTTTAGGTTTTTTTTATTTATTTATTTTTAGGATTTATTTAGTTTAGGTTTAGGTTTTTAGGTTTTTAGGGTTTAGGGTTCGGGGTTTAGGATTTTGGGTTTAGTCTAAACTCTAAGCCCAAAATCCTAAATCTATAATCCTAAACCCTAAACCCTAAACCCTAAACCCTTAAAAACCCTAAACCTTAAATGCTAAACCCTAAACCCTAAAAAACCAATAACCCTAAACCTTAAACCTTAAACCCTAAACCCTAAACCTAAATGTAAATATATGTTAAAATAAAAAATAAAAACTAAACTAAAATAAAATAAATAAAAACCTAAACTAAAAAAAAAAATAAAATAAACCTAAAATAAAAAACCTAATAAAATAAAAACTAAACATAAAATAAAAATAAAAAAACCTAAAATAAAATAAAATAAAACTAAATAAAAACTTAAACCTACAAAACAAACCTAAAACTAAAACCTTAAAATAAATAAAAAATAAAACCTAAACCCTAAACTAAAAAAACTAAACCAAAATAAAAAATAAAATAAACCTAAACCTAAACTAAAATAAATAAACTAAACCAAAACTAAAATTAAAATAAAACTAAAATAAACCTTAAACTAAAATTAAACCTAAATAATAAAAAATCTAAACGACCTAAATAAAATAAAACTTCAACCTAAACAAAAAACACCTAAAAAAATAAACTAAAATTAAACCTAAACCTAAAATAAACTAAAATAAACAATAAAATAAATAAATAAAATAAATAAATAAATTAAAATTAAAATAAACATAAACAAATAAATAAATATAAAAATAAAATAAACTAAATACTATCTTCACTTTTTTGAAAATCTACTCTCACCCTAACCCTAAATCCTAAATCCACCCTAAACCCTAAACCTTAATTAACTCTAAACTCTAAACCTAATCTTAAACCCCCCACCTAAACCCCACCCTAAACCTACCAATACAAAACCCTAAAGCCTACTCCTAAACTAACTACCCCCAAACCTTGGGCCTAAAACCCTCTCCCTAAAAAAAACCAATATAAAATAAATAAATAAAAATAAATAAATAAATAAACCTAAACTAAACCTACTAAACCTAAATACCAAAACCAAAATGTAAAAAAATAAAATAAAAAATATAAACTAAATTTAAATAAATTATAAACCTAAACTAATTAAATAAAATAAACCTAAAATTAAACACTAAATAAAATAAAACTAAACTTAAAATAAAATAAAATTAAATAAATAAAATAACTAAAATAAACCTAAACCTAAAAATAAATAAATAAATAAATAAATAAACCTAAACAAAAATAAAATAAACTAAAATAAACCTAAACTAAAAAAACTAAATAAATTAAATAAACCTAAACTTAAAAAAATAAACTAAATCAACTAAACTAAATAAAATAAAAAGCTAAAATAAACCTATAAAACTAAAATATTAAACCTAAATAAACCTAAAATAAAAACCTAAAATAAAAAAAATAAAATCAATCTAAACTTAAAATAAAAATTATATCCTAAACTTAAAAATAAAATAAAAAATAAAATAAATTAAAAAAAAAGCATAAACCTAAACCTAAAAAAATAAAACTAAATAAAAACCTAGTAAAATAAAATAAATAAAATAAATTAAACTAAATAAAATATAAAATATACTTAAATAAAAAATAAAATAAACTAAAAAAATAAAAATAAAAATAAACTAAATAAAATAAACCTATTAGTTTACTTAATAAAAGACACAAAATAAACCCTACACTAAACCCTAAATACCCTGAATAAAACCCAAAAATAAACCCTAAACCTCTTAAAACCTACTTAAACCTAAATCCTAAACCCTAAAAACCCAAAACCCTAAACCCAAGCTAAACCCTAAACTAAACCCTAAACCCAAAACCTCAACCTAACAAAACCCCAAAATAAAATATAAAAAATAAAATTTAAAATAAAATAAACAAAACTAAACCTATAAAATAAAAAACCTATAAAACACAACCTAAACCTAAATTAAAAAAATAAATTAAAAAATATGAACTAAATAAATTAAACTAAACCTAAACTAAACTAAAATAAAATAAACCTAAAGTATAAATAAAAACTAAATAAAACTAATCCTAAAATAAAATCTAAAAAATAAAAAATAAAATAAACCTAAACCTAAACTAAAAAACTACCTAAAATAAACAAAATAAATAAACCTAAACTTACAAAAATAAATAAATAAAATAAATAAAAATGACATAAATAAACTAAACCTAAACCATGAACTAAATAGGATAAAATAAACTAAAAACCTAAACTAATAATAAAAAAATAAACCTAAAATAAAACATAAAACAAACCTAAACTAAAATAAAAAACATGAACCTAAATATGGAAATAAAATCTACCTAAAAATAAAATAAAAATCATACTAAAAAAAATAAAATAAGCATAAACTTAAATCTAAAAAAATAACAAAATAAAACCAAAACTAAAATAAATAAACCAAAAAATAAAATAAATAAAATTCACTAAAATTTAAAATAAACTAAAATAGATAAAAAAATAAATTAAAATAACCTTAACCTCCCTATTTACTTAATTAAAAAAATACCCTAGACCCTAAACCCTAAACACTAAATCCTAAATCCTAACTCCTAAACCCTAAACCCAAAACCCTAAAACTAACCCACAACCCTAAACCTTAAATGCTAAAAAACCTTAAACCTAAAACCCAAAATCCTAAATCCTAAACCCTAAAACCATAAACCTTAAACTTACAACCCTAAACCTACAACCCTAAACCCTAAACACTAAACCCTAAACAATAAACCTTAAACCCTAAAATGAAAACCTAAACCTTAAATACTAAAATAATAAATAAAAAACCTAAGCCAAAATAAAATAAATAAAATAAAATAAAATAAAAACCTGCCTAAAGTAAACCTAAATAAAATTAAAACTAAAATAAACTAAAATAAACTAAATGAAACCTAAACTAAACTAAAATTAAAATTAACCTAAAAATAAAACCTAAAATAAAATAAAACTATGTGAATAAATAAAATAAACCTAAAATAAAATAAAATAAATAAATAAAACCTAAACATAAAAATAAACCTAAAATAAATAAAAATTAAACCTAAACCCAAAACTAAAAAAAACTAAACCTAAAATAAAAATAAAATAACCTAAACCTAAAATAAATAAACCTAAACCTAAAAAACCTAACCCAAATAAATAAAATAAAAATAATCTTAAACTTAAAAATAGAATAAAACCTAAAAACCTAAATGAAAAATAAAACCTAAACTTAAAAAATAACAAAAAATACACTAAAAACCCTAATTAATTCTAAAATAAACTAAAATAAAACCAAACTAAAATAAATAAACTTAAATAATTAAACTAAATAAAAATTAAAAATAAACCTAAAAAATAAAAAATAAAATAAATTAAAATAAATAAAATATAATCTAAATAAATTAAATAAACCTAAACCTACCAATTTACTTAAGTTAAAATACCTAACCCTAAACCCTAAACCCCAAACCTATAAACCCTAACTCCTACATAACCACAAATCTAAACCCTAAACCTAAACCATAAATCATAATACCCTAAACCTAAAACTAAACCTGCTCTACCCAAAACCCTCTTGAAACAAACCCAAACCTAACCAATAATCCCAAACACTACCCTGACCCAAAACCCACCCAACCCTAAACCCTAAATCAATCCTAAACTCAAATAAAAGAAACCTACCTAAACTCAAAACCTAAAACTAAATTAAACCCAAACCTAAACTTAATCTAAAATCCCAAAAGTAAAACCTAAACCAACCTAAACCATAAAATAAAATAAAACAAATTAAAATAATCTAAACCTAAAAAAAATAAAACCTAAACTTAAACCTAAAAATAAAATAAACTTAAATTAAAAATAAAAACAATACCTAAATAAGCTAAACTACATAACCAAAATAAACTAAATAAAAGGCAAATAACTAAATGACTAATAAAATTAAAAATAACATAAATAAAAATAAAATTAAATAAACTCAAATATTAAAACTAAATACTAACCGGGTTAACTAATTTAAAAAACCTAGATACCCTACCAAGATCCTAACCTACACTAAATCCTACCCTACTCAACTAATGAACCTAAACCCTACCTACCCTAAACCCTTATCCTACCCATAGACCTCAAAAACCCTACTAAACCCTACTAAACCTAAAGCATAAACTTACCTAAGCTAAAAAACCATAAAACATAAAAAGTAAACCTAAACTGACTAAATAAAACCTAAAACAAAATAAATAAAAATAAACCAAAATAAAAAACCTAAATTAAACTAAACTAAACCTAAACCTAAAGATAAAATAAAATAAATACTAAACCTAAAAATAAAATAAATAAAACCCTAAATAAACTAAAAAATAAAAAAACCTAAATAAAATAAAAAATAAAATTAAAATAAAATAAAATAAACCTAAAATAAATAAAACAAAATAAATAAAAAAAATGATAAAAATAAAATAAAATAAAACCTAAAAATATTAAAATAAAACTAGACCCTAAATAAAAAAACCTAAACCTAAAAATAAATAAAATAAAATAAACCAAATAAAATAAATAAAACCAAACTTAAACCTAAAATAAACTAAATTTAAACTAAACCTAAACCCTAAATATAATAAAATAAATTAAAAAAAAACCTAATAAACTAGAAAATAAAGCTAAAAATAAAAAAGGCTAAAACCTAAACCTAAAAAAATAAACCTAAATAACTAAAATAAAATAATAAACTAAACCTAAAATAAACTAAATAAAAACCTAAACTAAATATAAAATAAAATAAACTTAGCTAAAAAATTACTAAATAAATATTAAAAATAAATAAAAACTAAATACCTAAACCTTTTGCATACAAAGTTAAACAAAAAACCTCACTTAACCTAAACCCTAAATAAACCTTACTTTAAAACCCTCCCTAAACCATACCCTAAACCCACCCTAAACCCTAAACCTAACCAAACCCTAAACCAAAAACTAACCTAAACCCTATAAAAAAACATAAACCTAAACTAAATGAAACCTAAAATAAATAAAACAACCTAAACCTAGTAAAATAAATAATAAAATAAAATAAACCTAAACTAAACCTAACTTAAATCTAAACCTAAAATAAACTAACCTAGGCTAAAATAAATAAAATAAATAAACTAAAAACTAAACTAAACCAAAAATACCTAAAATACTTAAAATAAAAACCTAAAACCTAAAATAAGATAAAACCTAAACCTAAAACTAAAATAAAACCTACCTAAAATAAAATCCTAAACTAAACTAAATAAATAAATAAATAAAATAAATAAACTATAAATAAATAAAAATAAACCTAATAAAATAAAAAATAAACTCAAATAAATAAAAAATAAACTAAATAAACCAAACCCTTCGGTTTACTTAATTTAAAAAAAACCCTAAACCCTACTAATTAACCCTAAACCTATACAAGCCCTAAAACCATAAACCTATACCTAAGTAAACCCAAAACTCTAAGCCATAAACCCTAAACTCTAAAACCCTATACCTTAAATGTTAAAAACTACAACCCTAAATACTAAACCCCAAACTTTAAACCCTACTAACCCTAAACCCAAACCCTAAACTAACCCCAAACCCAACCCCAACCCTAAACCCAGAATGCGTAACCTTGATGGCATGAACATCCGTCAACTAGCTCAATCTAGATTTGGTAGTGGAGGTAAAGGCGATGGTTATTACAGTGGTGGTGGGGGATGTGGAGGTGCTAGTGGATATGGAGGTGGTGGTTGAGCGGTGGTGGTTATGGAGGCGGGGAGCAACACAAGGTTATGTTATGGTGGTGGAGGAGAGATCAATGATATGATGGAGGATCCTACTACTCGAGAGGTAGGGGTGATTTGATGGGAACTAGAAGAATAATAATTGATCTTGCTTATGGAACTATTTCTTTATAGTAGAGATTGTTCTACTTTCCTAGGGTTTTGATTTGCCCTATGGGTGCTCATTTTTTATCTATGTCATCACTTGTGTCTTAGAAAACTTGGGGTGCTATAAGGTTGATGAAACCGAAGAGAAGAAATGTTGAATATTAATTTTTCTCTATTAAAAATAATAAATCTAAACCCAAAACTAAACTAAACTTAAACCTAAACCCTAAAAAAAACCTAAACTAAAACTCTAAACCTTAAAACTCTAAACCTAAACCTTAAACCCTCAACCCTAAACCATAAACCCTAAACCCTACACCCTTAAAACCCTAAACCCTAAACAAACCCTAAACCCTAAACCCCAAACTAACCTTAAACCCTAAACACTAAACCCTAAACTCCAAACGCTAAACTCTAAACTATTCCTAAACCCTAAACCCTAAACTATCCCTAAACCCTAACCCTAAACCCTAAACTCTATACCTTAAATAAAGATGTCATTAGGATTAGATCTAAATAATGACCTAATCTAACATAGTTATGGTAGCTAAAAAATGTATCTTCAAGAGTCTTTCCTTGACTATTAGAGATTTGAATACCCTAAACCTTAACCTTAAATAAAATTATATTACCAATTATTATAGTATAATGTAGCATCATATATTTGAGCATGTAATGATGTGCCTTTGGATGTTATAAAATGTTTTGAAATGTTTTAGCCTATTATGGTATTATGCCTTATACATTAATATAAATCATAAAAATATTGATTTAATAAATTAGATGATTAAATTTGTTAAATTTGAAGTGGAATTAGGTTGTAGTACCAAAGGTGTGCTACACCACTTGTATTCTAAAAGTAAGATTTTATGTTCAAAATAAATAGTATATGTTGTAGCATAGTATAGAATCATGTATCATAATATATTATTCTATGTATTTTAATTATTTTAGTATTTTCCAATCATGCGGTAGCTACACTAGCATTATTTATAAAAATGTTGATTTAGACTTTAAAATGGTGGAATATGGCCAAATTTAAAATAGGTAGAGCATGGCATCATAATATATTATTTCAATTTAAAATATGTAAGTGATATGACTAAAATATATAATTTTTATTATTTAGACTAATTTTATGATTTTTTATCTTTAGCAATCCCTTGTGATGTGATATGCAACATAATATAATATAATATGTTATAGTGTATTATAATATAGGATTCCATAACATAGTGTAGTATCATGCATTATAGCATACTATTATGTATAACTACTTGTTGTTTACCATATTTTAGTTTGTTATAGTATGATGTAGTAAAGTTTGTATTAGTATAATTCATAAAATACTAATTTATAGTGATGATGGGATTTGGCCAAATTTAAGGTAAGCTTTAGGGAACATCATTGGGGGTGTGCTATGGTGTCATTTAATTAAAATAATGGAATTTTGCATCCAAAATAAATGTTCATTTTCAACCAAATTTTATAAATTTTTTTGCTTAAAGTGATTCATTTTAAGGTGTAATGTAAGATAATATATTATATGAAAGCATATTTAAATATAATGTACATAACAATATAACTTCATATATATATATATATATATATATATATATATATATATATATATATATATATATATATATATATATATATATATATATATATATATATATATATGAATGTGTACTAAATGTTATTATACATTTTAGTATGTTTTACTTTTGTTATAATACATTGGGTCAAAATTAAAAAAAAATGTTAATTTGACGTTGAGATGGAATAATTTGGCCAAATTCATAACACCAAGACACAACACCAAAATTATGCTATTTTGTACCATTTCTAATAGAAAAATAATAATTTTACATCCAAAATGAACATTATTCATATTTTGAAAAAAATTTGTTATTTGTTCCTTTTAAGTGATTCTAATGAGGTGTAATGTTAGACAATATATTATATTATAGCAAATTATAATATAACATCATATATTATAATATAATATTGTGTTAATTCAAACTATAATATGTTTAGCATGATATTGTATAGTTAGTTTGAGCTTGCACCATCACATATCATAAAATATTGATTACAATGTTAAGATGATGTAATTTGAATGAATACATAGTTAGGCTTTTGGTTGAAATATTAAAGGTGTGCATAAGAGAAGAAATAAGATTTGATGAGAATTCCATGTCAAGGACATGGAGGGAGATCCGCTAGGAGATCACACATGCATTGGACATGACATACGAGGGGTCTATGTCAAGGGCATAGAAGAAGAAAATATGCTAGGGATAAAGTTTAAATTTAATTTGATTATATGATTTATGGAAAGAAGATCCATTGGGGATAAGAACCTATAATTCACTGGGTATTAATATCAAATCAACTTTTATTTGATTTGTTTTAATTGATGTGGAGGCATATTTATGAGAGATATGGGCTCGAGTTTGCTGGGGATCAGGTATATGATCTTTCCATGAGGGAAGCAAGTTTGGGCTATCCACTAGGCATTGGGATTTTGAGTTTGATTTCATAGGGATGTATTCACTGGGAATAAGAGTTTGGTTGGATTTCTTTGATTTGACACTCTGGGAGTTGGTTTAATTTTGCTCTATTGGGGCAGTTGGGTTTGGATTTGATTTACTTGCTTGACTTGTTTATATATGATTTGGGGCTACACTATAGAGAAGGGTGTGATTTAACTCCACTTGGGAAAATTAAATTGGGTTTAATTTAAGAGTTAATGTAAGGACCCTTGAGTGTGATGGACCCACGAGAAGGGCTATATCGACTTGACCTAACTCGGTTTACAAATCCAAGGGATAGTCCACCGGTATGGGGTAGAGCTAGCAACCTAAGGGGTTGCCTTTTGATGTGCAATACTGCTAGGAAGAAGGCATAGCAGACTTACATCTTCCAAAGTGAGGAACAACTGCCAGGATGACTTGTTGGATGCACAAATAAATCAAAACCTAGGGAGACTGAATGAATGTCATTTGGGACTTATGCCAACTCAAAAGTAGTGGATTAATTTTATCTTAATTTCATGTGATTTTTATTTATTTGGTTTTGGTTTGATTTTGAATTAAGGGCATATCTGCTGAGGATTTGAGCTTGGTCAAATTTGATATATTTAATTTATGGACCATGTTGGTGTGTGATGGACCCATTGAGAAGGGGCTATATCGCTTTATCATATCTCGATTTACAAATCTAATGGGAAATTCTCTGGTGGTAGAGCTAGCCAACCTAAGGGGTTGCCTGTCGGTGTGCAATGATTATGCTAAGAAGAAGACATAGCAGACTTACTTCTTATAAAGCAGGGAACAATCGCTGGGGTGGCTTCTTTGTAGCATAACAAATCGAACCCGCTTAGGGTCGATTACTAAGTGAATGCCACTCGGGACTTATATCAACTCAAGAGTAGTTAGGTGATTCTAATAGTGAGTTTTGCTAACAGAGGATGCCTTCTTGGAAAATGCTGTGGGTGTCCTCATAATTCCATGAATATATATTTTGTTTATATGTTTGCATGGACCCTATTTGTGTGCGAGGGACCACACTGAGAAGGAGCTATGTAGTCCTTGACCTATTTAAGATTTATTGGACCCACGGAGAATTGCATCACGAGGATTCTCCAACCATAGGGGTGGTTACTAGGAAAGGAAACTATCCAATCCAATAACCGGTAATGTCTAAATGGGGTCACAAGGATGTGATACAAATATAGTGCCCAAAAGAGAGTACTTTGGGGGATTATCACGAGCCCTAGAAAAGAAAGCTATAGGTGTATGGTGGCCAACCCAAGGAGAAAGTATAATAGACTTAAATCTACCATGAGTGGTGTATGCTAAGGTATAAGAACCAACCAACTTAAGGTGTATATGTCAGCATAAGTGGTGTATCCACCAGCATAGTAAGAACGAACCAACCTGGTGCCCATTGGTGTGATCAATCTGGAAAGGAAAGCGTGTAATCTTACAACTTTCCAAGTGGAACTAATCATCGAGATAGTCTAGCATTGGCAGAACAGATGCTATCTGACCTAGAGCAACTATTAAGAGGGTAGAGGAAGGACTGACTGGACCCAAACAGTAGTAGTTGGGAGGAAAGAGCCACTAGGGGACTCATTTTAAATTTCTAATATACTTGACCCAATTGGTGCATAAAGGCCAATACAAGAAGAAAGAATAGCAAAATCACATCCTCTTAAATGAAGCAGACATAAGGTAGCTTACGCACATTAACTACCAAACTAATAGGGGTGTCTCATGTGTATTAGCCAAATAAGAAAGGAAAGCATATCAGACTTACAATCTTTGAAGCAAGAAGACCATTGGGGTAACACACTAGTAGGGTAGCACATTAGCCCGACCTAAAGCAGCTACTGAGTGAGTGTTGCTAGGGGCATTATCTCAACTCAGAGTAGCCCAAGATAAAAGATTTGTGTTTGTTTTATATGTTTGTGTGTAGTTTGTGTTTGTGTTGTGCCGATGAAGGATAGAATGCCACTCCTGTTCCTTACACCTACCCTAAACACATCATGGTAGATTCACAAATAAAATTACTTTTGACATGGAAGAGATTAAATTTGAAATATAATTTTCACTGATGATAATTATTTTCAAACATGATTTATAATATTTTTTTAGAGCCCATTTCATGAAAGCATTAGGCTCCTATGGAAAAGGGCTTTCTCAAGTGGGTTCAAACTTGCCTCCCATCTTACGACGGGCAACAATCGATCTCCTTAGAATTAAAATAAACTCTTTTACATGAAAAACTCTAGGATGGACCAACTTGTTGTGAGCTTGAATCATTTTAGCTTTGTACAACTTGAGGTTTTGGCATGCTCACAAGCATCTCTCCTCGAAACCTTTGAGCTCATCTTCTAACTTGGTATTTTCCTCTATTGTGATCTTACTACCCGTAGCTATCCTTAATGATGGGAGTTTGACTTCTAATGGTAGAACAACTTTGGACGGTGAGAAAGGAAACCGAGTTGGAATTCTATATGGTGCGTTGGCCCACAAGGCTTCAACTAGCTGCTCATGCCACTGTAGCTTGTTGTTGTCGAGTGTCATCTTTAGTATTTAGATGAGAGTTTTATTGAAGGCTTATGCTAAGCCATTTTCCCTTGGCTAGTTGATGGTAGAATATCTTCAATCAATCTTGTGTCTCTAGGTTAAGTTGTTAATCTCAGTGCTCTTGAATGCAATTACATTATCATATAAAATTCATCTAGGCACTCCGAACCTATATACCATATGGTTCCTAAAAAATTGGAGCTCATGCTGTTATGGCCTCTTTGAGTAGAATCGACTTCATCCATTTGGAAAAGTAGTCAGTAGAAGCTAAGATGAATCGATGACCCTTGCAAGAAGGAGGATCAATCAGACCCACTATGTTAGTACCCCAACACTCGAATGGCCATAAGGCCAATGTAGGATGTAGAATGTTGGGTGGCTGGTGTAGGACCACACCATGTATTTTACATTGGTGGCATTGCCTAGCTATATCCATGCAATCTTTGATCATCGATGGCTAGTAGTATCCTAGTCTCTTGATCTTGGCTTTTATCTTTGGATCATATTGGTTGGCTCCACATAATCCCGAGTGTACCTCGATCATGATCTTATGGGCATCATGCTTGTCTAAACAACATAACCATATGATTGAAAGACCGTATAATACACCATTCACAAGAACATATGAAAGTGCTCTGCTTCATCGATGGGCTTAGGAGTTCTCTTGAGGTAGTTTTCTTTATTTAGTAATCCATAAATGGTTACCTCCAATCTTACTCCTCGTCATTCTTGGTAATGGCAACATCCCCTTAGAGAGTACTTTTTGATGAGTTCAATATCAATAAGGGATAAGACTTATTTATTTTGGACCTTTATTGATATGGACTCATCCTTGCCAACTCTTTAGTTACTATGATGCTCTCTCTCAAGGAATCTTATAAATGGTAACCTCTTGGATTTGGGACAACTCCATGGTGTACTTGTGGTAGTGATGGAGCTTGGGCTTTATAACCTTATAGAACCAATTTGGTTGATGACTAGGCGAGAATCCTCAAAGATGTTGATGTTAGATGCTTAGAGTAACACAACTAACTTTAGACCACCAATCAGAACCTCATATTTGGCTTCATTGTTGGTGCAAGGATTAGATAGTTGATATGAGAATCTCACCACATCACGGTCCAGAGTTAAGTGAGCTATTTCAACCCTTATCTTTCCTTGTATAGTAGATTATGGCTCTTCTCCTCTTTGAGAGGAAGCCGCACCATCAAAGTACATCTCCCAACAATGAATGCTAGTATCCCCTATGTTCATGATTTGTTCATCAGGGAGATTATCACTAAGAAAAGACTTAGCAGGAAGTGGTGTGCTTCTTAAAGCTTATCCTTTAAATCCCAGTGGTACAAAGGTAATGTCAAAGCTGAGAGGATCATGGACCATCATGCTAACCATCTGATAGCATCATGTCATGAGATACTATAGTGGATTGATCCTAGAAGATTAAGTTCACCTTATAAGGAAGCATGTAGTGTTGTAACTTTTGGATATAAAGCACCAAGAGTCATCTATCATAGCTTAAAGCATGAATGACTTGCTCGGATAAGGAATGCTAGAATCGGTTGCATCATCGGGGCTTGATGTCTTCAAATTCATGCTCACACTTGTCATCCCACTTAAACTTGGCATCCATTTTGAAAGTCGAGAATGGTATCTTCGATAGGTTGGATATAAAGCATCTTAGATATGCCAATGACCCTTGGAATGATTTGAGTTGAGTCAAACTTTTAGGGGGTGGCATTTTTAATATCACCTTGATCTTCTTCAAATCAATTTTGATTCTTTGGTATTAGAGAACAAACCCAAAGAATTTTTTTGAAGCTACTCTAAATGCACACTTCAGGGGGTTCCTTTTAAGGTTAAATTTTCTTAACTATTCGAAAACTAATCTCAAGTCAAAAAGATGGTCTTCCTTTTCTCTACTTTTGACCACAAGATCATCGACATAGAAGTTGACTTGATGATGAATGAGTTGAGTCATAGCCCAGTATGTATCAACATTTTAAGGCTAAAGGCATGACCATATAATAATAGACTTTGATTCAGGTTCTAAAAGTAGTGTTTCTTCATTTTCATGGGCCATATTTATTTGGTTATATCGGATGAGCCATCCATGAAAGAGAAGATTGCATGAGATGAGCAATGTCCACCATCATCGAGGATTGGTAATGAAAATTCATCTTTTGGACATGCCTTATTTAAATACCTAAAATTGATGCATATGTGAATTTGGCCATTCTATTTTTAATTTGGGATGACTAGCTAACGGTAGGGTATTTTTTTCTTGGATGAAGCCATCAATTTTTTGACTTCATAAATGACTTGTTATTCTATGTCTAATCGCATGCATCTAGGAGCTTGCTTGATAGGGTTAGCAATAGGTTCTATTGCTTATTTATGGATCGCTACATTAGGAGCCAATCCAGGCATATCTTCATAACTCCATGCAAAGCAGTCCTTAAACTCAATCAATAGCCTAACTAAGTCATTGGTTTCAATTTTATTCAACAAAAAATTGATGTATGTCAGGGTGGATCTTCTTCAGTTCCTAAGTTGATTTCCTTAAGCTCATCGATGGTTGACTTGATCTCTTCTTTGAACTCTGGCAGTGCATCTTTGACTTCAAAATCATCTAAATCATCTAAAGTTTCTAAGCACACCTCCTCATATGAGTTAATGTGGTTTGAGAAGAACCTATCAGATTTCAAATGATTGGTGATGACTAGCGATGTCGTCATCATCGATTAGACCTATTATATATCATAGTCCCCATCTTGATTGAGATTTTAAATTTGTTCTTCCATATTCCTTCAAGTATGTCTAACCTTGCTTTGACCAAGTATGTGGATTAACCCATTTTACTAAATTATGAACACAAGGCAAGTACCAATCAAAAAGTAATTCTATTAAATCTTTATATGAATCATCCTCAAATTCTAAATCAACTTCTTGGCTTGAGGATGATGCTCCCAGAAAAAACCTCTGAGTCTTCACACCTGTGGATGACTAAGGGCCTTCCTTAACCACTAAACCCTAACCTTTTAAGAAGAAAGTGGGGTTACAGCTAAGGTTCCCAACTGATGCCTAACTATTTCATATATAGACTTGGATACACTTATGCTTTGCTTTGGAGCCTAGTTTTCATCATTCTAGCTCAAGTATCACCTCCAAGGGAATCTACTGAGAAGAGCTGGTACTAACCATATAAGACTAATCCTGAACTAGATTCTAAGTTTATATGGATAGCAGTGTACTCGGTATCTAGACAAATCTTCTATTGGTGTGGCCAATAAAGTTTTCCCCCAGGATTGCCTCGGCGGCTGTTTCTTTTCCTAGTGGAGGTCAGGTCATCCTACCCATATTTTTGAATGGAGTAATAAACTATGGGTGGAATCTAATGTCAGACTCCACTTCCTCCTCCAATTCTATTTCAACTCCCTTTTATTTTATTTTCATTTTCTCTTTCCTTTTCTTTATTTTTTCTCTTTCTTTTTTTTTTTCTTTTTTCTTTTAATTTTAAACATTGGCCAGGTTTGTGAGAATAGACTTATTTATTTTGGGGGAGGTAGTAAGCTGCATCATATATGCCGACCTTGCAAACTATAAATGGCCTGAGATCTCCTTTGACACAATAGACGATCCCACCTCTCACCAACTTCATACACTGAAGTAGAGAGGATGGAACTATGTTGTTCTCATGTATCCATGGTCTCCCAAGCAAAAGTTCAAAGATGTATCCAAGTCTATACTATGAAACTTGGCTTCGGTCTTCCAATCATCTATCTCCAAGAGCAACACTATGGAGCCTAAGGCCTGCTGACTGCACTTTTGGAGTGCAGATTCAATCTTCACATCTTAAACTTAGGAGTCTTCTAGACACTAAGACTTCCATAGTCATAAGACACTTCTAACAATTAGGTAAACACTTAACCTAAGCCTAAAGACTTAGAAGGGTTAACCATAGGATTAGGTTATGCCTTAGGGATTGGGATAATCCACCTACCCTACAACTCAAATCCAATCCATGTTCACCATCTCAAACAAAACCTCAAGTTCAATTCAAACATCAAATTCAAATCCAAATCCAAACCCAAATTCCAAAACCAAATGATTGATGCCCATGATCAAATCCAAACTTGAAAACCTTCTTAAGCCATATGACTAACCCATAGACTTAGCCAAATCTTAATCCAAATCAATCCAAAATCAATTGATTTTCTTATAATCAATTTATATTTTAATCATCTTCCTAAATAAATCAAATCTACATTCAAATGATCAAAACTAAATCAAACTAAATCAAATTAAATCAAAACCCTTCCATATGACTACCCCATGGACTTAGCCATATCTTAATCCAAATCAAGTCAAACTCAATTGATTTTCTCACAAATCAATCATATTTTCAATCATCTTCATAAATTTAAATGAAATACATATTTAAATTATCAAAACTAAATAAAACCAAATCAAAATCCAAACCTAAACCACATGACTCAACTCCATGGACTTAGCTAAATTCCTTCATTCCAAAACCCAAATTCAATTTATTTTCTCATGAATCAATCATACCTTCAATCATATTCACAAATATAAATGAAATTTACAATCATCAAGCCAAACTAAAATCAGCCCAAGTCAAACCCAACTTAACCCTTTTGACTAGAAATGTTCAAATGAACCAAACCCATTTGAACCCAAAAATTACAATTAAATTTATATATAAATCCCAAATCCATATATAAACTCAACTAAATCAAACTCAACCAAAATCAAGCCAACTAAGCCCAATTGGTCCACTTGACCCAAAGTGGCAATTTAACCTATTTGAGCTAAGTTACATCCTACCCAAATTGGATTGAACCAAGTACATCAAAACCTCCCATCATGATTGTTGATCACCCTAGGTTGATCAATTATCAAAGGTCAACCAACTTGGTCATTTTACCAAGTCAACCCCTTAACCCATATGAACCCAAACAAATTATAACCTAAGCCAAATCCCTTGAAACTAATGATTCATACCAAATCAAAATCAATATTTGAATATGACTTGACAATCAATTGAGTCAAACCAAACCCAATTAGCCTTCTTCACCCAAGTTGACCAAAATTGACCTAAAAGATCAAATTGGGTCAAATAATAATATAAACAAATTTATTGCAACCAATGGCTCAAGTTCATTCCAAATTAATTGTTGAACTTGACCAAAGCCATGATTGGACCCAATTGACCTACTTAGCCAAAATTGATCGAAAGGTTCAAGTTGTCCTAAATTAAAATGAAATCTAAATTCATTGAAATTGAAGCCTACAATCATCATCAATTGGTCAACTAATCCCAAACCAACACCCAACCTAAACCAATTTGGCCAATTTAGTCAAATTGGTCAACTTAACCCATTTGACCCAAATGAATTCAAATGAGCCAAAATAAAATCTAAGCTAAACTTAACTAAGCCAATTGAACCAAAACATCCCAAATGATCATATGAACTTGACTCGACCCTTGGTTTGACTCAATTTGACCAATAGGTCAACTTGACCCAACGTAACCCAATTTGACCTAAATGGGTCGAATTAAGCCAAACCTAACCAAATCAACTCCAATTGACTTGAAACTTGGGCATACCTGCTTTTGGCTCATTTCATATCTAGCCAAATAAAATCACCCATATAAGTGGTCATTTCCATTCCTTGGCCACTTGGGACTCTCCCAATGGTCCACTTAGGCACCTAGGACACTGCCCAACCTAACCCAAGGGGTGGTTGGGTCAGTCATGACCCATGGGAGGTGAAATCACCTCACCCTCCCTATTGGAGAATTTGAAACCCATAGGACACCCATGATTCCTTCTTGGTAGCCACCTCCACACCTTCAACCAACCAAGCCAAGCCAACTCACGTCCTCCCTACCACCCACGACTCCTTGAGATGGATGAACAACCACTAGAAGCCAAACCCTATCCCACTATCTGATCAAGATGTAAGGGGGTATAGGACCCCTCATTTTCACTCAAACACACACAAAAATCATTTCTTGAGCAAAGGCAGTATAGCCATTCCTAAGCTCCCAAACTCATTCCTCGATCAAAAAATGCCATTCTATCCCAAAATAGTACACTTCAATTTCTGACCTAACTTCCCCATTTCTCCATCAAACTCAAATTAAGGTTGCACGCATCTCCTTTAGCCTTTATCGAGCAAGATCAAATCATCTCCCAAGCTTGTCGAGCACCGGATGTGGGACTTTGATCAAAGTCGAGCTCCAAATTATCGGTTCATGGCCTTCCGAGCGAACGCCAAGGAATTCATCAAATTTCTACACAACAGGTCTTCATCTCCACTAGATGAAGCTTCCTCAATCATTTGAGCCACTAGTCTTGGGCTACAATGAGGTATGCTTCTAAAACTGATCCTCAGGCAAAAATGGGTTGGACCTTTTTGAGGAAAACTTGCATCTCATGTGATCTTGACCATTGGATCCCCTCTGATCAATGTCGTGAAGGTTTGGGATCTTTTTTGAGTTGATCTAAGCTTGGGTAAGCTTGGATCAAGTGAGTAATGGTGGACAGACTCCATTCTCCCTCACTTGCATGATGTTAGATCACGTAATGTCTATTCTGCATGATTGAAATGGACAATCATGATTAGATCCACTAGATTGATCTGATTTAATCTTATTAAGTGTAAATTAATCATAATAGCCGATCAAATGATAGATGAAAGCATCATCACCATACGTAGGTGCTAAGTTAGATAAGTTTTAAGCAGCTAATCCCACGATGCCACATGAAAAGTGTGTTGCATTAGCGCACCACATGGCGCCAATAGGATTAGTCTTTAATTAGACTTTATAGATAATTTTTAATGGCTAAAACTTCTAAAAATCATAAAGAAATAAAAAATGCAAATAAATACTCATTTTAAAGGTATTTCAGAGGAGAATTAATTAAAAATGATCTTAATTATATTTGAATAGTAATTAAAGTTTAATTAAGATTTAATTATGAAATTATTAGCTTAATTACTTAACTTGAGCAATTAATTCCAAATTTATTGGGATAATTTAATGGGATGACCTCTCCCATGATTTTCTTTTGGGATTTATAAACACTTAGGAAAATTGACTAATTAAATCTTAACTACTCTTTTAAGTTAAGTAATGATTAATTAATCCCTTGAATAGTAACAAATTGGTTAATTAAATTTATTAATCATTGTTCAATAGTAAGTGAACTAAGGAATAGGGTTGGGACCCCTTTTCCTAAGTTCATTTCATAGTGTTTTTTAAAATAAAATTAATTAAGATTTAACTAATTAATCAAATCACTTAATCAAATTGAAATCATAATCACATCAACCCTTAATTAATTAAACCAAGGGGTAGATCTTTAGGTGTTCAATAACCTAAAGGAGTTTAATGAAATTAGGATTAGTCCACATGTGTGGGAAAACATAAGAGTAATTAGTTTAAGTCCATTAATCTGATTGACTATTAATCATGAGCCAATTGCATTATGCCCTTTTAATTTCCTATGATCATTGCGAGTTTATTTTCCATGCATATCATTTTGGATCATAATTATTTAGTTAATTACTTTAAGGTGACATAGGTAAGAGTAATTAATTCATCTAATTAAGGGTTCAACTTAATTAACCCATAAAATCAACTTATTTAAATTTCTTAAATTAAATCAAATCACTAATGTGGGAATGGGTTTAAAACAGCAAGTGATGATTTCTCTTCTCTTCTTTAAATCAAATCAAATTTAAAACTTAATTAATAAACAAGCTTTGGTTTGCTTTAAATAATCTTATTTGATTTGATTGTTCTTAATAACTAGTTTAGTTGAATGAATCACATGCTTATATTTGATTGTCCTCTTTCCAATCATGTTAAATTTGATATGTCATTTGAATTCATGCATCCATCTTTTTAAAATCAAGTAAAATAAAATGGATTTCATTTATGTAAGCTTGCATGTGTTGATTTAATTTAATATATGCGTGGCTATTATCACTATTAAATCCAAATGTGTTTTCAAAATCTTATAAATGACTAATAATATGTGTTATGATGCTAGTTATAAATACATAAGAAATGCAAGTGTTTATAGCTTAAGTGTATGAATGTTGAGTTCTCTTTCCTCTATTCATGTGTTGATTTATATAAGATTGAATGGTAATGGGTATATATGTCATCCAGAACATGAGGCTTTAGCTAACCCCAAAGAGGTCATTTGATTACCTCTTCACAGTTTAATAACGACATCCATTTGATTTCATTCTTATCTATTTCAACATTAGAATTTTGATAGAGCTTTAATTCATATATATAAATAATTCAATAAAAAATACAATCTTTGCATGGTTTTCTTTCCCTCATTTATGTATACATCCATGTGTGTCCATGAAAAGCAATAATATAGTCTGGACATCTCAGGAATATGAGGCTTTAGTTAACCCCAAGGAGGTCATTTGATTACCTCACTTCCCTGGTTCAACAATGACACGTACTTGCTTAAATCTTTGTACATGTATATGTATATGTGATTAGTGAATGAAAATCCCATATTACATTAAAATTGCATGCATTCATAATTGACTAAGTGGTTGAATTAATTTGCCATATGATTTGGAGCTTACTTCCTATTTTCATGTATATGAATTTACATATGTTTGAATGCAAATGGGTATATATTCGGACATCCGAGAATATGAGGCTTTAGCTAGCTCCAAGAGGTCATTTGCTTACCTCACATCCTTGGTTTAACAATACACATATTTAATTTCATTCTTATGTCCTTTTTGTTTAAGAATTTGGATAAAGTTTTAAATTAATATGTTTAAATAATTCAATCAAATAAAATATAAATTTTAAACATACATATACATTCATCATTTAAGTGTGCTAAATTATGTTGCATGTATAGATACAATTAGGATTAAATCATATGCATGTTAAATGTGATGGAAAGGAATGATTTAAAATATTTCATGTGGTAGTAATTCAATTAAATTAATCTTAAGATGCCTTTCATTTTGAATAGGATTATTTAAAGTGAACTTAAACTTAGGATTAATTTAATCATTTAATAAGCCATTCACTAAAGAGAACTAAATCGAATTAAAATACTTTAGAAAGTGACTTAAGGTAGGGATAAAAAGGGCAATCCTCTTTACCTCTTTTTATAACACTTAGTTGCTAAGTGTAATTAAATAAAATAAAATAAAACACAAATTAAAATTCTCAAATAAATCAAACTACTTCAAGTGAAATCAACCTTTCATGTTAAATTGAATCCTTTTACACATACAAAATACAACACTAATGCCTAACAAGACTTACCACACAAGCCTTAATACACATTAGAATTAAGTCACCAATTCTAGCTCTAAGTTAGGACAGTGTATGATGTGATGTATGTTTATTTTATGATGTCTTATTTTAGATTGGATGTTAGGGTGTATGCTTTATAGACTGGATGATAGGCCAATATTAGCCTAATCATGTTTTAGGATTATGCTTAAGGGATGCTTAAAATAAATAATGCTCTTTTGTAGGTTGCTTAAATCCTTAAGCATAATCCAAGTTAGGGAGTGGGGTTAGTTACCCATGTGTAGGGTGCTAAGTCAAAATTATAAATACAACTTCTTGGGATTATATGTATATTTAGCTAACCTTTATTTTATAGGTGAAGTTAGATTTACTTTTCCCAGAAAATGTAATTTTGTAATAGGAATTAAGATTAGTGCTATGGGGATTAGGATGAGCACCAGAAAGGTTTTATCTTGGGGTGCCCTGTGATGCCTTTGAAGCAAGTACCATCCAAATCAAAGAATGAACCAAATCAGAATCTAGATCTTTTCACATAGGAGAGCTTTATTTTAATTCTAAGGAGACCAATTGTTGCCCTTCGTAAGATGGGAGACATGTTTGAACCCACTTGGGAAGGCCCTTTTGCCATAGAGAAAGCCTACCAAAAGGATCTTATCAGCTTATTAATCATAAGGGAGAGTGCCCAATGCTTCCAATCAATAGGCTCTACTTAAAGAAATATTATAAATTATTTTTAAAAATAATTACCATCAATGAAAATTCCATTTTGAATTCAGTATGTTCCATGTTGAAAGTATTTTTATTTGTGAATATGCCATGATGTGTTTAGGGTAGGTGTAAGGAACCCGAGCAACATCCTATCCTTCATTGACACAACACAAACACAAACTACACACAAAAATAAAAACATATCTTTTATCTCGGGCTACTCTAAGTTGAGATAAGCGCCTCAACACACTCACTTAGTATGCTCAGGTCGCTAATGTGCCACCCTGCTAGTGTATTACCCTAGTGGTCTTCTTGCTTTGGAAGATGTAAGTTTGTTATGCTTTCCTTCCTTACTTGGCCATTGCTCACCAACAAGAGCCTTATTAGTTTGGTAGAGCTTACTACATGGCCGGTAGGCTACCTCAAGTTGGTTTCATTTAAGAGGATGTGTGTCTGCTACACTTTCTTCTTGGATTAGCTTTCGTGCACTGATTGGGTCAAGTATATTTGAGGTTTAGGATAAGTCCCCAAGCGGCTCCTTCCCTCCTTACTACTTCAAGTTTGGGTCCAATCCTTCCTTGGGGCTCCCCAAGTAGTCATTCTTCTCAAATAGCATCTATCCCATCGATGACAGGCTATCCTGATGATCAGTTCTACTTAGAAAGTTGTAAACCTGCACGCTTTCTTTCCAGATTGATTATTGCACACCGATAGGCACCTTAAGTTGGTTGGTTCTCACTATGCTGACTGATCCACCACTCATGTTGATGGATACACCTTAGGTTAGTTGGTTCTCGCACCTTAGGATACACCACTCATGGCAGATGTAAGTTTGCTATGGTTTCTTATTTAGTTGGCCACACATATAGCCTTTCCTTTCTAGGGCTTAGGATAACGCCGCTAGCAACACCTCCCCTATGGGAACTATATTTGGATAACATCCTTTGTAACCCCATTTAGACACTACCTGGGTTAGTATCGAATTGGACAGTTCCCCTTTCTTAGTAACCACCCCTATAGTTGGAGAATCCATCCTGTGGATATGCAAATTTTGCCTTAGTCTAGTAAACTTGAGATAAGTTAAGGCTGACATAGCACCTTTTAGTGTGGTCTCTCGTACACCAATAGGGTCCATGCAAACATATAAACAAAATATATATTCACTTATGGAATAGGAGGACACCCATAGCGATACCTTTTCACGAGAAGGCATCCAATCTTTAGGGCAGTGTCAGCAAAACTCCCTATAGGACTCCTCTTGAGTTGATATAAGTTCCCGGTGGAATTCACTTTCGGTAGTCTCCCTAAGTGAGTTTGATTTGTTGAGCTACCAACAGGTCACCCCAGCGGTTGTTCCTTGCTTTAGAAGATGCAAGTCTATTGCACCTTCATCCTAGCACAATCATTGTGCACTAAAAGGTAACCCCTTAGGTTGGCGAGCTCTACCCCCTGACTAGTAGACTATCCCTTTGGATTTATAAATCTAAAATTAAGACAAGTCCGATATAGCTTATTCTTAGTGGGTCTATCACACACCGACATGTTCCATAAATTAAACCTACCAAATTTGATCGAGCTCACATCCCCAGTGAATATGCCTTCAATTCAAAATTAAACTAAACCAAACAAACCATATCAAATCACATGAATTTAAGATAAAATTAATACTAACTATTTTTGAGTTGACATAAGTCCCCATTGGCATTCACTCAATAGCCATAGTCGTTGATTTGTTGTGCATCCAATAGCTCACCCTAGTGGTGTTCCTAGCTTTAGAAGATGTAAGTGCTACACCTTCTTTTATCGCATCGAAGATGACCCCTTAGGTTGGCTAGCTCTACCCCATATTTGGTAGACTATCCCTTTGGATTTGTAAACCTTTGGTAGGTCAAGGCTGATATAGCCCCTTCTCAATGGGTCCATCGCACACCGACAAGGTCGATACATTAACTCAGATGAAATTAAACCCAAATTGATTTTCTTCAGTGGAGTTAAATCATGCCCTTCTCCCTAGTGGAGCCCCAAATCATCTATAAACAAGTCAAGCAAATAAATCAAATTCAAAACTGACCTCCCTAATGGAGCCAAATTAAACCAACGCCCCCAGAAGAGTATAAATCAAGAAAATCCAACCAAACTCTTACCCCTAGTGGATACATCCCAAACAAATCTAGGAAATCAAACTCAAATCCTAATCCCCAATAAATAGCCTGACCTGCATCCTTAATGGAAGGTTCATATACCCAATCCCCAATGGACTCGAGCCCATATCTCTAGCAAATATGCCTCCACATCATTTAAAACAAAACAAATTAAAGTCAATTTGATCTTAATCCCCACTGGTTTATAGATTCTTATCCTTAGCAGATCTTCTTTCCATAAATTATATAAATAAATGAAATTTAAACCTTATCCCTAGTAGATTTTATTCTTCTATTCCCTCGACATAAACCCCTCACATGTCATGTCCAATGCATGTGTGATCCCCCAATGGATCTCCCTCCATGTCCTTGACATGGAATTCTCATCAAATTTTATTTCTTCTTTTATGCACACCTTTAAATCTTCAACCAAATGCATAACAATGTATTTGTTCAAATTACATTATCATAACATTGTAATGAACATTTTATGATTTGTGATGGTAAGCTCAAACTAACTATACAATATCATGCTAAACATATTATAGTGTAAATTAACACACTATATTTATTTCAATATATGATGTTATATTATAATTTGCAATAATATAATATATTATCTAACATTACACCTCATTAGAATCATTTAAAAGGAACAAATAACAAAATTTTCTCAAAATATGAATAATGTTCATTTTGGATGTAAAATTTTATTTTTTTTATTATAATTTTGGTGTTGCTTCTTCATGTGTGGTGAATTTGGCCAAATTCTTCCATCTCAACCTTCAAATTAACATTTTTGTGAGTTTTGACAGAATGTATTATAACAAAAGTAAAACATACTAAAATGTATAATAACATTTAGTAACACTCCACCACATTCATATTTATGTGAAGTTATAATATTATGTACATTATATTTTAATATGCTTTCATATATTATATTATCTTACAGTACACCTTAAAATAAATCACTTTAAGAAAAACATTATAAAATTTTGTTAAAAATTGAACCTTTATTTTGAATGCAAAATTCCATTCTCTTGATTAAATGACACACCATAGACCCAATGATATTCCCTAAAGCTTACCTTAAATTTGGCCAAATCCCATCATCTCAGCCTATAAATAAGTATTTCTATGAATTATACTAGTACAAACTCTACTACTTCATACTATAACAAACTAAAATATGCTAAACAAAAAGTAGTTATACACAATAGTATGCTATAATGCATGATGCTACACTATGTTATGGCATCCTATATTATAATACACTGTAACATATTATATTATATTATATTGCATATCACATCACAAGGTATTGCTTAAGATAAAAAATCATAAAATTAGACTAAATAATAAAATATTAGAATTTATACACAAGGTTTAGGTTTATTTTTAGTTTATTTTATTTTATTTAGTTTAGGATTTAGTTTAGGTTTTGGTTTTATTTATTTTAGTTTAGTTTATTTTAGTTTAGGATTAAGTTTATTTTAGGTTTAGGTTTTCTTTTTAGTTTAAGGTTTGGGTTTTTTTTAGGTTTTATTTGTAGTTTTATTTTTTTTGGTTTAGTTTTTTATTTAGTTTTTATTTTATTTTAGGTTTATTTTATTTTTATTTTACATTTGGATTCTATTTTATTTAGGTTTTTTATTTTTAAGCTTATTTTATTTTTTTAGTTTAGTTTAGGTTTTTAGTTAATTTAATTTAATTTAATTTATTTATTTATGTTTAGTTTTTTATTTATTTTATTTTTAGGATTTAGTTAGTTTAGGTTAAGGTTTTTATGGTTTAGAGTGTAGGGTTTAGTGTTTTTTTTATGATTTAGGGTTTAGGGTTTAGGGTTAAGTATTGTAGGTTTAGGGTTTAGGGTTTAGGGATTGTTTTTTTATTTAATTTAGGTTTTATTATTTATTTTTAGGTTTAGGTTTAGGTTTTTATTTAATTTTTTAGGTTTTTATTTTTAGGTTTATTTTATTTTTTAGTGTAGTTTAGGTTTCTATTTATTTTATTTTAGTTTAGAGTTTATTTTTTATTTTATTTTATTTTTAGGTTTAGGTTTAGGTTTAAGTTTAGGTTTAGGTTTTTATTTTAGTTTAGGTTTTTATTTTATTTTTTTATTTTTTTATTTAGCTTTAAGGTTTTTTTATTTAGTTTAGGTTTAGGTTTTTAGGTTTTTAGGGTTTAGGATTAAGGGTTTATGGTTTAGGTTCTAAGGTTTAGGGTTTAGGGAGTTTAGGTTCAAGGTTATAGGTTTTAGGGTTTAGAGATTAGGTTTAAGGTTTAGAGTTTTAGGTTTAGGGTTTTAGGTTTTGGTTTTGGTTTTGGGTTTAGGTTTAATTTTATTGTTTAGGGTTAAAGTTTAAGATTTATTTAAGGTTTAAATTAAGGTTTTAGGGTTTTAGTTTAAAATTTATACTAGGGTTTAAAGTTTAGAGTTTAGGTTTAGTGGTTTAAGGTTTAAGGTTTAGGTTTAGGGTTTAGCTTAGGTTTAAGTTTAAATTAACAAGTTTATAATGGTTTAGGGTTTAGGTTTATAGTTTAAAGTTTAAACCATTTTAACATTTAGCTTAAACTTTTAGGTTTAGCAGTTTATGGTTAATTTAGGGTTTAAGGGTTTTAGGTTTTGGTTTAGGTTTTATTTTATTTTTTTAGGTTTAAGTTTAGGTTTTAGGTTTTTAATTTAGGTTTACTTCTAGGTTTTATTTTTTAGTTTAGTTTTAGGTTTATTTTTAGTTTATTTTATTTTATTTAGTTTAGGGTTTAAGTTTAATTTATTTTAGGTTTAGGTATAGGTTTTAGGTTGGGTTTTATTTTATTTTATTTTGGTTTATCCTTTTATTTATTTTATTTTTTAGGTTTTTTTATTTTAGGTTAAGGTTTTTAGGATTTAGGGTTTAAGGTTTAGTATTTTTAAGGGTTTGGGGTTTAGGGTCTCGGGTTTAGGGTTAGTTTTATGGTTTAGGGTTTTAGGTTTTGGGTTTTGGGTTTAGGGTTTATTTTTTATTTTTAGGTTTATGTTTAGGTTTTTATTTTATGTTTTTAGGTTTATGTTTAAGGCTTATTTTGTTTTTATTTTATGTTTGATTTCTATTTTTATTTAGGTTTTTTATTTTTAGGTTTATTTTATTTTTTTAGTTTAGTTTAGGTTTCTACTTATTTTCTTCTAGTTTAGTTTTTATTTATTTTATTATATTTTATTTTTTGGTTTAGGTTTAGGTTTATGTTTAAGTTTTAGTTTAGGTTTTTATTTCATTTTATTTTTTTCATTTAGATTTAATTTTTTTTCTTTATTTTATTTTTAGGTTATATTTAGTGTAGGTTTAGGTTTTTAGGGTTTAGGGTTTAGGGTTTAGGGTTTAGGGTTTAGGGTTGTTCAGGGTTGTAGATTTTAGGGTTTAGGGTTTAAGGTTTAGGGTTTAGGATTTTAGGGTTTTGGGTTTTGGGTCTATGATTTAGGGATTAGGGTTTTATACTATAAGGTTTAGGGTTGTAAGTTTAGGGTTTAGGGTTTAGGGTTAGTTTTATGATTTGCGGTTTAGGGGTAAGGCATTTTTTTTATTTTTTATTTTTTTTTATTATTATTATTAATTAAGTAAACTAGTATGTTTAAGTTTATTTAATTTGTTTATTATTTGTTTTATTTTATTTTATTTTATATTTTTATTTAGGTTTTTTTATTTTTATTTAGTTTAGTTTATTTATTTTAGGTTTATTTATTTTAGTTTAGGTTTTTTATTTTTAGTTTAGTTTAATTTATTAATTTTATTTTATTTTTTTAGGTTTATTTTTTAGGTTTGGGTTTAAATTTTATTTTTTATTTTTTTTAGGTTTGGTTTATGCTTATTTTAGGTTTTATGTTTTAGTTTTGGTTTAGATTTATTTTAAGTTTATTTTATTTTATTTATTTTAGGTCTAGGATTAGGTTTAGCTTATTTTAGGTTTAGGTTTAGGTTTTATTTATTTTAGTTTAGGTTTATTTTATTTTTATTTTAGGTTTATGTTTTCTTAGTTTAGGGTTTAGGTTTTATTTTTTTATTTATTTTTAGGTTTATTTTTAGGTTTAAGTTTTTATTTAGTTTTTTAGGTTTATGTTTAGGTTTAGTTTAGGTATAGGTTTAGGTTTTAGTTTAGGTTTTTATTTCATTTTAAGTTTTTATTTTATTTAGGTTTAAGTTTTTATTTATTTATTTTATTTTTAGGTTTTATTTAGTTTAGGTTAAGGTTTTTAGGGTTTAGGGTTTAGGGTTTAGGGTTGTAGATTTAGAGTTAGTTTTGGGGTTTATAGTTTATGGTTTAGGATTTAAGATTTAGGGTTTAGGTTTATTTTTTATTTTTATTTAATTTATTTTATTTATTTTTGGTTTATTTACTTTTGTTTAGGTTTTTTATTTTAATTTATTTTTTTGTTTAGGTTTAGGTTTATGTTTATTTTTTTAGTTTAGTTTATTTTATTTTATTTTTTTTAGGGTTAGGTTTTATTTATTTTTTTATGTTTAGGTTTAAGTTTTTAATTTATTTTTTTTAGGTTTAGGTTTATTTTATTTTAATTTCTTTTTTTCTTATTTTAAATTTTATTTAAGTTTTTTTATTTTTAGGTTTATTTTATTATTTTAGTTTAGTCTAAGTTTTAATTTATTTTATTTTACTTAAGTTTTTATTTTCTATTTTATTTTATTTAAAGGTATAGGTATAGGTATAGGTATAGGTTTAGTTTTTTATTTTATTTTATTATTATATTTTATTTAGGTTTAGATTTATTTATTTATTTTATTTATAGTTTTTTTTAGTTTAGGTTTAAGTTTTTAAGTTTTTAGCAATTAAGGTTTAGGTTTTAGGGTTTAGGATTTAGGATTTGGGGTTTAGGGTTTAGGGTCTAGGGTTGTAGGTTTTAGGGTTTAGCATTTTCAATTTTGGGTTTTGGGCTTTGGGTTTTAGGTTTTTGGGTTAAGGGTTTAGGGTTAGTTTTAGGGTTTATGGCTAGAGTTTAGGGTTAGTTTTAGCATTTAGGGTTTAGGGCTTAAGGTTAGTTTTATATTTTTTTTAAATTAAGTAAACAAGTAGGTTTAGGTTTATTTAGTTTATTTCTTTTTTATTTTAGTTTATTTTATTTTTTATGTAAGTTTTTTATATTATATTTCATTTAGTTTATTTATTTTAGGATTATATATTTTAGTTTAGGCTTTTTATTTCAGTTTATTTTTTAGGTTTAGGTTTAGGTTTTATTTTTATTTTTTTTTATTTTTATTTTATTTTTTAGGTTTAAGTTTAAGTTTATTTTTTAGTTTAGTTTTATTTTTATTTTATTCTTTAGGTTTTGCTTTTATTTTTAGGTTTAGGTTTTAGATTTTTATTTTAGGTTTATTTTTATGTTCTATTTCTTAGTTTAGGTTTAGGTTTATTTTTAGTTTATTCTATTTCATTTAGTTTAGGTTTAGGTTTAGTTTGTTTTATGTTTAGTTTTATGTTTATTTATTTTATTTTAGAATTAGGCTTATTTTATTTTTATTTTAAGTTTAGGTTTTTTTTTTAGTTTAGGGTTTAGTTTTTTTTAATTTATTTTTAGGTTTTATTTTTAAGTTTATTTTTTAGGTTTAGATATTTATTTTATTTTTATTTCATTTTATTTTAGGTTCATTTTATTTATAATTTACGTTAGTATTTATTTTATTTAGATATTTTTATGTTTATTTTATTTTTTTAGTTTATATTAGGTTTTTATTTATTTTATTTTAGTTTAGTTTTTATTTATGTTATATTTTATTTTTAGGTTTAGCTTTAAGTTTAGGTTTTTATTTTTTTTATTTTTTTATTTTTTTTAGGTTTAGGTTTTATTTATTTATTATCTTTTTAGGTTTTATTTTATTTAGGTTTAGATTTTTAGGTTTTCAATGTTTAAGGTTTAGGGTTTATGGTTTAGGATTTAGGGTTTAGTGTTTAGGGTTTAGGGTTTAGGGGTTTGGCTTTTAGGGTTTAGGGTTTTAGGTTTGGAGTTTTGGGTTTTGGGTTTTAGGATTTAGGGTTTAGGGTTTAAGGTTGGTTTAAGGGTTTAGGGTTTAGGGTAGGGTTTTTTTATTTTTAAATTTTAATTTTTTTTAATTTAAGTAAAATAGTAGGTTTAGGTTTAATTAGTTAATTTTAATTTATTTTAGTTTTTTTTTATTTTTTATTTTTATTTTTATTTAGTATAATTTCTTTATTAAGTTTATTTATTTTAGTTTAGGTTTTTTACTTTAGTTTATTTTTTAGGTTTAGGTTTTGGTTTAGGTTTATTTTTTAGTTTAGTTTTTTATTTATTTGTTTTTTTAGGTTTATTATTTTTTTTATTTCTGGGTTTAGGTTTAAGTTTTATTTTATTTTTTTTATGTTTAGTTTTAAGTTTTTTATTTTAGGTTTTGTTTAGGTTTTATTTTTAGTTTATTTTATTTTATTTAGTTTAGGAAGTTTTTTTTTAATTTGGTTTTAGTTTATTTTTTTGTTTGAGGTTTATTTTTTAGGTTTAGGTTTTTATTTAACTTTTATTTTATTTTATTTTAGGTTTATTTTATTTTTATTTTAGGTTTAGTTTTATTTTAGTTATGTTTTTTATTTTTTAATTTAGTCTAGGCTTTTATTTATTTTATTTTAGTTTATTTTTTAATTTTTATTTTATTTTCTTTTTAGGTTTAGGTTTAGGTTTAGGTTTTAGTTTAGGTTTTTATTTTATTATATTATTATTTTTATGGGTTAGGATTTTTTATTTAATTTAGCTTTTGGTTTTTTGGCTTTCTTGGGTTTAGGGTTTAAGGTTACTTTAGGTTTCAAGATTAGGGATAAGGGTTTGCCATTTAGGGTTTAGGGTTTAGGGTTTAGATTTTAAGGTTTAGGGCTTAGGGTTTTAGGGTTTTAGGGTTTAGGGTTTACGGTTTAGGGTTTAGGGTTTAAGGTTTAATATTTTTAGGGTTTAGGGTATATGTTTTAGGTTTAGGGTTCAAGTTTTAGTTTAGGGTTTAGGATTTTTGGCTTTTTGTTTAAGAGAGAACAAATTCATATTCAACATTTCTTCTTTTCGATTTCATCAACCAAGTAACACACCAAATTTACTAAGACACAAGCGACAACATTGATAAAAAATGGGCACACTAGAGTAAATCAAAAACCTTAGATAACTAGACCATCTCTACTATAAAGGCATGGTTCCATAAATAATAGATTGGATCAGCCATTCATTAGTTTCTTCAGTTCCCATCAGAACCACCCCAGCTTCTCGAGTAGCAAGATCCAACATCATATCCTCGATCTCTTCCTCTTCCATCGCCACGGTTGTAACCTCTATCGCTCTCCTCCTGCCCCTTACCACCACCTCCATATCCAGTGCACCTCAGATCCCCACCACCACTATGATAACCACCGCCTCAGCTTTATGGTTTTTTATTCTTAGGGTTATTTTATTTTTTTAGTTTAGTTTAGCTTTATATTTATTTTATTATTTTTTATTTGTATTAGGTTTAGGTTTAGGTTTAGGTTTCAGTTTACATTTTTTATTTTATTTAGGTTTAGGTTTTTTTATTTAGTTTAAGATTAAGTTTTTAGGTTTTTAGGTTTAGGGTTTAGGGTTTAAGGTTTTAAGGTTTATGGTGTTAGGGTTTTAGATTAAGGGTTAAGGTTTACGGTTTAAGGTTTAGTGTTTAGGCTTTAGAGTTTAGCATTTTTTAGGTTGGGTTTGGGTTAGCAGGGTTTTAGGGTTAGTTTAGGGTTTATGGTTTAGTCTTGGGGTTAAGTTTAGGTTAGTTTAGGGTTTAGGGTTTAGGATTTTAGAGTTTGGGTTAGTTTAGGTTCATTTAGTGTTAATTAGGGTTTAGGGTTTGTTTATTAGTGTTAGGTTGGGTTTAGGTTTAGGGTTTAGGGTTTAAGTTTTGTTTATTTTAGGGTTTTAGGTTTGGTTGTTGGTTTAGGGTTTAGTTTTATTTTTTATTTTTTTTAGTTTAGTTTAGTTAATTTAGGGTTTAAGTTTAGGTTTTAGTTTAGTTTAGTTTAGTTTAGTTTAAGTTTAGGTTTAGGTTTAGGTTTAGTTTAGTTTAGTTTAGTTTAGTTTATTTAGCTTTGGGTTGTAAGTTAGGGTTTAAGGTTTCGTGTATAGGGTTTAGGATTTAGGGTTTAGTGTTTAAAGTTTAGGTCAAAAATTAGTAAACTTGTAGGATTTTAGTTTATTTTTATTATTTTTAGTTTATTTTATTAATTTTTGTTTAGATTTTTTTAGGGTTTATTGTTAGGATTTCTGGGTTTATGCTTTTAGGATTTAAGTATAAGGTTAGATTTAGGAGGTTTTATTTAAGGTTTAGAGTTTAACTTTGGGTTTAGTTTTAGTTTTCACAGTTTAGGGTTTATAGTTTAGGTTTAGGGTTTTAGGATTTTAGCTTGGGTTTGGTTTAAGTTTAAGATTTAGGGTTATTTATATTTAGGTTTCGTTTAGGGTTTAGGTTTAGGTTTTAGATTTAAGTTTAGGTTTAGGGTTTATTAGTTACTTTGTTAGTTTAGGTTTAGGGTTATGTAGGTGTTTAAGATTTAGATTTAGGATTTAGTTTAGGATTAGGTTTAGTGTTTAGATTTAAGGTTTAGTTTTGGTTTAGAGTTTAGTTTAGGTTTATAGTTTTGGGTTTAGGTTTAGGGATTTTTAGGGTTTAGGGTTTAGGCTTTAGGGTTTAGGGTTTTTGGTTTTAGTGTTTAGGGTTAGTTTTAGGGGTTAAAGTTTAGAGTTAGGGTTTTATTTTTTTTTTAAATTTTTTTTAGTTTATTTTTGGCCTTAGAGTTTAGGATTTAGTGTTTAGGATTTAAGGTTTAAGGTTTAGGGTTTAGAGTTTAGCGTTTAAAGTTTATGGTTTCTTTTTATTAGTTTTATTTTTTGGTTTATTTTTGGATTAATTAATTATTTATTTTCCCTTTAGTTTTATTTTATTTAATTTTTTATTCATAGATTTATTTTACTTTTTTTAGTTTAGGTTAGGTTTTTATTTATTTTATTTTACTTTATTTTTATTAGTTTATTTTATATTATTTTATTTAGGTTTAGGTTTAGGTTTTTATTTAGGTTTTTATTTATTTTTATTTTATTTTATTTAGGTTTAGGTTTTTTAATTATTTATTTTTAAGATTTATTTAGCTTAGGTTTAGATTTTTAGGTTTTTAGGGTTTAGGGTTCAGGGTTAAGGGTTTTGGGTTTTGGGTTTAGTCTAAACTCTAAGCCCAAAACCCTAAATCTACAACCCTAAACCCTAAACCCTTAAAAACCCTAAACCCTAATCCTAAATGTAAATATATGTTAAAATAAAAAATAAAAACTAAACTAAAATAAATTAAATAAAAACCTAAACCAAACTAAAAAATAAAATAAACCTAAAAAAAAAACCTAATAAAATAAAAACTAAACATAAAATAAAAATAAAATAAACCTAAAATAAAATAAAATAAAAACTAAATAAAAACTTAAACCTAAAAAACAAACCTAAAAACAAAACCTAAAAATAAATAAATAAAACCTAAACCCTAAACTAAAAAAAACTAAACCCAAAACAAACAAAATAAAATAAATTTAAACCTAAACTAAAATAAACTAAACTAAAATAAATAAAACCTAAACCTAAACCAAAACTAAAAAAATTAAAATAAAAACTAAAAATAAACCTGAACCTAAACTAAAAAATTAAACCCTAAAATAATCCTAGAATAAAAATCTAAAATGTAAACCTAAAAAAATAAAATAAAAACTTCAACTTAAGCCTAAAAGAAATAACACCTAAACATAAAAAATAAACTAAAAATAAAACTCAACTAAAAAATAAGCTAAACCTAAAATTAACTAAAATAAACATAAAACTAAATAAAATAAATAAACAAATAAAATTAAAATAAACATAAAATAAATAAAATAAAATATCTGAAAAAAATAAATAAATCAATAAACTAAATAAACTTAAATTTTCTTAATTTTTCAAAACCCTAAACTCTCCACCCCACCTCCCTAAACCCCTCTACCCCACCACTCTAAACTAAAACAATCCACCCTGATCCCAACCACCCTAAACCCTAAACCCTAAACCTGCAACCAAACCTCTAAACCTAAACTTTATCCTACTACCCACCCTAAACCCACCACCACCCTAAACTCCCAAACTTAAACCTAAACTAAATAAAACAAAAAAATAAAATAAATAAATAACCTAAACATAAATAAAATAAAAACCTAAACATAAACCTAAACCTAAACGTAAAAATAAAATAAAATAAAAAAATAAATACTAAACTAATATAAAATAAAATAAAAATCTAAACTAAATTAATAAAATAAACTAAACCTAATATTAAACACATAAATAAAATAAAAACTAAACATAAAATAAAATAAAATTAACCTAAAATAAAATAAAATAAAACTAAATAAAACCTAAACCTAAAAATAAATAAAAATAAAAATAAAAACACCCTAAACAAAAAAAACCTAAACCTAAAATAAACAAAATAAAATAAACCTAAACTTGAACTAAAATAAACTAAACTAAATTAAATAAAACCTAAACTTAAACCAAAAATAAACTAAACCTAAACCCTAAACTAAATAATATAAAAAAAGCTAAAATAAACCTAAACCTAAATAAAATATTAAACCTAAATAAACCTAAAATAAAAAATAAAACCTTAACCTAAAAAAATAAAATAAAAACTTCAACTAAACTTAAAATAAAAATATAACCTAAACCTAGAATAAAATAAAAAATAAAACCAAATAAAGAAATAAGTTTAAACCTAAACTTAAAATAAACTAAAATAGAAAACCAAAACTAAAATAAATAAACCTAAAATAAATAAACTAAATAAAATAAAATATAATTAAAATAAAAATAAACTAAAATAAATAAAAAATAAACTAAATAAACCTAAACCTAAACTAAACAAACTAAAATAAAGTAAACCCTAAACCCTAAACACTAAACCCTATATCTTAAACCCTAAACCCTAAACCCTAACCTTTAAACCTACAACCTTAAACCTTAAACTCTAAACCCTAAATGCTAAAAAGCCTAAAACCCAAAACCCTAAACCATAAACCAAACCCTAAACCTAAACCCTAAACCCTAAACCTGAACTCTAAACCCTAAAACCCCAAAACCTAAACCCTAATCCCTAAAATGTAATAACCAAAACCTAAACTAAGTAAATTTAAAAAATAAAATAAACAAAACCTAAACCAAAATAAAATAAAAACCTAAACTAAAACATAAACTAAAACCTAAATGCAAAATTAAATTTAAAAAAAATTGAATTAAAATAAATTAAATCTAAACCTAACCTAAATAAAAAATAAAATAAACCTAAAGTAAAATAAAATAAAACTAAATTAAACCTAATCCTAAAAAATAAATCTAAAATAAAACCAAAACATAAAAAATAAAACCTAAACCCTAAACTAAAGAAAAAACTAGACCTAAAATAAACAAAATAAAATAAACCTAAACTTAAACAAAAATAAACTAAACTAAAATAAATAAAACCTAAAATAAACTGAACCTAAACCATAAACTAAATAGGATAAAATAAACTAAAAATAAACCTAAACCTAACTTAATAAATAAAACCTAAAAATAAACCTAAAATAAAAACCTAAAAACCTAAACCTAAAAAACTAAAATAAAAACCTAAACATAAACCTAAATATGAAAAATAAAATCTAAACATAAAAATAAAATAAAAATCATACTAAATGATAAAATAAGCATAAACTTAAATTTAAAAAATAGGCTAAAATAAAACCAAAAACTAAAATAAATAAACCTAAAATAAAGAAATTAGACTAAAATAAATAAATAATATACCTAAATAAATTATAAATAAATAAATTATAATAAAAATAATAAACTAAAATAACCTAAACCTACCGGTTTACTTAATTAAAAAAAATACCCTAAACCCTAAATCCTAAACCCTAAACACTAAACCCTAAATCCTAAATCCTAAACCTAAACCCTAAACCCTAAACCCTAAAATTAACCTAAATCCTAAACCCTAAACCTAACCCTAACGCTAAAAAACCCACCCAACCCAAAATCCTAAACCCTAAACCCTGTCCTAAACCCTAAACCCAACCTAAACTTAAACCCTAAACCCTAACTTATAACTCAAACCTACCTAAACCCTAAACTAAACCCTAAACCATCCAAACCCTAAAACTTAAACCTAAACTAAATAAAACTAAAAAATAAATAAAAAAAAATAAATAAAATAAAATAAAAACCTAAGCCTAAAATAAAACTAAACTAAAAAAATAAAAATAAATTAAATCTAAAAAATAAACTAAAATAAAAAACAAAAACTAAAATAAATAAACCTAAAATAATTAAACTAAATAAAAATTCAAAATAAACCTAAATAAAAATAAAAAATAAAATAAATAAATAAAATAAACTAAATAAATTAAATAAACCTACTACTTAAGTTAAAACTCTTAAACCCTAAACTAAATCAACCCTAAACCCTAAACCATACCAAAACCCAAAACCTTAAACCCTAAAACTTAAACCTACAACCTCTAAACCCAAAACCACATAAACCCTAAAACCTAAACCCTAAACCCTAAATAATCCCAACTAAACCCTAACAAACCATAATCCCTAAACTCAAATAAAATTAAAACCTAAACCTAAACTCAAAAAACCTAAACCAAATAATTAAAGTAACCTAAACTAATCTAAATAAACTAAACTAAAAAATAAAACCTAAACCTAAACCTAAACCAAACCATAAATAAATAAAATAAATTAATAACCTGGACCTAAAAGATAAAATAAAACCTAAACTTAAACTAAATAAAATAAAACCTAAATTTAAAAAAAAAAAAAATAAAACTACACTAAAATAAAAACCTAAACATAAACCTAAAATAACTAAATAAAAAACCAAATAATTAAAACTAAATAATTAAAATAAACCTAAATAAAAATTAAAAAAAAATAAAATAAACTAAAATAAATTAAAAATAAACTAAATACCAAATACCAAACCTATATTTATTAATTTAATAAAACCCTAAACCCTCTAAATCAACCCTAACTCCTAACCCAAACTAATACCTAAACCTACCCTCCTAAATCCTAAATAAAAAACTAAACTCTAAATCCTACTAAATTCTAAACCTCCTACCACTAAACCCTAACTGACCCTACCCATAAACCCTAAACCCTAAACCCTCTAACCTTGCTAAAATCCTGACTAAACCCTCTAACCATACCCTGAACCTAAACCACCCTAAACCCTAAGCCCTACCTAAACTAAATAAAATAAAATAAATAAACCTACCTAAATAAATCAAATAAAACCTAAATTACCTAAACCTACAAAAAATAAAATAAAATAAAATAAATTAAATAAAATAAAATAAACCTAAATTAAACTAAAAATAAAATAAACTGAATAAGAGCCTAAATAAAATAATAACTAAATGTAAAATGAAAATAAAATAAACCTAAAATAAAATAAAATAAAAACTAAACAAAAACCTAAACCTAAAAAATAAACATAAAATAAATAAAAAATAAAACCTAATCCCTAAACTAAAAAAAACTAAACCTATAATAAAAATAAAATAAACAAAATAAAATAAACCTAAACCTAAACTAAAATAAACTAAACAAAAATAAATAAAACCTAAACGTGATCCTAAAATAAACTAAACCTAAACCTAATCCTAAACTAAATAAAATAAAATTATCTAAAATAAATGTAAACCTAAACTAAAAAATAAAACCTAAAAGTAAACCTAGAATAAAAACATAAAACCTAAACCTAAAAAAGCAAAATAAAAACCTAAACCTAGACCTAAAAATAAAAAAGAAAACCTAAACTTAACAAATAAAATAAAATAAAACTAAACTAAAAAGTTTGCATAAACCTAAACCTAAACCTAAAAAATAAACTAAAATAAATAAACCTAAAATAAATAAACTAAATTAAATAAAAATAAAAAATAAACCTAAATAATAGTAAATCATAAAATAAACTAAAATAAACATAAAATAAACTAAATAAAAAAATCAAATAAACTAAAATAAAATAAATAAATAATGTTAAATAAACTAAACCTACTGGTTTGCTTTTTTTATAGACCTAAACCCTACATTAAACCCTAAACTTAACCCAAAAAAACCTTCTTATACTCCCTAAACCCTACCTCACTAAACTAAATAAAACCACTAAACCCTACCAACTCTTAATACCATAAATCTTAAACCTAAACCCTAAACTCTCTAAACCTTACCCAAAACCATAAACCCTGTATACTAAAGCTAACTGACCCTAAACCCTAATGGACCAAAACCCAATCCTCAAACATAAATAAATCCTAAAAATTCTTAACTACCATAAACCAAACCCTAAACCCTCCCTAAACCTACCCTAAACCCTAAACTAAGCATAACCCTAAAACTATAAACCCAAGCCTAAAGCTAAAGCCAAAACTAAAACCAAATCCTAAACCTAAAGTAATTAAATAAATAAAAAAATAAAATTAAACCCTAAAACCTAATAAACTAAAACCCTAATAATGGGTAGAACCTTGATGTCAGGAACATAATCATCAATTAGGTTCAGTCTAGATCTGGCGGTGGAGGTGAAGGTGGAGGTGGCGGTTGTCACAGTAGTAGTGGGGGATCTAGAGGTGCTACTGGATATGGAGGTAGTTGTCGGAGAAGTGGTGGTTATGGAGGTGGGAGGAGCGATGGAGGTTACAGCCGTGGTGGTGGTAGAAGGAGAGATCAGTGATATGATGGTGGATCCCACTACTCGAGAGGCTGGGGTGGTTCTGATAGGAATTGGAAAAATTAAAGAATGGCTAATCTAGTTTTATAGGGTTTTTGATTTGCTCTATGTGTGCTCATTTTTTATCTATTTCATTGAGTATGTCTTAGAAATCTTGGTGTGTTACTTGGTTGATCAAATCAAAAAAATGAAATGTAGAAAATAAATTTTTATCTATTAAAAAGACACCAAAAAAACCTAAAATAAAACCTAAACCCTAGACCTAAAACCTAAACCCTAAACCCTAAACCTTGAATCCTTAAAACCTAAACCCTAAACCCTAAACCCTAAAATACTAAACCCTAAACCATAAATCCTAAAACCTAAACCCTAAACCCTAAACCCTAAAGCATAAACCTTAAACCCTAAACTTTAAACCCCAAACACAAAACCCTAAACCCTCAGTAAACCATAAACCATAAAAGCTAAAAACCTAAACTTAAACTAAATAAAACATAAAAATAAAATAAATAAAAAAACCAAAACTAAAATAAAATAAAAACCTAAACCTAAACCTAAAAAGAAAATAAAATAAAAAATAAAAACTATACTAAAATAAAATAAATAAAAACCTAAAGTAAACTAAATAAATAAATAAACCTAAATAAAATAAAAACTAAAACTAAAATAAAAATAAAATAAACCAAAAATAAAATAAAATAAAAACTAAATAAAAAATGATCCCTTAAAAATAAACTTAAAAATAAAACCTAAAAATAAATAAAAAATAAAACTAAACCCAAAACAAAAAAAACCTAAACCTAAAATAAAAATAAAATAAACCTAAACCTAAACTAAAATAAATAAAACCCAAACTTAAACCTAAATCAAACTAAATTTAAACCTAAACCAAACCTAAATATAAAATAAACTAAAAAAAACCCTAAACCTAAACTAAAAATATAAAAAAAAATAAGAAATGCTAAACCTAAACCTAAGCCTAAAATAAAAATAAACTTAAACCTAAAAAACTACTAGAAATAAACCTAAACCTAAACTTAAATATATAAAATAAAGAGATAAAACTTATAAAAAAAATAAACTAAACTAAATAAAATTTAAAATTAAAATAAAGTAAAATAAATAAACAATAAACTAAATAAACTAGCGTTTTCAAAATAATTCAAAAACCCTCAAACCAAACCTAAACCCTGACCCTACCCTAAACCCAAACCCTAAACCTTAAACCCTAAACCCTAAACCCCAAACCCTAAACCCAAACCCTACTAAACCCTGTACTAAACCTTAAAACCTAAAAAACATAAACCTAAATAACTAAAACCTAAAATAAATAACAACCTAAATAAAATAAAATAATAATAAAAAATAAAAACCTAAATTAAAACCTATACCTGAACCTAAATCTAAACCTAAAATAAATTAAACCTAAACCTAAAATAAATAAAATAAAATAAACTAAAACTAAACCTAAACCTTAAAAATAAAAAAAAAATAAACTTAAAATAAAACCTAACCTAAACCTAAAATATAAAATAAAACCTAAACCTAAACCTAAAATAAAAAAATAAACCTAAAAAAATAAAACTCAACTAAAATAAACCTAAACCTAAAAATACTAAAATAAAAGCCTAAACTAAAATAAATAAACCTAAAATAAATAAACTAAACTAAATAAAAAAATAAACCTAAATAAAATAAAATAAAATAAAATAAATAAAAATAAACTAAATAAACTAAATAATCCAAAACCTACCGATTTATTTAATTTTTTTAAAAAACCTTAACCCTGAACCCTAAACCCTAAAATTAACCACCTACTAAAAAAAACTAACCCTCCTAAAACCAAACTCTAAGCCATAAACTGTAAACCCTAAACCCTAAAATCCTAAACTCTAAACCCTAAACCCTATACCTTAAACATTAAAAACTAAAACCCTAAACACTAAATCACAAACTTTAAACCCTAAACCCTAAACTAACCTTAAACCCTAAACTAACCCTAAACCCTAAGAATGTACAGAACCTTGATGGCAAGAACATCACCGTCAACTAGGCTCAATCTAGATCTGGTAGTGGAGGTGAAGGCAGAGGCGATAGTTATTGCAGTGGTGGTGGGGGGATCTAGAGGTGCTAGTGGATATGGAGGTGGTGGTCAAAGCAGTGGTGGTTATGGAGGCAGGAGAAGCAAAGAAGGTTACATTTGTTATGGTGGTGGAGGGAGAGATTGAGGATATGATGGTGGATCCTACTACTCGAGAGGAGGGGGTGATTCTGATGGGAACTAGATAGACTGAAGAATTGCTGATTCGATCTGCTACTTATTGAATTGTATCTTTATAATATAGATAGTTCTAATTACTTAGGGTTTTTGATTTGCCCTGTGGGTGCTCATTTTTTATCTATGTCATCATTTGTGTCTTAGAAAACTTGGGGTGCTACAAGGTTGATGAAATCGAAGAGAAGAAATGTTGAATATGAATTTTTCTCTATTAAAAAAATAATAAATCCTAAACTAAAACTTAAACCCTAAACTTAAAACCTAAACTCTAAACCCTAAAAAGTCTAAACCTTAAAAACTCTAAACCTTAAATGGTAAACCCTAAATCCTAAACCTAAACCCTACCCTAACTACCTAAACCTAAACCCTCAACCCTAAACCTAAACCCTAAACCTAAACCTAAACCCTAAACCTATAAATAAAACCCACAAAACCATCATTAAAAAATGTAATCGTAAACCATAAACCCTAAACCCTAAACCCTAAACCTTAAACTCTAAAACCCTAAACCCTAAACTCTAAACCCTAAACCCTAAACCCTAAAACCATAAACCCTAAAAACCCTAAAACTAAACCTACTAAACCCTAAACCCATCCAACCCTACCTCCTAAACCCTATACTTTAAATAAAGATGTCATTATGATTAGATCTAAAGAATGACCTAATCCTAACATAATTATGGTAGCTAAAGAAAATGTCTTCAAGAGAATTTCCCTTGATTATTAAAGATTTGAATACCTAAACCTTAACCTAAATCAAATTATATTACCATTTATTATATAGTATAATGTAGCATCATATATTTGAGCATGTAGTGATGTGCTTTTGGATGTTATAAAATGTTTTGAAATGTTTTAGTCTATTATGGTATTGTGCCTTATAGTCTATATTAATATAAATCATAAAAATATTGATTTAATAAATTAGATGATGAAATTTGTTAAATTTGAAGTGGGAATTAGGTTGTAGTACCAAAGGTGTGCTACGCCACTTGTAAGATTTTATGTTCAAAATAAATAGTATATGTTGTAGCATAGTATAGAATCATGTATCATAATATATTATTCTATGTATTTTAAATTATTTTAGTATTGAAATCATGCAAACTACACTAGCATTATTTATAAAAATGTTGATTTAGACTTTAAAATGGTGGAATATGGCCAAATTTAAAATAGGTAGAGCATGGCATCATAATATATTATTTCAATTTAAAATATGTAATTGATATGACTAAAATATATAATATTTTAGTATTTAGACTAATTTTATGATTTTTTATCTTAAGCAATCCCTTGTGATGTGATATGCAACATAATATAATATAATATGTTATAGTGTATTATAATATAGGATTCCATAACATAGCATAGCATCACGCATTATAACATACTATTATGTATAACTACTTATTGTTTACCATATTTTAGTTTGTTATAGTATGATGTAGTAGAGTTTGTACTAGTATAATTTGTAAAAATACTAATTTATAGGCTGAGATGATGGGATTTGTCCAAATTTAAGGTAAGCTTTAGGGAACATCATTGGGGGTGTGCTATGATGTGTCATTTAATTAAAATAATGGAATTTTGCATCCAAAATAAATGCACATTTTTCAACCAAATTTTATAAATTTTTTGCTTAAAGTGATTCATTTTAAGGTGTAATGTAAGATAATATATTATATGAAAGCATATTTAAATATAATGTACATAACAACATAACTTCACATATATACAAATGTGGTGGTGTGTTACAAAATGTTATTGTACATTTTAGTATGTTTTGCTTTTGTTATAATACATTGGGTCAAAATTAATAAAAATGTTAATTTGACGGTTGAGATGGAATAATTTGGCCAAATTCATGGAACACACCAAGAAGCAACACCAAAATTATCCTATTTTGTACCATTTCTGATAGAAAAATAATAATTTTACATCCAAAATGAACATTATTCATATTTTGAAAATTTTTTGTTATTTATTCCTTTTAAGTGATTCTAATGAGGTGTAATGTTAGACAATATATTATATTATAGCAAATTATAATATAACATTATATATTATAATATAATATAGTCTGTTAATTCAAACTATAATATGTTTAGCATGATATTGTATAGTTAGTTTGAGCTTGCACCATCACATATCATAAAATATTGATTACAATGTTAAGATAATGTAATTTGAACAAATACATAGTTAGGGTTTTGGTTGAAATATTAAAGGTGTGCATAATAGAATAAATAAGATTTGATGAGAATTCCACGTCAAGGACATGGAGGGAGATCCTCTAGGAGATCACACATGCATTGGACATGACATACGAGGGGTCTATGTCAAGGGCATAGAAGAAGAAAATCTGCTAGGGATAAAATTTGAATTTGATTTGATTATATGATTTATGGAAAGAAGATCCATTGGGGATAAGAACCTATAATTCACTGGGTATTAAGATTGAATCAACCTTAATTTGATTTATTTTAATTAATGTGGAGGCATATTTATGAGAGATATGGGCTCGAGTTTGTTGGGGATCAGGTTTATGATCTTTCCACCAGGGAAGCAAGTTTGGGCTATCCGCTAGGGATTGGAATTTGAGTTTGATTTCATAGATTTTTTTGGGGATGTATTCACTGGGAATAAGAGTTAGGTTGGATTTCTTTGATTTAGACTCTACCGTGGGAGTTGGTTTAATTTTGCTCTATTAGGGCGGTTGGTTTTGGATTTAATTTATTTGCATGACTTGTTTATATATGATTTGGGCTACACTATAGAGAAGGGTGTGATTTAACTCCACTTGGGAAAATTAGATTGGGTTTAGTTGCGGGTTAATGTAAGGACCACGTGGTGTGTGATGGACCCCGAAGGGGCTTTATCAACCTTGACCTAACTCAAGTTTACAAATCCAAAGGGATAGTTCACCAGTTGTGGGGTAGAGCTAGCCAACCTAAGGGGTTGCCTTTTGATGTGCAACGATTATGCTAGGAAGAAAGCATAGCTGAATTACATCTTCCAAAGTGAGGAACAATGGTTGGGATGACCTGTTGGATACACAACAAATCAAACCTAACCTAGGGAGACTATTGAGTGAATGTTGCTAGGGACTTATGCCAACTCAAAAGTAGTCAGGATTAATTTTATCTTATGTCATGTGATTTGAATTGGTTTGCTTGGTTTAATTTGATTTTAATTTAAGGGCATATCTAATGAGGATTTGAGCTTGGTCAAATTTAATATATTTAATTTATGGACCATGTCGGTGTGTGATGGACCCATTGAGAAGGGGCTATATCGGACTTGTCCTATCTCAGATTTACAAATCTAATGGGAAAGTCTACTAGCCGTGGGGTAGAGCTAGCCAACCTAAGGGGTTGCCTGTCAGTGTGCAATGACTGTGCTAGGAAGAAGATGTAGCAGACTTACTTCTAATAAAGCAGGGAACAACCGCTAGGGTGGCTTTTTTGTAGCATATCAAATTGAACCCGGCTTAGGGTCGACTACTAAGTGAATGTCGCTAGGGACTTATATCAACTCAAGAGTAGTTAATTGATTCTGATAGGGAGTTTTGCTGACACTGCCTTAAAGATAGGATGTCTTCTTGGAAAAACATACTGTTAGGGGTGTCCTCATAATCCACAAGTGAATATATATTTTGTTTATATGTTTGCATGGACCCTATTTGTGTGCGAGGGGCCACACTAAGAAGGAGCTATGTAGGCCTTAACCTATCTCAGATTTATTGGATCACAAGAGAATCTGCACATCCATGAAATGGATTCTCCAACCATAGGGTGGTTTCTAGGAAAGGGAAACTATCCAATCCAATAGTAACCTGGGTAGTGTCTAATGGGAAACTATTCAAATTTATTTAGATTATTTTTTATTTATTTTAGTTTATTTTTTATTTTTATTTAGGTTTAATTTCATTTTTATTTAGTTTAGATTATTTATTTTAGGTTTATTTATTTTATTTTAGGTTTTATTTATTATTTTATTTTTAGGATTAGGTTCAGGTTTAGGTTTATTTTTTAGTTTAGTTTTATTTTTATTTTATTTTTTAGGTTTAAGTTTTTATTTTATTTTTAGGTTTATGTTTAGGTTTTTATTATATTTTTAAAGTTTAGGTTTTAGGTTTTTATTTTAGGTTTATTTCTAAGTTTTATTATTTACTTTAGTTTTAGTTTATTTTTAGTTTATTTTATTTTATTTAGATTAGGTTTAGGTTTAGGTTTAGTTTATTTTCAGTTTAGGTTTTATATATTTTAGTTTAGTTTATTTTAGTTTAGGTTTAGATTTATTTTATTTTTATTATAGACTTATGTTTATTTTAGTGAATGGTTTAAGTTATATTTTTTATTAATTTTTAGGTTTATTTTCTAGGTTTAAGTGTTTATTTAGTTTTTATTTTATTTTTTTAAGTTTATTTTATTTTTATTTTAGGTATAATTTTTATTTTATTTAGGTTTTTTATTTTTTTTAGTTTTGTTTATGTTTTTCTTTACTTTATTCTAGTTATATTTTTATTTTTTTATTTTATTTTATTTTAGGTTTAGGTTTAGGTTTCTATTTTTGTTTATTTTATTTTATTTATTTTATTTTATTTTGGTTTAGGTTTTTTTATTTATTTTATTTTTAGTTTTTTATTTAGTTTAGGTTTAGGTTTTTAGCTTTTTAGGGTTTAAGGTTTAGGGTTTCAGGTTAGCTTAGGGTTTAGGGCATAGGGGGGTTTTTACAATTTATGGGTTTAGGGTTTACGATTTAGCTTTTAGGTTTAGGGTTTAGGTTTTAGTTTAGGTTTAGGGTTTACATTTTAGTTTAGGGTTTGCGGTTTAAGGTTTAAGGTTCAGGGTTTAGGTTTTCATTTTTTTTTAAGTTTAGAGTTTAGGGTTTAGGGTTAGTTCTAGAGTTTACGATCTTTTTTATCTCTTATTTTTAAAATAAAATAAGTAAATTGGTAGGTTTAGGTTTATTTAGTTTATTTTATTTATTTTAGATTATTTCATTATTATTTTTATTTACATTTATTTTTATTTTTATTTAATTTAGTTTATTTATTTTAGTTTAGATTTTTTATATTAGTTTATTTTTTAGGTTTAGGTTTTGGTTTAGATTTTTTTTAGTTTATTTTTATTTTTATTTTATTTTGTAGGTTTTAGTTTTATGTTTTATTTTTAGGTTTAGGTTTAGGTTTTTATTTAATTTTTTTAGGATTACATTTTAGGTTTTGATTTTAGGTTTATTTTTAGGTTTTATTTTTTAGTTTAGGGTTTAGAGATTTTTAAAAAAAAAATTAAATAAATTGGTAGGTTTAGGTTTCTTTAATTTATTTAGTATATTTACTATGTATTTTAGATTAATTTATTTTTTTATTCATATGTAGGTTTATTTTTATTTTTGTTTAGTTTAGTTTTTTTTATATTAGGTTTATTTATTTTATTTTATGTTTTTTTCATTTTAGCTTATTTTTTAGGTTTAGGTTTAGGCTTAGGGTTTTTTTAGCTTAGTTTTATTTTTATTTTATTCTTTGGCTTTATGTTTTATTTTTTATTATTAGGTTTAGGTTTAGGTTTTTATTTTATTTTTTTAAGTTGAGGTTCTAGGTTTTTATTTTATGTTTTATTTTTTACTTTAGGTTTAGGTTTATTTTTATTTTAGTTTATTTTATTTTATTTATGTTTAGGTTTAGGTTTAGTTTATTTCTAGTTTAGGTTTTATTTATTTTAATTAAGGTTTAGGTTGATTTTATTTTTATTATAGGTTTATGTTTTCTTATTTAGGGTTTATGTTTTATTTTTAGGTTTATTTTTTAGGTTAAGTTATTTATTTAGTTTTATTTTATTTTATTTTATGTTTATTTTATTTTTATTTTAGCTATAGTTATAATTTTATTTAGGTTTTTATTTATTAGTTTAATTTAGGTTTTTATTTATTTTATTTTAGTTATGTTTTTATTTTTTATTTTATTTTCTTTTTAGGTCTAGGTTTAGGTTTTAATTTAAGATTTTATTTTATTTTATTTTATTTATTTTATTTATTTTATTTTAGTTTAGGTTTTTTATTTATTTTATTTTTAGTTTTTATTTAGTTTAGTTTTAGGTTTTTAGCTTTTTAAGGTTTAGGGTTTTGAGTTTAAGGTTAGTTTAAGGTTTAGGGTTTAGGGTTTTGGGTTTAGGGTTTAGGGTTTTAGGGTATAGGGTATAGGGTTTAGGGTTTAAGGTATAGGGTTTAGGGTTTGGGGTTTTTAGGGTTTAGGGTTTAGGGTTTAGGGTTTAAGTTTTAGGTTTAGGGTTCAGTTTTAGTTTAGGGTTTAAGGTTTTTGGTTTTTTTTAAAAAGATAAAAAATTCAGATGCAACATTTCTTCTTTTTGATTTCATCAACTAGGTAACACACCATGTTTTCTAAGACATAGCGACAACATAGATAAAAGATGAGCTTGAATAGAGCAAATCAAAAACTCTAGACAACTAGAACAATCTCTACTATAAAGAACATTTTGATAAGCAGCAGATCGGATCACCCATTCTTCAGTTTCTCCAATTCTCATCTGAACCACCTCGGCCTCTCAATTAACAGGATCCACCATCATATCCTTGATATCTCCCTCTGCCACCACCATGGTTGTAACCTTCATTGCTCCTCCTACCTCCATAACCACCACTGCTCTAACCACCACCTCCATATCCACAGGCTCAGTCCCCACCACCACTATGATACCTTGCCTTTGCCTCCACCACCAGATCTAGACTAAGCCTGGTTGATGGTGATGTTCCTACCGTCAAGGTTATTCCCATTTTTAGGGTTTAGGTTTATTACGTTTTAGGGTGTAAGTTTCTTTTTTACTACATTTATTTACTTAAGGTTTAGGTTTAGGGTTTAGCATTTAGGGTTTTAGGTTTAGGGTTAAGGTTTAGGGTTTAAAGTTTTAGGTTTATTCTTTTAGGGTTTAAGGTGTAAGGTTAGGGTTTAGGGTTTAAGGTTTAGGGTTTAGTGTTTAGGTTTTAGGGTTTAGGGTTTTTAGGGTTTAGGGTTTAGGTTTATGATTTTATGGTTTAGGGTTTAGGGTTTGGGTTTAGGGTTTAGAGTGTAGGTTAAGTTTAAGTTTAGTATTTATTCTTTTAGGTTTAAGGTTTAGGGTGCTTTAGGGTTTTTTAAGTTTTGTTTAGTTTAGTTATAGTTTTAGGGTTTAGAGTTTAAGGTTTAAGTTTAGGTTTATTTAGGTTTTTAAGTTTAGGGTTTAGGTTTAGGTTTAGGTTTAGGTTTTAAGTTTTGTTTAAGTTTAGGTTTAGGTTTAGTTTAGAGTTTAGGGTTTAGGTTTAGGGTTTAGGTTTTTAAAGTTTAGGTTTAGGTTGTTTAAGGTTTAGGGTTTAGGTTTAGTGTTTAGGGTTTTAGTTTTAGGTTTAGGTTTTAATGTGGTTTAAGGTTTAGGCTTTATGGTTAGTTTAAGGTTTAGGGTTTACGATTTAATTATGGTTTTTTAGGGTTAAGGGTTCAGGGTTCAGGGTTTAGGGTTTAGGGTTTAAGGTTTAAGGTTTTTTACTGCTTAAGGTTTAGTGATTATGGTTTAAGGTTTAGGGTTTAGGGTTGCAGCTTTATGGTTTAGTGTTTAGGGTTTAACATTGTAGGTTTAGGTTTAGGGTTTAGAGTTTAGGGTTTAGGGTTTAAGATTTAGGGTTTAGGGCTTTTATGGTTTAGGGTTTAGGGTTTTCTTAAAACAAAAATTAAGTAAGCCTGTAGATTTAGGTTTATTTTGTTTATTTACTATTTATTTAATTTTATTTTACTTTTTATTTTTATTTTGGTTTTATTTTATTTTTGTTTAGTTTAGTTTATTTATATTATGTTTATTTATTTTAGTTTAGGTTTTTTTAGTTTATTATTTTGGTTTAGGTTTGGTGTAGGTTTATTTTGTAGTTTTATTTTATTTTTATATTATTTTTTAGGTTTAGGTATTATTTTTCATTATTACATTTAGGTTTAGGTTTTTAATTTATTTTTTAGGTTTAGGTTTTAAGTTATTATTTTTGGTTTATTTTTAGGTTTTATTTTCTAGTTTAGGTTAAGTTTATTTTTTAGTTTATTTTATTTTATTTAGTTTAGGTTTAGGTTTTATTTATTTTAGTTTAGTATATTTTAGTTTAGGTTTAGGTTTATTTTATTTTGTTTATTTTATTTTTATTTTAGGTGTAGTTTTTTTTAGTCGCGGGTTTGTGTTTTATTTTTTATTTATTTTTAAGTTTTATTTTTAGGTTTATTTTTTGGGTTAAGGATTTTATTTATTTATTTTTATTATATCTTAGGTTTATTTTAATTTTATTTAAGGTTTAGTTTTGATTTTATTTAACTTTTTTATTTATGTTTGTTTTAATTTTTTTAATATATGTTTTCATTTATTTTATTTTAATTTAGTTTTTTATATTTTATTTTATTTTATTTTTAGGTTTAGGTCCAGGTTTAGGTTTAGGTTTAGGTTTAGGTTTTAGTTTAGTTTATTTATTTTATTTATTTAGGTTTAGGGGTTTAGGATTTAGGGTTTATGGTGGTGTTTTGGGTTTAGGGGGAGTAAGGTTTGGTGGGTTTAGGGTTTAGGTTTTGGGTTTAGGGTTTAGGTTTTAGTTTAGAGTTTAGGGTTTAGAGTTTAAGGTTTTTTTAACAGAATTTAGGGTTTAGGATTTAGGGTTTTAGGGTTTATGGTTTAGGGTTTAGCACTTAGGATTTAGGGTTGAGGCTTTTAGGGTTTTTTTTATTTTTATTTTTTATTTTTTTAGATTAAGTAAACTAGTAGGTTTAGGTTTATTTAGTTTATTTCATTTTTTTTATTTTTATTTAGATTTATTTTTATTCTTATTTAGTTTATTTTATTTATTTAAGTTTAGTTTTTTATTTTAGTTTATTTTTTAGGTTTAGGTTTAGGTTTAGATTTATTTTTTAGTTTACTTTTAATTTAATTTTATTTTTTAGATTTAAGTTTTATGTTATATTTTTAGGTTTAGGTTTAGATTTTTATTTTAATTTTTTAGGATTAGGTTTTAGGTTTTTATTTTAGGTTTATTTTTTTGTTTTATTTTGTAGTTTAAGGATTAGGGTTTTTTTAAAAAAAAATTAAGTAAACCAGTAAGTTTAGGTTATTTAGTTTATTTATAATATATATTATTATTTTTTATTATTTTTTATTTTATTTAGGTTTATTTTTAATTTAATTTAATTTCATTTATTTATATTAGGTTTATTTATTTTAGTTTAGATTTTCACTATTTTCATTTATTTTTTAGGTTTAAGTTTATTTTTTGTTTAGTTTAGATTTTATTTTATTTTTTAGGTTTAAGTTTTACTTTTTATTATTAAGTTTAGGATTAGGTTATTATTTTATTTTTTATAGGTTTAGGTTTAAAGTTTTTGTTTTAGGTTTATTTTTAGGTTTTATTTTTTATTTTAGGCTTAGGTTTATTTTTAGTTTATTTTATTTTATTTAATTTAGTTTTAACTTTAGGTTTAGTTTATTTTAGGTTTAGGTTTAGGTTTTATTTATTTTAGTTTAATTTATTTTATTTTAGGCTTAGGTTCATTTTATTTTATTTATTTATTTTAGGATTAAGTTTTTTTAATTTAAGGTTTACATGTTATTTTATATTTATTTTTAGGTTTTATTGTTAAGTTTATTTTTTATGTTTAGGTTTTTTATTTTTAGGTTTAATTTATTTTTCTATTTAGTTTAGATTTTTATTTATTTTATTTTAATTTATTTTTTATTTTCTATTTTATTTTATTTTAGGTTTAGGTTTAGGTTTAGTTTGTGCTAGAGTTTATGTTTAGGTTTTCTTTAATTTTATTTTATTTTATTTATTGAGGTTTAGGTTTTTGTGGTTTAGGGTTTTTTTGGGTAGTGTAGGTTTAGTGTTTAGGGTTTAGGGTTGATAGGATTAAGGATTTAGGGTTTAGGTTTTGAGTTTAGTGTTTAGGATTTTGTAGGGTTGGTAGGGTTGAGATTATTTTCATGAGTAGGGGTTTAGGAGTGGTTTGGGGCATTTAGGTTTGGTGGGGTTAAGGGTTGTGGAGTTTAGGTTTAGGATTTGTTTAGGGTTAATCTTAGTTAGGATGTTGAGAAGCTGGAAGAAAGAAGTTTGTGAAGGATCCAGACTAGTGTTGCTTGGAGGAACCATAACATCAATAGGTGCAACATCACCAACATGGGCAGGAGCACCAACTTTGTATTTCACAACATCTTCACTGACTTCTTTAGGGTTTGTGGTTTAGGGTTTTAGGGTTTATGCTTTTAGGGTTAAGGGTTTAGGGTTAGGGTTTAGGATTTAGGGTTTAGGGTTTAGTTTTGGTTTAGAGTTTAAGGTTGTAGTTTAGTAGGGTCAGGGTTTAGGATTTATGGTTTAGGTTTTTTGTTTTTTGTTTTAAATTAAGTAAACTAGTAGGATTAAGTTTATTTAGTTTATTTAGTTATTTATTTATTTATTTTAGTTTATAATATTTTTAATTTTATTAAGGTTTATTTTTTATTTTATTTTTATTTAGTTTAGTTTATTTATTTTTAGTTTAGGGTTTTTATTTTAATTTTAATTTTTAGGTTTAGGTTTATTTTTTTAGTTAAGTTTTATTTTTATTTTATTTTTTGGGTTTAGGTTTTATTTTAAATTTTAAGGTTTAGGTTTAGGTTTTTATTTTATTTTTTTACGTTTAGGTTTTAAGTTTTTATTTTAAGTTTATTTTTAGGTTTTATTTTTTAGTTTAGGCTTAGGTTTATTTTTAATTTTTTTATTTCATTTAGTTTTGGTTTAGGTTTAACATTAATTTATTTTAGGTTTAGGTTTAGTTTTTATTTATTTTATTTATGTTTAGGTTTATTTTATTTTGTTTATTTAATTTTATTTTAGATTTAGTTTCTTTTTAGTTTAGGTTTAGGTATTTTATTTATTTTTTAAGTTTTTTATTTAGTTTTATTTAATTTTAGGTTTATTTTTTTTATTTTAGTTTAGTTTTATTTTATTTAGGATTTTATTCTTAGGTTAATATTATTTTTACTTTAGTTTAGGTTTTATTTATTTATTTTAGTTTATTTTATTTATTATTTAATTTTATTTTAGTTATAGGTTTTAGGTTTTAGTTTAGGTTTTTATTTCATTTTTATTTTATATTATTTAGGTTTAGGTTTTCTTATTTATTTTATTTTTAGGTTTTATTTTATTTAGGTTTAGGTTTTTAGGGTTTAGGGTTTTAGGGTCTAGGGTTTGAGGGTTTAAGGTTTAGGGTTAGGGTTTAAGGTTTAGGGTTTAGGGTTAAGTGTTTAGACTTTAGGCTTTAGATTTTTTATGGTTTAGGGTTTTGGGTTTAGGATTTTTTTTTAACTAAAAGGAAATAATTGCTCAGAAAAATAGGTACAAGAAGACCATATTAGAGACTAAGCTCAAAAAAAACAAAATTAAACTAGTTCTCAAATGAGCTATAGGAGAATCCTAAAGAGTTTAGCCCCTAAAGTAATACATCGAATTGCAATAAAGAAAAAGAAAGCAAAGACAACTAAAAAAGCCAAGAAAAAGACAACAAAGGGGAAGAATCCATGGAGCTCCAAAAGAACCTCCAAAGAGACGAAGATCCATAAGAAAAGGATACTTGCAACCTGCAACTAAAGGCAACTCCAGCCATCTAAGAAAAAAGAGACCATCAGTAAAACTATAGCTCCCTCCAAGAAGAAGAAGAGACCAACTAAAAAAGAGAACCTGCAACCTGCAAGAAATGTCAGCCAAAAGGAGATCAGAAAACTTAAAGAGAAAAAAACTCAGGCTCAGATATGAAGAAAGAAGGATAATCACAATAATGTGGGGCATCAAATTCGAAGTGCATCCAGCTTCAATGAAGGGTTACAAATTGGAAAAGTCTCCAATGAGAAAAATAACATGGAAAAAATCCATCATATGATCATAGCCATCCTAGCCAAAGAAAAATACAAACCTATCATAATAGCCACCCAGCCAAAGAAAAAGTGAAGCTAAAGAAATAGAAAAAGAGAGGAGTGCAACATATAAACTTAACATAAGGCAATCCCAACAAAACCAAATATGAACACCTCTTAAAAAAGAGGGATAAAAGAGCTCACAACCCAAAAAAAAGATCCCTCAAGACAAAGCAAATAGATCCCAGAACAACAACAATCCAAAGCCACCAAGGCACCAAGCCAACAGAGCCCACAACAACACTAATCCAAAGCCACCAAGGCACCAACCATAGGAAAGGAAATAGCCAATAGAGCAGCCACACAATACAACACCCAAGAAAAATATCCCAAGAAAGAGCAAGAGAACCAAACCAACCAATATAAAAAAAAAAGATGGCCAGCAAAAGCAAAAATAAATAGCTAGAGAAATAGCCAACCAATGGAAAAACAACGCGCTAAGGAAAAAAATCCCAACCTACCACCAATAAAGAGAACAAAAGCACCAACCAAAGAAAGGCAAACCAACAGAAACAAAGACACCAGCGCAAAACCAACCACTCAAAGGGAACCCAAAAAAAAAAACCCAGCAAACAAGAAGCCATAAACACCAAGCTAGAAGGAGGAAAATTAGCCAAGAAACCAATACTCAAACTAACAAGAAAACAAACAGCAAAAGCTCAACCAACAGAGAAAAATCCAACCAAAAGAAAAAACCTCCCAAGGATAGGGGAGATTATTTCCAATAAGCTTTTGAACGAGTATCCCTCGGCAAGTGAGGAGGGGCATAAATTTGAATACTTTTTTCTTTTTCTTCTTGTAAATAGTTTTATAACCATGCACTTTCTCCCAAAAAATCTGCATCCAAAAATGAATCAATATTGTTATAAAAAACATGGGGATCAATAAAAGCTATCAATTTCAAAGGAGAGCATTCAGAATCATCCACAACCTTAGACAAAGGAAAATTAGAAATAGTATGCATTTTAGAATTAGAAGTGAAAGGAGTAGAAATTGCTTTATTAAGAAGATAATTATCAATATTTTCACCTTCCAACAAAATCTAACGAGTTTCCTCCCTATCTTCATTCATAAAAGAAGGAAGAGAAGCATAATCTAGATTTTTAGTATAATCTTCATGTAAGGAATTAAACTAAGATTCAAATCCCTTAGAAACACATAGCATATTACCAAAATTCTAATCATAACTACCAGCCATAAAAGAACCATCATTTTGAACCCAAATAAAACTATTCATAATGAGAGAATTATGACAAGTTTCTAAATCTTATTTTTTAAAAGAAGGATCACCAATATTAACAAGATTGTCAGGACTATAAGTTAAAATATCAAAAATAAGAACATTCTTTTCACCACCATTCTCAATCAAAGAAGGCAAAGAAATAGTCTCTTTCCCATGATCTAAAGTAGACATAGAAGAAAGAGAAACAACATCCAATTGAATCAAAGAAATGGTATTAGCATCAATAATATTTGAACCATCATCATTAAAGGACTTATGCACAACATCCAAACCATTAGAATCATTAACCATAGCCTCTAAAGTTTTCCCTTTAGCAGAATCATCAAAAGAAACACTTAGAGCGTGATTATTAGTTAAAACCATTTTAAAAACATCAAAATTACCTTTCACATTAAACAAATCATTAATAGGTAAAACTTTTTTAGAAGATTCAGAAATATGTTTTGCAAAAAATCAAAATTTTGAGAAGTATTTTCTTTTATCCAACTTGAGAGGATCATCGCTTTTTCAACAATTGAATTCTCGGTGATTTTCTTCCTAAGAGAGGGATGAGCAATAAAGCATTCAGAAATTTCATGGCCATGAATCTTACAACAACAACAACAACAACAACAAGCCTTTATCCCACTATGTGGGGTCAGCTACATGAATCCTTCATCTCCATTGTGTCCTATTATGTGTCAAATTCTCATTTAATTTATGTATATTAAGGTCATCTTTTATACATCTTAACCAAGTCTTTTTAGGTCTACCTCTACCTTTCTTAACATAAGGAAAATATAATGCATCTACTCTCCTAATTGGGTCATCGGATGGTCGATGATTTATGTGGACAAACCATCTAAGGTGACTCTCTCTAATCTTATCTGCCACTGGAGCTACTCCAACTTTTTCTCGAACATACTCATTTCACATTTTATCTCTAAGAGTAAAACCACTCATCCATGAATCTTACAAATATTATAAAAAAATGGGAAAGTTCTTAAAAATAACTTTCTAAAGATAATCATAGTTTTTGAACCCAACCAAATTTCTTTATGGTATTTTTTTTGTAATATCAATCTCTATAAGAATTCTAGCAACATACAGTCTAAAAGAAGCAGCTGTTGCTTGATCAACTTGCAAAGGCTGACCAAAAATCAACCTAATACCAAAAAGAATCTAATCATTAAATAGATGAATCCATAAGTTAGGTATAGAAATTCAAATGGGAATAATAGGATACTCTTCATTAACATCAAACATAGGCATCTACTTCAGAATACACATTTGGCAAATAAAAACATAGTAAGAACACCTAGAAAATAAAATATTTCATAATCAAGGTCATTAGAAAGTTTAATCATAACATGCCTTGGATCAATCAGCCCAATAAAAAATAAACCAGATAAATTTAAGCTATGAAAAAAGAATGAATATCTTCTTTCTTTGGCCATTTAAATGAAAACTTTCCAATCAAAGAAAAAGAAAAGGCTCAGCTAATCTTTCAATATCCTCAACTGAAATCATAATTGTCGGAGTACTTTTAAAAGTCATATGAAGCAAATTCAAAGGAGTCTTGATGGAGGAATTCTTACCAGCTAAAGCCTCTTTGAAAGATTTAATAATATTAGGTAAGTTTGAGGTAAATTACCCAAAAAAGCTGATGCCCCAGCGGGTTCCATCGGCACATGGAATTTACCACATGGATTTGAAGAAACCGATGCCATGAGTCACAACTCCATGACAAGAACAATTCGAGATCGGCCCAAGGCCAATAATTTATAGGGAATCCAAGAGAGAAAGCACTCAAAAACTCACCAAGAATGTGAGGAATCTCAAAATCACCCAATAATAGGGTTTAGTTTAGTTTTAGGGTTTAAGTTTTAGGTTTAGTGTTTATTAGTTTTAGGTTATTATTAGTTTATTATTAGTTTTATGTTTAGTTTAGTTATAGTTATATTTTTTAGTTATTATTTAGTTATTAGTTATTTAGGTTTAGTTTATTAGTTTATTTAGTTAGTTTGTTTATTAGGGTTTAGTGTGTTTTAGTTTATTTATTAGTTATCATTAATTTTTTTAGTTATTATTAGTTAGTTACTTATTTATTTAGTTTAGTTTAGTTAGTTTATTTATTAGTTTATTAGTTTATTAGTTTAGTTATGGGTTTAAGTTTATTAGCTTATTATTATTAGTTTTTTAGTTTAGTTTATGGTTTAGTTTTTTATTAGTTATTATTAGTTATTTATTGTTTATTATTATTATTATTAGTTTAGTTTGGTTTATTATTATTTCATTTTAGTTTATTTTTTCTATATGGTTTATTATAATTAATTTATGTTGATTATTATTAGTTTATTATTATTTATTTATTTATTTATTTAATTAGGGTTTAGGGTTTATTTAGTTATTTATTAGTTATTTTATTTTATTTTTATTATTATTAGTTTAGTTAGTTAGTTATTAGTTTTTTTTTATATTATTATTATTAATTTTTATTAGTTTAGTTATTGTTAGTTAGTTTTATTATTATTATTATTTTATTTATTAGCTTTATTAGTTTAGTTATTTAGTTCATTTTATTTTATCTAGTTATTAGTTTATTATTTGTTAGTTATTATTAATTTTTTAGTTAATTTTTAGTTTATTTATTAGTTTATTTTACGGTTTATTAATTTAAGTTTAGGGTTTAGTTTTAGTTAGTTGTTTAATTATTTATTATTAGTTATTATTATTAGTTTATTAGTTTAATTTTAATGTTTATTATTTATCAGGGTTTAGGTTTATTTATTAATTAGTTTAGTTTTATTAGTTAGTTTTTTTAGTTAGTTTGTTTATCAATTTTTTAATTTATTAGTTATTAGTTTTAGATTATTTATTATTTATTATTAGCCTATTATTTTTGTTTTATTATTAGTTTTAAAGTTTTATTTTTTTAATTATTACTAGTTTATTATTTATTAGTTTATTAGGTTTTATTAGTTGGTTATTTGTTAGTTTTAGTTTAGTTTTATTATTAGTTTATTAGTTTTTTTAGTTGTTATTTAGTTATTATTATTAGTTGAATTAGTTTACTTATTAGTTATTTTACTTTAGTTTAGTTTGTTATTATTAGTTTTATTATTATTAGTTTTATTAATTTAGGTTAGGGGTTTAGTGTTTAGTTTATTTAGTTTATTATTATTATTATTATTATTATTATTATTATTATTATTAGTTTTAGTTAATATTATAATAAGTTTATTAGTTTTAGTTAGTTTAGTTATCAGTTATTTATTTAGTTAGTTTAGTTATTATTAGTTTTTTATTATTAGCTTTATTAGTTAGTTTTTATTTATTTTATTATTATTTATTAGTTTAATTAGTTTAGTGTTTAGTTTAGTTTAGTTTTAGTTATTTACTATTTAGTTTATTATTATTATTATTATTATTAGTTTAGTTTAGTTAGTTTTTATGTTATTATGTTTTATTATTATTTAGTGTCTTTTTAGTTAGTATTAGTTTTTATTTTATTTTATTATTATTATTATTAGTTATTAGTTAATTAGTTTAGTTAGGTTTATTAGTTTATTATTTATTAATTAGTTAGTTTATTAGGTTTGTTTATTATTATTAGGTTTAGTTTATTTATTTAGGTTTTATTTCTTATTTAGTTTATTATTAGTTTAGTTTTTTTATTATTAGTTTAGTTATTAGTTTTATTTAGTTTAATTTATTATTAGTTTATTAATTTTGTGTTAGTTGTTATTAGTTATTTAGTTTTATTTATTAGTTTTTTTTAATTTTATTATTAATTTTATTTATTATTATTTAGTTAGTTTATTATTAGGTTTAGTTAGTTGATTAGTTTATTAGTTTAGTTTAATTATTAGTTAGTTATTATTATTAGTTATTTATTAGTTATTTAGTTAGTTTATTAATTTTAGTTTATTAGTTATTAGTTTAGTTTAGTTAGTTTAGTTATTGGGTTTAGTTTTATTATTAGTTAGTTATTTATTAGGTTATTTATGTTAAGGGTTTAGGTTTATTAGTTAGTTATTTATTATGGTTTGTTTAGTTAGTTTATTAGTTTAGTTTTAGTTATTAGTTTAGGTTTAGTTTAGTTTTTATTAGTTTAGTTTATTTTTAGTTAATTTATTAGTGGGGGTTTTTTATATATGTATAATTTAGTTATTAGTTTGTTTATTAGTTTATTTAGCTTTTGTTATTATTAGTTTATTAGTTTTTTAGTTATTATTTTGTTATTTTAGTTTAGTTAGTTTTATTAGTTTTTATTTTAGTTTATTATTAGTTTAGTAGTTTTAGTTTATTATTTATTAGTTTCAATTTTAGTTAGTTTAGTTTCATGTTTTACTAGTTTCTTATTAGGGTTTAGGGTTTAGCATTTAGGGTTTAGTGTTTGGGGTTTAGGGTTTTAGGGTATAGGGTTTAGGGTTTATGGTTTAGGGTTGTAGGTTTAGGGTTTAGGTTTAGGGTTTAAGGTTTAGGGTTAGTTTTAGGGTTTAGCATTTAGGGTTAGGGTTTTTTAATTTTTTTAAATTTTTAGGGTTTAGGTTTTAGGTTCAGGATTTAGGTTTAGGGTTCAAGTCTTAGTTAATGGTTTCGGGTTTTTGATTTTTTTTAATAGAGAATAAATTCAGATTCAACATTTCTTATTTTTGATTTCATCAACCAAATAACACACCAAGTTCTCAAAGATATAAGCCACAACATAGATAAAAAATGAGCATGCATAGAGCAAATCAAAAACCCTAGATAACTAGTATCATCTTTATTGTAAAGATAAAGTTCCATAAGCAGCAGATCGGATTAGCCCTTCTTTAGTTTCTCTAGTTCCCGTCAAAACCACCCCCTCTCAGTAGCGGATCCATCATATCCCTCCGCCCACCATGGTTGTAACCTTAATCCTCCTCCTCGTAACCACCCTCGACCCACATCCATATCCACCAGCACTTCAAGATCCTCCACCACCACTGCGATAATCGTTGTCTCTACCTTTGCCTCAACCACCAGATCTAGACAGAGCCTAGTTAATAGTGATGTTCTTGTCATCAAGGTTCTGCCCATTCTTAGGGTTTAGATTTAGGTTTAAGTTTATTAGGTTTTAGGTTTTAGGTTTATTTTTTAATTTATTTAGTTACTTTAGCTTTAGTTTTAGGGTTTTGGGTTCATGGTTTAGGGTTTGGGGTTTAGGGTTCAAGTTTAGGCTTTAGGGTTTAGAGTTTAGCATTTAGAGTTTAGGGTTTAGGGTTTAGGGTTAGGGTTTTAGGGTTTATTCTTTTTGAGTTTAGGATTTAGGGTTAGGGTTAGGGTTTAGGGTTTGGGTTTAGGGTTTAGGGTTTAGGGTTTAGGGTTTAGGGTTTAGAGTTTAGGGTTTAGGTTTATGCATTTTTTAGATTAGGGTTTTAAAATTAAAGTAAGGTTAAGGTTTATTTAGTTTTAGTTTATTTTTTATTTTTATTTAGTTTAGTTTATTTATTTTTTATTTTATTTATTTTAGTTTATTTTTTAGGTATAGGTTTTCGTTAAGGTTTATTTTTAGTTGAGTATTATTTTAATTTTATTTTTTTTAGGTTTAGGTTTTCATTTTAGGTTTAGGTTTAGGTTTTATTTTGTGTTTTTATGTTTCAATTTTAAGATTTTATTTTAGGTTTAGTTTTAGGTTTTATTTTTTAGTTTCTGTTTAGGTTTATTTTTAATTTATTTTTTAGGTTTAGGTTTTATTTTTTTTTAGGTTTAGATTTAGGTTTTTATTTTATTTTTTTAGGTTTAGGTTTTAGGTTTTTTAGGTTTATTTTTAGGTTTGATTTTTTAGTTTAGGCTTATGTTTATTTTTAGTTTTTTTTATTTTATTTAGTTTTACTTTATGTTTTATTTATCTTAGTTTATTTTATTTTAGTTTAGGTTCAGGTTTATTTTATTATTATTTTTGGTATATTTATTTTAGTATTAGGGCTTAGGTTTTATTTTTTATTTATTTTTAGGTATTAGTTTTTATTTAGTTTTTATTTTATTTTATTTTTATTTTATGTTTAGTTTTTATTTTATTTAAGTTTTAATTCTTAGGTCTATTTTATTTTAGTTTAATTTTAATTTTAATATTATTTTATTTTTAAGTTTAAGTTCAAGTTTAATTTTAGGATTTTATTTTATTTTATTTTTGATGTTATTTAGGTTTAGGTTTTTTTATATTTTTTATTTATAGGTTTTATTTAGTTTTATTTTAGGTTTTTAGGTTTTTATGGTTTAGGGGTTAGGGTTTAGGGTTTTAGGGTTTAGGGTTTTAGGTTTAGAGTTTAGGGTTAGGTTTTAGGGTTTATTGTTTAGGCTATAGGGTTTAGGGTTTTCAAGGTTTAGTGTTTAGGGTTTAGGGTTTAGGGTTTAGGTTTTAGGTTTAAGGTTTAAGGGTAGTTTAAGGTTTAGGGTTTAGGGTGATTATAGTTTAAGGTTTAGGGTTTAGGATTTTTTTGGGTTTAGGGTAAAGGGTTTTATGGTTTTAGTGTTTAGGGTTTAGGGTTAAGGGTTAAGGTTAGGATTTATGGTTTAGGGTTGTAGGTTTATGGGTTAGGGTTTAGGGTTAGTTTTAGGGTTTGGGGTTTAGGGATTAGGGTTTAGGATTTAGGGTTTAGGGTTTAAGGTTTAGGGTTTATAATTTTTTTTAGAAAAAAATTAATTAAACCATTAGGTTTAAGTTTATTTAGTGTATTTAGTTTATTTTATTCTTTTAGTATATTTTAATTTTTATTTAAGTTTATTTTTTATTTTTGTTTAGTTTATTTTATATATTTTAGGTTTAGTGATTTTAGTTTAGGTTTTTTATTTTAGTTTATTTTATAAGTTTAGGTTTATGTTTATTTTTAGCTTTATTTTTTTTAGGTTTAGGTTTCATTTTTTAATTTTAGGTTTAGGTTTAGGTTTTAGGTTTATTTTTAGGTTTTATTTTTTTATTTAGGTTTAGGTTTATTTTTAATTTATTTTATTTTATTTAGTTTAGGGTTTAGGTTGACTTTATTTTAGGTTTAGGTCTAAGTTTTATTTAATTTAGTTTATGTTTAGGTTTATTTTATTTTATTTATTTAAGGTTTAGTTTTTTTATTTAGTTTATGGTTTAGGTTTTATTTTTTATTTATTTTTCAATTTGGTTTTTATTTTTATTTTTTAGGTTTAGGTTTTTATTTAGTTTTTATTTTATGTTTATTTTATTTTTATTTTACTTTTAGTTTTTATTTTATTTAGGTTTCTTAGTTTTAAGTTTATTTTACTTTTTTAGTTTAGTTCAGGTTTTCATTTATTTTATTTTAATTTAGTTTTTATTTTTATTTTTAGCTTATAGTTTATGTTTAGGTTTATGTTTAGATTTTAGTTTAGGTTTTATTTTTTTATTTTTAATTTTATTTAGGTTTAGGTTTTTCAATTTATTTTATTTTTTTGTTTTATTTAGTTTGGGTTTAGGCTTTTAGGTTTTTATTATTTAGGGTTAAAGGTTTAGGGTTTAGGGTTTGGAGTTTAGGGTTTTAGGGTTTAGGGTTTAGGATTTAGGGTTCTAGGCTTAGGGTTTAGGGAATAGGGTTAATTTTAGGGTTTAGGGTTTAGGCTTAGGGTTTTAGGTTTATGCTTTTAAGATTAAGTGTTTTGCATTAGGGATCATGGTTTAGGGTTTTGGGTTTTTTAAGGTTTAGGTTTAAGATTTAGGGTTTAGTGTTTAGAGTTTAGGATTTAGGGTTTTTAGAGTTTAGTGTTTAGGTTAACAGTTTAAGTTGTTTAAGGTTTAGTTTAGTTTAGTGTTTATTAAACTTTAAACTTTATAGTTTAGTCTTTTAGGAGTTTAGGGTTTAGGTTTAGGTTTTGTTTAAGTTTAGGCATAGGGTTTTAAGGTTTAGGGTTTAGGGTTTAGGGTTTAAACTTTAGGCCTTAGTTTAGGGTTTAGGGTTTAGGGTTTAAGGTTAGATTAGTTAGGTTTAGGGTTTACATTTTACGTTTTAGGGTTTAGGGTTTAAGGTTTTGATTTAGTTTAGTTTAGGGTTTAGGATTTATGGTTAGTTTAGGGTATATGGTTTAGGGTTTAGGTTTAGGTTTAATGTTTGGGTTTTCTTTTAAATTATGCTTTAGTTTAGTTTAGGTTTATTTTATTTTTTATTTAATTTAGGTTTAGGTTTATATTTTAGTTTTATTTTAGTTTTGGATTTATTTTAGTTTAGGTTGTATTTATTTTTTAGGTTTTTATTTTTAGTTTAGTTTCGGTATAGGTTTTATTCCAGCTTAGTTTAGGTTTATTAAGGTATAGGTTTATTTTAATTTAGTTTATTTTTTTTAAAATTTTTAAGCTTATTTGCTTTTAAGTTTTATTTAGTTTAGGTTTAGGTTTATTTTTATTTATTTATTTATGTTTTAGTTTATTTAGTTTCATTTAGGCTTAGGTTCAGGTTTAGGTTTAGGTTTATTTATTTATTTTGTTTATTTATTTATTTATGTTTAAGTTTTGGTATTATTTACTTTTAGTTTATTTTGGGTTTAGTGTCTAGGTTTAAGTTTAGTTTAGGTTCATTTTTATTTATTTATTTAGTATAATTTTTGTTTAGTTTATTTAATTATTTTTCTTTTTGGTTTAGTTTATTTTTTATTTATTTTTATTTAATTTATTTTATCTTAGTTTATTATTTTATTTATTTTAGCTTATTTTTATTTTTAGTTTAGGTTTTGATTTATGTTTTATTTTAAGTTTCGGTTTAGGTTTGGGCTTTTATTTTATTTTATTTATTTCTTTTATTTAATTTAGTTTATTTTATTTTATTTTTTAGGTTTATTTATTTTATTTATCTAGTTTAGGGTTTATTTTATTTTAAGTTTAGGTTTTATTTATTTTTATTTATGTTTAGGTTTAGTTTATTTTTTAGGTTTAGGTTTAGGGTTTATGTTTATTTAGTTTTAGTTTAGGTTTAGGTTTAGGTTTATTTTAGTTTTGTTTATTTTATTTATTTAGGATTATTTATTTAGTTTAGCTTATTTAATTTATTTAGGTTTAGGTTTTATTTAGTTTATTTTAGTTTAGTTCTTAGTTTAGTTTAGGTTTATTTAGTTTGTTTTTATTTTTATTTTTATTTATTTATTTTAGTTTAGGTTTATTTATTTTATTTATTTATTTAGTTTATTTTTTATTTATTTAGGGTGTAGGTTTAGGTTTAGGTTTAGGTTTAGGTTTAGTTTAATTTTTTTTAGTTTAGGTTTAGGTTTAGGTTTACTTTAGGTTTTATTATTTAGTTTAGATTATTTAGTTTATATTTTATTATAGGTTTAGTTTAGGTTTAGGTTCATTTTTGTTCTGTTTAGTTTATTTAGTTAGTTTAAGTTTAGGTTTAGGTTTAGGTTTAGATTTATTTTGTTTAGTTAAGGTTTATTTAGTTTAGGTTTAGGGTTCAGGTTTAGTTTAGTTTATTATTTAGTTTAGTTTTCGTTTAGGTTTGTTTTACTTATTTATTTTATTTATTTTAGGTTTTAGATTTAGGTTTTGGTTTTGGTTTATTTATTTAGTTTAGGTTTTAGTTTATTTAGTTTAGGTTTAGGATTATTTTGTTTAGGCTTAGATTTAGGTTTACGTTTAGGTTTAGGTTTTAGGTTTATTTTTAGGTATTTTATTTAGTTTATTTTATTTAGTTTAGGTTTAGGCATTTATTTATTTAGTTTATTTAGGTTAAGGATTAGGTTTATTTATTTTATTTTTTAGGTTTATTTATTTTTGGTTAGGTTTAGCTTTAGGTTTAAGTTTGTGTATATTGGTTAATTTTTTGTTTAGTTTATTTAGTTTTATTTTATGTTTAGGTTTTGGATTAGGTTTAAGTTTATTTTATTTTTAGTTTATTTATATTATTTATTTATTTTAGGTTTAGGTTTAAGTTTAGATTTTTAGGTTTATTTATTTAGGTTTAGGTTTATTAATTTAATTTATTTTATTTAGTTTATTTTAGTTTAAGTTTAGGTTTAGGTTTTATGTTTAGGTTTAGGTTTAGATTTATTTAGTTTAGTTTAGGTTTATTTATTTTATTTTTACTTGGTTTAGTTTATTTATTTTGGGTTAGGTTTAGGTTTAGGTTTATTTAATTTTTTATTTAATTTTAGTTTAGGTTTAGGTTTAGGTTTATTTAATTTAATTCAGGTTTAGGTTTAGGTTTAGGTTTAGGTTTATTTAGTTTATTTAGTTTATTTAGTTTAGGTTTAGGTTTAGGCTTAATTTAGATTTATTTAGGATTAGGTTTAGGACTAGGTTTAGGTTTAAGTTCATTTTAGTTTATTTAGTTTAGGTTTAGGTTTATTTATTTTATTTTATATATTTTATTTAGGTTTGGGTTTGGGAATGTTGGCCAATAAAAGAAGCATACTAGTTAAGTGTTGATGAGGATGCTTAGGTGGATGAGTGTCTTTACTCTTAGAGATAGAATGCAAAATGAGTATATTTGGGAAAAAGTTGGAGTTTAGGGTAGATAAGATTAGGGAGAGTTAGATGGTTTAATAAAGCGTTATGACCGATTAGGAGAGTAGATGCATTAGATTTGCCTTATGTTAAGAAATGTAGAGGTAGATAATAAGACTTGGTTAAGATGTATAAAAATGATTTTAGTATACTTGATTTAAATGAGAATCGACACATAATAGGTTTGGAGAAGGATTCATGTAACACCCTAGTGGGATTAAGTCTTGTTGTTGTTGTTGTATAGGTTTGTGGTTCTGGTTTATTTAGGTTTAGGTTTAGGTTTAGGCATATTTAGTTTAGTTTAGGTTTATATATTTAGTGTTAGGTTTATGTTTAGGTTTAGGTTTATTTATGTTTATTTTTTAGTTTAGGTTAAGGTTTATTTATTTATTAATTTTATTTTACCGTAGGTTTAGGTTTAGGTTTATTTTATTTAGTTTAGGTTTAGATTTAGTTTAGGTTTATTTAGTTTAGTTTAATTCATTTATTTAGTTTAGGTTTAGTTTAGGATTATTTAAGTTTAGGTTTAGGTTTAAGTTTACATTTAGGTTTAGGTTTATGTTTAGGTTTAGGTTTAGTTTAGGGTTTAAGTATAAGTTTAGGTTTTATTTAAGTTTATTTAGTTTAGTTTATTTATTTTTTAGTTTATGTTTATTTATTTTAGGTTTAGTTTATTTATTTAGTTTTTTTAGTTTATTTTATGTTTATTTAGATTATTAGTTTTATTTATTTTACTTTAGGTTTAGGTTTCAGTTTATTTTTATTTAGTTTATTTTGTTTATTTTAGGTTTATTTTTACTTAGTTTAGTTTAGTTTAGGTTTAATTATTTAGTTTAGTTTATTTAGGTTTAAGTTTTGGTTTATTTTAAGTTTTTGTTTATTTATTTTAGTTTTTAGTTTAGATTTAGGTTTAGGTTTAGGTTTATTTTTTAGTTTAGGTATATTTTGATTTTAGTTTTTGCTAAGGTTTATTTTAGGTTTAGGTTTAGGTTTAGGTTTATTTATTTTTAGTTTAGTTTAGGTTTATTTTATTTAGGTTAGGTTTTAGTTTTATTTATTTAGTTTAGGTATAGGTTTAGGTTTAGGATTAGGTTTAGGGTTATTTTAGTTTAGATTTATGTTTAGGTTTAGGTTGAGGTTTAGTCTTAGAGAGTTTATTTAGGTTTATTTAGTTTATTTTAGTTTAGGTTTAGGTTTAGGTTTATTTCAGTTTTAGTTTAGGTTTAGTTTTTAGGTTTATTTATTTTGTTTATTTTAATTTGTTTATTTTTGGTTTAGGTTTAGGGTTATTTTAGGTTTATTTTAATTTATTTTAGTTTAGGTTTTTAGGTTAATTTAGGTTTAGGTTTAGGTTTTATTTTTTAGTTTAGTTTAAGTTTAGGTTTACTTTAGGTTTAGGTTTTTTAATTTAGATTTAGGTTTATTTAGTTTATTTATTTAGTTTAGGTTTATTTAGGTTTAGGTTTAAGTTTAGGTTTAGGTTAATTTATTTAGTTTATTTAGTTTATTTTAGTTATTTTAGTTTATTTATTTAGGTTTAGGTTTAGGTTTAGGTTTATTTAGGATTATTTATTTAGGTTTAGGTTTAATTTATTTAGTTTAGTTTATTTAGTTTATAGGTTCGGGTTTATTTAGTTTCAGTTTATTTAGGTTTAGGTTATTTAGTTTAGTTAAAGTTTAGGTTTAGGTTTAGGTCTATTTATAGGTTTAGGTTTAAGTTTATTTACTTATTTATTTTAGGTTTAGGTTTAGGTTTATTTTAGTTTAGTTTAGTTTATTTATTTAAATTTATATTTAGGTTTTGGTTTAAGTTTAGGTTTAGGTTTTAGTTTATTTAGGTTTATGTTTAGGTTTATTTTAGTTTAGGTTTTCAGGTTTAGGTTTACATTTAGGTTTATTTTAGGTTTTATTTAGTTTAGTTTATTTTAGTTTAGGTTTATTTTATTTAGTTTAGGTTCAGGTTTATTTCATTTATTTTAATTTAGTTTAGTTTAGGTTTAGGTTTATATTTTATGTTTATTTAGTTTAGTTTATTTAGTTTAGGTTTGTTTTTATTTATTTTATTTAGTTTGTTTAGTTTATTTATTTATTTTAGGTGTAGGTTTATTTAGTTTATTTTATTTTATTCTATTTATTTTATTTATTTAGTTTAGGTTTAGATTTAGGTTTAAGTTTATTTTATCTAGTTTATTTATTTTATTAGTTTATTTTATTTAGTTTGGGTTTAGGTTTACATTTAGGATTAGGTTTTTATTTATTTATTTTTGTTTATTTTAGTTTAGGTTTATTTATTTTAGTTTAGTTTAGGTTTATTTTTTTATTTATATATTAAGTTTATTTTTATTTTAGTTTATTTTAAGTTTAGTTTAGGTTTAGTTTTTTATTTAGTTTTGTTTATTTAGTTTATTTTATTTTTATTTAGTTTAGTTTAGTTAAGTTTTTGGTTTAGGTTTAAGTTTATTTAGATTTTTTTTGTTCAATTTATTTTGTTCAGTTTAGGTTTAGGTTTAGGTTTAGGTTTATTAGTTTAGGTTTGGTTTAGGTTTAGATTTTAATTAGTTTAGGTTTTGGTTTAGGTTTAAGTTTAATTTTATATTTATTTAGGTTTAGATTTTTTTTATTTAGTTTATTTTATTTAGTTTATGTTTAGGTTCTATTTAGTTTAATATATTTTAGTTTAGTTTATTTTTAGGTTTAGGTTTAAGTTTTGGTTTAGTTAATTTAGTTTAGTTTATTTATTCATTTTAGTTTAGGTTTTAATATTTATTTAGTTTAGTTTTATTTTATTTTATTTAGTTTAGTTTAGTCTAGTTTATTTAGGTTTAGGTTTATTTTATTTATTAATTTAGTTTTTTTTATTTAGTTTAGGTTTAGGCTTAGGTTTAGGTTTATTTAGTTTACTTTTATTTAGGTTAGTTTATTTAGTTTAGTTTTATTTAGTTTAGGTTTATTTTTAGTTTATGTTTAGGTTTAGGTTTAGGTTTAGGTTTAAGTTTAATTTTAGTTTAGGTTTATTTATTTAAGTTTAGGTTTAGGATTAGTTTAGGTTTAGGTTTTATTTAGGTTTAGGTTTATTTTATTTAACTTTTGGTTTATTAATTTTAGTTTATTTTATTTTATTTTATTTAGTTTCTGTTTATGTTTATTTTAGTTTAGGTTTATTAGGTTTATTTAGGTTTAGGTTTAGGTTTTTTTTTAAGGTTTTAGGTTTAGGTTTATTTTAGGTTATATTTAGGTTTTATTTAGGTTCAGGTTTATTAAGTTTAGGTTTATTTTATTTAAGTTTAGGTCTATTTATTTTAGTTTATTTATTTAGGTTTAGGTTTATTTTTATTTTATGTTTATTTAGGTTTATTTTTATTTAGTTTAGTTTATTTAGTTTATTTAGGTTTAGATTTATTTAGTTTTAGTTTATTTAGGTTAAGGTCTATTTAGTTTAGTTTAGGTTTAGATTTAGGATTATTTTTTAGGTTTAGGTTTATTTTACGTTTAGGTTTATTTAGTTAAGGTTTAGGTTTAGGGTTAGGTTTATTTATTTTTATCTTTTAGGTTTAGGTTTAGGTTTATTTTAATTTAGTTTAGTTTATTTATTTAAGTTTAGGTTTAAGTTTGGGTTTAGGTTTAGGTTTAGTTTTTAGTTTATTTAAGTTTAGGTTTAGATTTATTTAAGTTTAGGTTTTAGGTTTAGGTTTAGATTTAGGTTTATTTTAGGTTATTTTTAGTTTAGTTTAGTTTAGTTTAGATTTATTTTATTTAGTTTAGGATTAGGTTTATTTTATTTATTTTAATTTAGCTTAGTTTAGGTTTATTTTAGTTTATTTTATTTAGTTTACTTATTTAGTTTAGGTTTAGGTTTATTTAGTTAATATTATTTTATTTAATTTAGTTTATTTATTTAGTTTTGGTTTAGGTTTATGTTTAATTATATTTTATTTAGTTTTTTTATTTTACTAGTATATTTTATTTTGTTTAGGTTTAGGTTTAGGTTTAGGTTTTAGTTTTGGTTTATTTAGTTTATTTTAGTTTAAGTTTATTTAGTTTAGTTTTATTTTAGTTTATTTTTAGTTTTGTTCAGGTTTAGGTTTATTTATTTAGTTTTGCTTATTTAGTTTATTTTATTTATTTATAGTTTAGTTCAGTTTAGGTTTAGGTTTAGGTTTATTTAGATTTTATTAGTTTAGCTTATTTAGTTTAGTTTAGGTTTAGGTTTAGGTTTAGATATTAGCTTAGTTTAGGTTAAGGTTTAGGTTTACCTTTAGGTTTAGGTTTAAGTTATATTTTATTTTTATTTATGTTTATCTTTTAGGTTTATGTTTATTTATTTAGCTTATTTTTTTAGTTTATTTAATTTAATTATTATTTGAGTTTATTTATTTAGTTTAGGTTTAAGTTTTACTTAATTTAATTTAGTTTAGTTTAGTTTATTTTTAGGTTTAGGTTTAGGTTTAGGTTTATTTTCTTTAGTGTAGTTTTTATATTTATTTTAGTTTATGTTTTAAGTTTTATTTAGTTTATTTATTTATTTTAGTTTTATTTTATTTATTTAGTTTAGTTTAGTCTAGTTTATTTAGGTTTAGGTTTATTTTATTTACTTATTTAGTTTATTTTATATTTATTTTAAGTTTAGGTTTTGGTTTAGCTTTATTAAGTTTCGATTTTATTTAGTTTAGGTTTATTTTTAGTTTAGGTTTAAGTTTATTTATTTGAGGTTTAGATTTAGGTTTAGGTTTAGGTTTTATTTTAGTTTAGGTTTATTAATTTAAGTTTAGGTTTAGGTTTAGTTTTGGTTTAGGTTTTATTTAGGTTCATTTATTTAGGTTTATTTTATTTAGGTTTAGGTTTGTTTATTTTAGTTTTTTTTTCTTTTTTTGGTTTTAGTTCATGTTTATTTTAGTTTTGGTTTATTAGGTTTATTTAAGTTAGTTTTTTTATTTAGGTTTTAGGTTTAGTTTAGGTTTAGGATTTTATTAGGTTTAGGTTTAGGTTTAGATTTATTTTATTTTATTTTTTTATAGTTATTTAGTTTAGGTTTATTTATTTATTTGGTTTATTTTTTTTATTTAGTTTAGGTTTTATTTAGTTTATTTAGTTTAGGTTTAGCTTATTTTATTTTAGTTTATTTTATTTATTTATGTTTTGGTTAATTTGTTTATTTTTTTGTTTATTTTAGGTTTAGGTTTATTTAGTTTAGTTTAGTTTAGTTTGTTTATTTATTTAGTTTATTTTTAGGTTAGGTTTATTTATTTAGTTTAATTTTAATTTATTTAGTTTAGGTTTAATTTTTTTAATTTATTTAGTTTATTTATTTTATTTTTAGGTTTAGTTTATTTAATTTAGTTTAGTTTATTTTATTTTAGTTTAGGTTTAGGTTTATTTAGGTTTATTTAGTTTAATTTATTTTAGTTTATTTATTTAGTTTATTTTGGTTTATTTAGTTTAGGTTTAGGTCTTGGTTTAGGTTTAGGTTTAGGTTTAGGATTTAGTTTATAGTTTATTTTATTTTATTTTAGTTTAGGTTTAGGTTATTTAGTTTCGTTTATTTTATTTAGTTTATTTATTTTAAATTTTTATTTTTATTTTTTATTTTTATTTTATTTAGTTTATGTTTATTCATTTTATTTATTTATTTTTTTAGTTTAGGTTTAGGTTTAGGTTTTATTTTATTTAGTTTAGTTTAGATTTAGGTTTAAGGTTTATGTTTAGGTTTAATGTTTAGGTTTGGGTTTAGGGTTTAGTGTTTAGGTTTAGCATGTAGGTTTAGGGTTTTATTTTTTAATATTTTATATTTTAGTTTTTTTAGGTTTAGGTTTTTTTTTTAGTTTATTTTATTTTATTTATTTAGGTTTTATTTTATTTTTATTTTTTTTTTTAGTTTATTTTAGTTTATTTTATTTTATTTATTTTATTATTTTATTTAGTTATTTTAGGTTTAGTTTAGGTTTTATTTATTTTAATTTAGTTTATTTTTTAGGTTTAGGTTTTATTTTATTTTATTTATTTTTTATTTATTTTATTTTAGGTTTATTTATTTATTTTAGGTTTAGTTTTTTTATTTTAGTTTATTTTATTTTATTTTAGGTTTAGGTTTAGGTTTATTTTTTAGTTTTAGGTTTTTATTTTATTTTTTTATTTTAGGTTTATTTTATTTTTTTATTTTTTATTTAGGTTTATTTTTTTAGTTTATTTTTTTTTTTTAGTTTAGGTTTAGGTTTATTTTTAGGTTTTTATTTTTTATTTAGGTTTAGGTTTATTTTTATTTATTTAGTTTATTTAGGTTTATTTTATTTATTTTAGGTTTAGTTTATTTTATTTATTTTAGTTTATTTTTTATTTATTTTTTTATTTTTTAGGTTTATTTTTAGGTTTAGTTTAGGTTTTATTTTTTATTTATTTTTTTAGGTTTTATTTTTAGTTTATTTTAGGTTTATTTTTTTATTTTATTTTTTTTTTATTTTTATTTTAGGTTTATTTTATTTTTTTATTTTAGGTTTAGTTTTTTATTTTATTTTTAGGTTTTTATTTTAGTTTAGTTTAGGTTTTTTATTTATTTTATTTTAATTTAGTTTTTTTTAGGTTTAGGTTTTAGTTTATTTTTATTTAATTTATTTTTTTTTTAGTTTATTTTAGGTTTTAGGTTTTAGTTTATTTTGGTTTATATTTTTTTTGATATAAAGCCATGAAGCAAAATAGTATTTGATAAAAAATAGCAGAAAGTTTATTGAAGTGTTAAAGAAAACCCACAGGAGATACATAGCAGGTTTAAAGGGTTATAGCGGTTTAGGGTGGCCAAGCTAAAAAAACCAAGGTAACTCCAAAAGCCACCACCAAAGGAAGAGAAACACAAAAGGAGTCGACATGAATAGGGGTAACAACACAACCCAACAATACAATCCAAGGCATAACAACCACATCTCAGGCACTATAAATCCAAGGGCAAAACCTCCAGCCAAATATCAAAATAGTAGAATATAAGTAGCACGAGAGAGAGGAAATCCATACGGAGACCAAGAGGGCATCCAAAAATTATCATCAAAACCACCACCAAGGCAGTAGGAAAAACACCAAATCCATCACCACTGACCAAGAGGCAAATATCAGGAAATAAGGATAGCAAAATAAATAAGAGGGATTCAATACCAATAGCCAACTTAAATCCCAAGACATAGCTAGAGGGCATAAGCATCCAAGGAAGATAGCATCCAATCCCAAGTCACCAAGCGGGAGAACCCGACAACTCGGCAACAGGCCAATCCAGAGGGAGCGCAAAGCGGTAGGCATAGACAAAAAACAACCATAACCATCTCCTCATAAACAAAACCCAAGGAAGAAAAAGAACCACAAAAGCTCCTTACAATCAATTGATAAAACAACCAACAAAAAAAACACCAACCCAAACAGGAAAACAACCAAAAGAATTGAAAAAATCAAAGCTAAGCAAATCTGAAGAGGCCAATAGCTACCACCCAATAACCAATAGTGAGTTCAATTAATTAAAGGGCAAAAATAAAGGTTAACCAATATAGAGCCAAAATAAAGGGAAAGAACAAGGAGGCATAGCCATAACCCACTAGATATCTCCAAAAAAAACCAAGAAACAAAATTGGTAGTCACTCAGACAAAAACCAAAGTATAAAATGCCAAGACCAACCACAAGCGACAAATCGTGAGGGAAAAAAGGCAAGGAAATAAACTTCAAACCTATAAGTAGACAATCACCACAAAGAAAATAGGAGCAACAATTAGAAAAATCTACCTCCAATCCACAAGGAGGGAAAAACCAAGTAGAAACCCCCAAGAAAGGAAAGAGAACATCAACCACCAAAACCAAAAACTAAGCCAGAAGAGACCAACAACAATGAAAAATGACCACCCAAAATAGTTAGGGAGAAAAAGGAAAATGTAGCATAGAACCAATAGCGAAAATTCAATTCAAATAATGTAATGGTAGAAAACACAGGCAAACCCAACATCAATTGTAAGGGTAGGCCAAAATCAAACACAAACAATAGACAAAAACATCACTAGTGTGTGAACAAAATGAGCTAGCATAGCCATAGAAAGAAAACTAGTAGTCTAAGGATAGGAAAATCAATTAAACATAAAAGCCAAATAAATAGTAACAAGTATACAATGGGGTAAAGAAGAGTTTAAGTTTAAATAAAAACCAACAACTTTCATATAAAGTGAGATTGGCACTAAAGAAAATAGCAAAACCACTGTGAGGAAGCACAAAAAAAAAAAATACAACCAAAAAAGGTGAATAAAACCACCATAGCAATATGATCAACAAAATGTTAAAATCTGAGGTAAGGCGGTCGGTGTTATCCAGTTGACTAGGATGCGATGCTTAAGTAAGCTATGGTTATCAAATAAAGTGAGCTCATTTAATTCAGCTCCCAAATTAGCTGAAATCATCATAAGCATTACCTTCATGAAGAATGTGAAAATTTTGTAGCAAACTTGAGAAAGAAGCTTTTAGTGTGATTAAAAGAGATAAAATAAGCCACATTCCCCATTTTAGTATTGAGCATATCAAGTAAAGAAGAGCATCAACTTCAATCCAAATATTAAGAGGCCTATGATTAAACAAATATCAATAGCTTTATTATACATGAGCTCAAAATAAATATAACAAGCTTTGAGGGGTAGGCATAATCACAAATTACGTACCTTTAGAATCCTAAGAATTCCACCACAACCATATTTGTTTGGGAAATGGAACTATAGTATTGATCTTAATAAAATATTCTTTAGGCTTAATCCAATGTACAATCCTAACACTCTTGTAGGAAGGGTCATCATGCAAAGTGATACCCAAATTTTTTTAGCAACAAATTTATAACCTCTAAAATGAAGATTACTAATTAAATTTGCATTAAACAAAGCATGAATTTTTCTTTAATTCTAGCAAGGATCCTTTTATGGTTCATGGAGATGCCTGATATTTAGCATCATTTCTAAACATCCAAATGAACCAAATAAGGGTAATAGCAATTAAAACTTTCATATGACCTTTCAGGTTTATGGAAACAAACTTCAAGAAGTTGATATAAAAGAAAAAGCCATGAAAATAGTTAGTGTTAAATAAATCATCATACCATATCAAAGTTTGGAAGTAATAGCACCATTGACAAAACATGATTAACATTTTCAATATGAAAGCAACAATAGCACTTGGAAGGTAAATAAAACCCTTTAATAGAGCAAGCAATCTAGGAATGAAGTTATTCAAAATCCAAGCTAAAATAAAATAAGAAATGGGAATGATATTGTTCCAAAGTTTAATGAAAACATTAGAGGTGTTTTTTGTTTTTTCTAATAAAATTCCAAACCTCTTTAAGAATGAAATGCCATTGTAAGAGAGCTTGAAAAAATTTGATCGGGTTTATTAGAAAGATAGTGATGTTGCAAAACTTGTCAAAATAGTAATAGGAATGTAGTTCTCAAGTTTGTTTTCATTCCAATTGTTATTAAGCCAAAAAGTTAACTTTGATAATAGCAGGTGTGTGTAGATAAAGGGAGTCAATAGAGCCATTGCCAATCCAATTGTCTTGCCAAAAGAAAGAGAGCCGAATGAATACCCAAGATATTAAAGATTCAACAACCCATTTAATGGAGCAAAGCCTTTTCCAAACCAGAGTCACCAACTTTATAAGCATAGATAAGGGTGTTTACCTTGGCAATATTTTCTATCATAAAATTAGCCCAAAGGCTATCATTCTTTCTAAAATTCCACAGAGCATATGAGAAGGAAGTCATAGCTTCACAAAAGGTTTTGCAAGACCACCTTCACCCAAGGACCACAACATTTATACCAGATGTCCAATGCATTCTTTTAATAGAATTATTGGATCCCCAAAAAATTTATTAAGCAAGCGATCAATTCTAATAAGAGTAGAATTAGTGGGAATAATAATTTGAATCAAATAAAGAGGCATAGAATTAAGAGTTCTCTTAAGAATAGTGTTACTACCAAAGGAAAGTAAATGGAATTCCCAAAAAAAAATTTTATTTAAAATTTTTTGAATTAACTCATCAAAAGATGGGATCAATTTGGACCTTTAAATAGAGGAGCACCCAAGTACTTAAGAGGTAAGTGTTGATGTTTAAAATTAGTGATATGCCATATTTGATTGATTTTATTATTAGAGATACTTGAAGAAATAATAAAATAGCTTTTGTTATCATTGATAGAAAGACCACTTTCTCTACCAAATTTATTTAAAAAAATCTTGAGGTTCTTGATATGTTGAATAGAAGCATTGCAAAAAATAATGAAATCATCTACAAAGCTTAAGTGGAAAATAGGAAGACCACCAAGAGTTCTGTAGTACATACTAGGATTGTTTAAAATAACTCATTGATGCTCTAGATAAGTACTCAACAACAATAATAAATAAAGTAGGAGATAAAGGATCCCTTATCTTAAGCCATGGGAAGAAGGAAAGATGACCAAAGCTTCCCTATTAAGAAAAATAAAAACAAGCATTCTTAATATAATTTTTAATAAGAAAAGTAAATTTATCAGAAAACCAAAATAAATTCAGAATATGGAAAAGGAAATCTGAAGAGATATTATCAAAAGCTTTGGTAATATCTAATTTGAAAAGAATGTTTCCACCTCTAGTGTTAGACTCTAAGTCATGAATTAATTCCTGGGCAAGTAAAATGTTATCAGAAATAGATCTACTTTTAAGAAAACTAGTTCAGTTGAGATAGATAATCTTATGAAGTAAAGGACTAAGCCTGTTGACAAGAATTTTGGAAATCAGCTTATTGAAGAAGGTGCAAAGACTAATAGGTCTAAAATCACTCCAATAGTCGGATTATCTTTCTTAAGTATGAGAACAATAGAAGTGCTAGAAAAATATCTAGGAAAAGGATTACCATTAAAAAAATCAACCACATTCTCAATCAAATCATTTTTAATAATAAACCAACAATTTTGAAAAAAAATGAGTAGTAAAACCCTCAGACCAACAATAGAATCTATGTTCATGCTATTAAGAACTTTAAAATTTCATCTTCATTAGGCATAATAGTAAGCAAATCATAGTCATCATTAGTAATAATAGAATTAGTGTAGGAAATAGCTTTATAAGAGCAACTCTTATTTAGCATATTTCTAAAGTATTTAATAACTGAATCCTTAATATCATTATTCTTCATTATCATCTTTAATTTTTTGAATATTATTTAAAGCTCTCTTTTTATTAACTAAAGCATGTAAATACCTAGTAGTGTTGTCACCATTTGCAATATGTTTACTAGTAGCTTTTTAATGCCAATAATTCTCTTCCATATTTTGAAAATTAAGAGGTTTATCTTTCACCTTAGTCTAGTCCTTAATCTTAGAAGGATCAGACATAATAAAGACCTCATGATCACAAACCATTTTTTTCCAAATCTTTTATATTAGCAAAAAGGATTTTAAATAATGCTTATTCAACCAACCCAAATTTTCCTAAGTCTTTTAAGCTTAAACCAAAGTCTATTCATCCCCATAATCGAATTATCATGATGTAAAAGAACTTTCCCATTGTTAACCACAACATTAAAAAAATCAATATGTTGAATCCACATGTTCTGAAATCTAAAAGGAGAGAAAATTTTTAATCTATTAAAATTATCTTTAATAGAAACCAAAATAGAGGTTCTAGTTAAATGATAGATAGAAGTAATATGTCATTGAGTAATCCAATGAGTATTAAAAAGAATCTGATCCAACCTTTGTCAAAGTCTAGAGTTTTACCAAGTATAATTAGAACCTTTAAAACCAATATCAATCAAATTACAATCAAGGATCGTATTAGAAAAATTTTCCATGGAATGAATATTAGGAGAGCAAACACCACTTCATTCAAAAGTGAATAAAATAGTGTTGGAATGACCACCAACAAACCAAGGTTTATTGACAGAGGTAGCAAAATTCCTCAAATTATCCCAAAGAAGATTTCTACTAGATCTAAGCCCAATACACAATAATCACCATAAGAGATTTGAGCATTGACAACTTCTTGAAAATCATCAAGAAATGAAATGTCTACAAAGTTATTCCAAAAACACCAATTCTTATTACTGACATTAGAGAAAAATTTATTGAAGCCGATCATTCTAGCAACATGGTTAATTTTGTTAGCATGAATAAGAGGCTCTAAAAAAAATAAGTAAAGAAATAGTATGTATACGATAAAGATTTTTAATACAATTATGAATAGAGAGGGTACCAATCCCTCTAACATTCTAAACAATAAAATTACACATAAAGAATTAAAAAAGGGGTTATGAAAAGGTTAATTAAGAGAGGAGAGGGAGGTTGTAGCTGATCTAATGTTTCCTGGCAATTTGGGATGGAAGTTTTTTAACATTTTTTTCTCTTTTTAGCATGTTTAGGTTTGGAAACCATTTTCTTTTCCCATATAATCATCATCCGAGAAGGATTTAGCAACATTAGTCATAGATTTAGGAGAAATCTCTTGATTAGAAATGAGTTCTCCATCTTCCAAGACATTAGAATTTATTAAAGCCAAATGTGCATCGAGAATAATAAGAGAGGGAGCAGAAATATATTTATTAAGAGGCAAGTGTGAAGACCAAGCCCTTCCCCTTCATGACCCAAATTATTAGACAAAGCCAAATCTTTATGAGAATTTAAATAATCCTGAATCTGGAAAATAGAATCAATTTTTTCAACCTGATTATTATGATGTATTAAAGGCATATTCTCCATTAAATTTGAATGATGCATAACATTATTATTCTCATTTATATTATCAATCAAAGCTTCACTTTCATCAGTCAAAGTCAATAAGAATGTAGGGATTGAATCGAGGAAATAGAATCGTCATCTAAAAGTTTAGAAAAACTATTGTTGTTCACATTAGAAGCCTTCAATTGCGCAGAAGATTTAAGAGGTAAAATAGCCTTATTAGGAACATTCAAAAATTCCATTTTTTCTGAAGTATCTTTTTAATATTTAACAGTGATCAGCCTAGTGTTAGGAATAGAAGTTTCCTTGATAGGGATTTTATTTTTTAGGTGAGGATGATGAATGAAACATTAAGAATTATCGTGCCCATGGATTTTACAGCGAGAACAAAAGACAGAGAGATTTTTAAATTCAAATTTATGCATATAACCTTATTTTTTAGATCCCAACCATATTTTTTTGGGTGTTTCTTAGTAATGTCCAATTCAACAAGGATTGTAGCCACTAAAGGATGAGACTTTGTATTCATTTCCTGATCAATTTATAACGGCTGACCTAATAATGCACCCATAGCAAAATGGAATTGATGGTTATCAAAAGGAATTCACATATTAGGGAGAGAAATCTAAACTAGATCATCTCGCTTTTGAATGATTTCAAAGCAGTCAAATCCTAGTTAGTTGATTCCCTAGTAGGATATATAGGATCCTTCAATTTTCCCTAAGGAATCATTGAGGAAGACGCCAAGCCACGGTTTCACTCTAATGAAGACACGAAATAGGCTAGCACTCATCAATTTAAGAAGGAATCTAGAGGGAATTGCTCAAAATAGCTAGCAAGCAGTGGCGAGAAAGCTAAAAATGAGAGGGGAAAGAGAAATTGTTAGAGCACGATGACCATGGCTCAGAATTTTTTTGAGGTTTAAGGTTTAAGATTAGTTTAGTTTAGTTTAGTTTTTAGTAGGGTTTAGGATTAAGTTTAGGTTTAGGTTAGGGTTTAGGTTAGTAGAGGTTTAGGTTTAGGCTCAGGGCCTAGGCTTGAGGGCTCAGTTTTAGGCCCAGTAGATAGTTAGTTTAGGGTTAGCTCAGTTTAGCTCATGGCTCATGGCCTTTTTAAGTATTAGGGCTTAGTCAGGAGACTAGGCACAGGGCCCAGATGGCTAGGTTCAGCCTAGAGACATGGCTCAGGCCCAGATTACTTCTGGGCTCAGGGTCTGGGGCCTTTAGGGTCCCAGGCCTAGATCCCAGCTCAGGCCTAGGGCTCAGCAGGCACAAGCTCAGGCCTAGGGCTCAGGGCTAGCCTGCAGCCTGGGGCCTGATCCAGCCCAGCTCAGTAGGCCAGGCCTTAGGCCAGGGCCAGGGCTCAGGTCAGCCAGGCTCAGGCCAGGCTCAGTTTAGCCTAGCCCAGGCCCAGCCTAGGCCTGCTCAGTTTCAGGTTTATAGGGCCTGAGCCTTAGCCTTTCAGTTAATAGCCTAGGGCCTAACCAGGTCAGAAGTTTAGGGCCTAGTTTCAGCCCAGGCTCAGAAGGTTTAAGATTAGGGGCTCAGGCTCAGTTTAGTGAGGCCTAGGCGGGTAGGCTCAGTTTAGGCAATTTAGGTTGCCAGGGTTTAGGCTCATGAGTTGAGCCCAGGGTTTCAGTGGCCTATTTAAGAGTTCAGGTTTAGGTTAGTTTAGCTCAGTTAGCAGGGTTAGGCAGGCTCAGTTTAGCTCAGGTTCAGGTTTGCCCAGGTTTAGGTTTAGCTTTAGGGGCTCAGTTTGGCAGGCTCAGCTCAGTTTAGGATAATGCCTGCCTATCAGTTGGGTCCAGTAGAGTCTGGCCCAGTAGGTTTAGTGGCTCAGGTCATGGTTGATTAAGATATGGTTTAATGTTTAATTTAGTTTAGTGTTTTATTTTATTTTATTTTGTTTAGGTTTTGTGTTTTATTAGTATTTTGGGGTTTATTTTTTATTTAGTTTAGTTTTAGTGTATAGGTTTGGGTTTATTTAGTTTATTTTATTTTTTACTTAGGTTTATTTTATTTTTATTTAGTTTATTTATATTAGGTTTATTTATTTAGTTTAGGTTTTTTTATTTTAGATTATCTTTGATTACGTTTAGGTTTAGTTTTAATTTAGATTTAATTTAATTTTATTTAGGTTTAGGTTTTATTTTTATTATAGGTTTAGGTTTTTATTTTATTTTTTTTTGTAGGTTTTACATGACATTTTGGTATTTTTTTTTTAGGTTTTAATTTTAGTTTAGTTAGGTATTTGTAGTTTATTTTATTTTTTTTATTTAGTTTAAGTTTAGGTTTAGGTTTAGGTTTTAATTTATTTTAGTTTAGTTTATTTTAATTTAGGTTTATTTTATTTTATTTTATTTATTTTATTTTTTTTTATGTTTTGTGATTTTAGTTGGTTTAGGTGTTATTTTGTTAATTTTGTGGTATTTATTTAGGTTTTATTTATTTTTTATTTTATTTTATCAGGTTTACTTTATTATTTTGGGGTTTAGTTTTATTTACTTAGGTTTTTTATTTATTTATTTTTATTTAGTTTATTTTTTATTTAGTTTAATCATTATTCTAATTATTTTAGGTAGGAGTTTTAGTAGGTTTTATTATTTATTTTAAGGAGTGTTTTGGCCTAGTGCCCATGGAGTTGTGGCCTCCATCAGGGTAAGTAGTGGAGGGTTTAGGAAGGTCCAGGCCCAGGGTCAGGTTAATAAGCTCACAGGTTAAGTTGTGGTTAAAGTTTTAGAGTGATCTGGAGTGAGCCTGGGCCTGGGTGGTTTAGGGTAAGAGAGCCCAGTTTGAGGAGTCAGGGTCTTAGGGTCAGGGTCAAGTAGGGTCTGTTTAGGTAGGGTTTTAGGTTAACATTTTATTAAAAAAAACTTAGGTTTATTTAGTTCACTTTTATTTATTTTAGTTTAATTTAATTTTATTTTTTTTAGGTTTTTTTTATTTAGAAAAGTTTAGGTTTTTATTTAAGTTTATTTTTTTAGGTTTAGGTTTAGTTTATTTTTAGTCATTTAACTTTATTTTATTTTTTTGGTTTAGTTTTATTTTGTCTTTTTATTTAAGTTTTATTTATTTTATTTTTTTTTTTTGGTTTAAGTTTTAGGTTTTATTTTATTTTAGTTTATTTTATTTTATTTAGTTTAGTTTAGGTTTAGGTTTTATTTATTTTAGTTTAATTTTGTTTAGTTTAGTTTAGTTTATTTTATTTTATTTATTTTCTTATTATTTTTGGTTTTTGTTTAGTTTAGGTTTTATTTTTATTTATTTTTTAGGTTTAGGTTTTCATTTTATTTATTTTATTTTAGGTTGATTATTTTACATTTTATATTTGGTTTTATTTTATTTAAGTTTTTTTTATTTTAGGTTTATTTTATTTTATTATTTTATTTTATTTATTTTATTTTAATTTATTTTATTATTTTATTTTATTTTAGGTTTATTTAGGTTTTAGTTTAGATTTTATTTTTATTTTTTATTTAGGTTTTTAATTTATTTTATTTTTAGGTTTTATTTATTTTATATTTTAAGTTTTAGTTTTAGGTTTATTATTTGGTTTTTTAGTTTATTGGTTTAGTTTAGTTTTTTTAGGGTTTATGGTAGGTTTAGGGTTTGGTTTTAAGGTTTAGTTTTGGGTTTAGGTTGGGTTTGGTTTAGGTTTTGTTTGGGTTTAGGTTTATGGTTTAGGGTTAGTTTGTTTTTTTTTTAGGTTTATGGCTTTTTTTAATAAAGAACAAATTTAGATTAAACATTTCTTTTTTTTTTTCAATTTCACCAACAAAGTAACACACCAAGTTTTCTAAGACACGAATATAGATAAAAATGAGCGCTTGAGCAAATCCAAAACCCTATATAACTAGAATCATCTCTATTATAAAGACACAATTCCATATGCAATAGATCGGATTGGCCGTTCTTCATTTCTCTAGTTCCCATCAGAACCACCTCGGCCTCTCGAGTAGCGGGATCCACCATCATATCCCTGATCTCTCTTGCGGCCACCACCACAGCTATAACTTTTGTCGCTCCTCCTACCTCCATAAACACCACTACTCTAACCACCACCTCCATATCCACTAGCACCTCCAGATCTCCCACCACCATGGTGATAACCGCTACCTCTGCCATCGCCTCCACCACTAGATCTAGACTTGCTGACATGATGTTCCTACCATCAATGTTCTTCCCATTTGGGGGTTTAGTTTTTTTTTAAGTTTTGGGTTTATGCTTATTTTTTAATTTATTAGCTTTAGTTTAGGTTTAGGATTTTGGATTTAAGGTTTGTGGGTTTAGGTTTAGGTTAAGGTCTAGGCTTATGTTTTTATGGTTTAAGGTTTAGGATTTTAGGTTTTATACTTAGGTTTAGGTTTGTGTTAGGGTTTTTAGGTTAGGGTTTAGTGTTTAGGATTTAGTGTTAACAGTTAGTTTAGGGTTTAAGGTTTAGGGTTTTAGGATTTAGGGTTTTAGTTTAGGGTTTGGGTTTAAGATTTATGGTTTAGGGTTTAAGGTTTTAGGGTCTAGGGATATTTAGGGATTAAGGTTTAGGGGGTTTTTTGGAAAAGTTAGATTTTTATTACAATAAAAGGAAAAGATATAATGTCCTTAAAGGTAAAGCTCAAATTTACTAGTGTCGAGCTACAAAACCTAGATAGGTAAACCCCATCTAAGTACATTAGAAAAGAAGAGAAAACAAAAAAGCAAATATAGCCTAAAAGCATAAGAGAAAAGATGGAGTAAGACTAAAACAAATTAAAATTGTAAAAGGATGAGTCATTTCTCATGATTTCTTTGAGAAAAAGATAAGCAGATCCACAACAACACTTGGACTGAGCAATGACTATTCCTCTGTAAAGTTCCAACTTGTAAAAGAAATCTACAGAACACTACAAACCAAAGTCATAGCTAAAAAGATAAGGATAAAGAGAGGAAAAGGAGAGAGCTAAGAAAGAGAAGGCTCAGGCTTAGTTAGGATCATCTCAAGCAACAATACATATGAGCATCCAAACTTCAAAGAAGGGTTACAATCATATGTAATGCTACCAACCAAAGAGAAGAGGTGAGTAACATCACCATCATAGATACCCATTGAGTTCCAAATCCAACACATTAAACAAAGATCAACCCACAAGCCTAGTGAAACCAAAAATTAAAAACCACAACAGACTAGTCACAATAACCCAAAGAGAGGCTAGAACAAAGTCAGAACACCAACAACAACCATTAACCAAATACCCATCCAAGCTCTAAACCATGGAAAACTAGAACTAGCCATCAGCAAACACCAGACCAATGCCAATTAATAAAGAAAGAACCAGCAAAACCAAGATAGGAACCCTCAAGCCAAAGTCCCAACAGCCACCAAGCTAAACAAGGGTGAGAAACCACAAATGACTAAATAGCTCAGAAATGAAACCATCAATCAAGGAAACATAAGTCGCAAATAGTGCAAATCACTAGAAAACAACACATAAAAGTAAAGGTAGCCACCAACCACTAGAAACCAAAAATTCCAATCCAAAAGGATCAATAAAGTTTCAGCCAGCATAGCAAAATGCTCTACCAAATTATCAGGTTTAGGTTTTAGGTTTAAGGTTTAGGTTTTATTTTAAGGTTTAGGGTTTTTGGTTTTTTTAATAGAGACCAAATTTAGATTCAACATTTCTTTTTTTTTTAATTTCATCAACAAAGTAACACAACAAGTTTTCTAAGACACAAGAGATGACATAGATAAAAGAGAACGATAGTGCAAATCCAAAACCTAATAGAGCTATCTCTACTATAAAGACACAGCCATAAGTAGATTGGTTATTCTTCATGCCCCATTAACTACCACCTCTGAGTAGGGATCCACCATCATATCTAATGTTTCCCTCCACCACCATGGTTATTATAACCTGCTGTTCCTCCCGCTTCCATAACCATGCCTCCACCACCTCACATCCACAAGACTCTAAAACCCCACCACCACATGATATCACCACCCACCTTCGCCTCCACCACTGATCTAGACTTTAGTTTGGTGATGTTCCTCCCAAGGTTCTACCCATTCTTAATTTTTTAGTTTAGGTTTTAGGGTTTAGGGTTTTATTTTTTAATTTATAGTTACTTTTAGGTTTAAGTTTAGGTTTTAGGGTTTAGGAGTGGAGGTTTAGGTTTAGGGTTTAGGAGGGTTTAGGGTTTAGGGTTTAGGAGGTTTAGGGTTTAGGGCTTTGGGTTTATGGTAGGTTTTGAGGTTTGTAGGTTTAGGGTTTTTTATTTAGGGTCAGTTTTGGTAGGGTTTAGGTATGGTAGTTTAGATTTAGGGTTTAAAGAATTTAAGTAAATCAGGTTTAGTTTATTTATATATAGTTTACTTTATTTTTATTTTATTTAGGTTTAATTTTTTTATTTTTATTTAGTTTATTTTATATGTTTAGTTTTCTATTTTAGTTTATTTTTAAGTTTAGGTTTATTTTAAGTGAGTTTATATTTTATTTTAGTTTAGGTTTTTTTTATTTTTAGGTTTAGGTTTAGGATTTATTTATTTTTTTTTTAGGTTTAGGTTTAATTTTTTTATTTTTGTTTTATTTTTTTTAATTAGGTTTAGGTTTAGTTTTAGTTTATTTATTTTTTTATTAGTTTAGGTTTAGGTTTAGTTTATTTTAGGTTTTGGGTTTAGGTTTTAATTATTTTATTTAGTTAATTTTAGTTTAGGTTTTATTTATTTTGATTATTTTATTTTTATTTTAGGTTTAGGTTTTATTCTTTTTTTTTTAGGTTTTATTTTAGGTTTATTTTTATATTTTATTTAGTTTTTCTTTCTTTTATTAAGTTTATTTTATTTTTATTTTAAGTAATTTATTTTATTTAATTTTATTAGATTTATTTTAATTTATTTATTTAGTTTTAAATTTTTGTATTTTAATAGTTTATTTTATGTTTAGGTTTATTTTAGGTTTTATTTTATTTTTTTTATTTTATTTAGGTTTATTTTTTATTTATTTTATTTTTAGGTTTTATTTAGTTTAGGTAGGTTTTTTTAGGGTTTATTTAGATTAGTTTATGGTTTAGGGTTTAGTTTAGGTTTTTATCAGGTTACCCAGGTGAGGGTCATTTTATTAGGGTTATTTTAGATTTAGGGTAGATAGGGCTCAGGGTTTTTTTTAGTTTAGTAGGTAGGTCAGGTAGGGCTCAGGGTCAGGAGTGGGCTCAGGGCCCAGGTAAGATTTAGATAACTTGGGTAGTATAGGTTTAGTGTTATAGTAGGTTATGTAGTGTTTAGGGCCTAGGTTTAGCATTTTTTTTTAAATCAAGCAAATGGTGTTTATTTTAGTTTATTTTAGCTTTTTATATTTTATTAGTTTATTTTAATTTTTTATAATTAAGTTATTTATTTTATTTTGTTTTTATTTTAGTTTATTATTTTGGTTTAGATTTATGTTTTATTTTTTTTTAGTTTTATTTTATTTTATTTTTTTTAGGTTTATTTTATTTTTTAGGTTGGTTTTATTTTATTTTTTTAGTTTATGTTTTAGTTTTATTTTAGGTTTATTTTAAGTTTTATTTTTTAGTTTAGGTTTATTTATTTTTTGTTTTATTTTATTTTATTTTGTTTAGGGTTTAGGTTTAGTTTATTTTAGGTTTTAAGTTTAGCTTTTATTTGTTTTTGATTAGTTTATTAGTTTAGGTTTAAGTTAATTTATTTTTTTTATTTTTTTTATTTGGTTTAAATTTAGTTTTAATTTAGGTTTAAGTTTTATTTTTTTTATTAAATTTAGGTTTATTTTTGATTTTGGTTTTATTTACTTTTTTTATTTTATTTTTGGTTTATTTGGTTTTTATTTTTATTTAGGTTTTATATTCAGATTCATTTTATTTTTAAGTTTTGTTAAGGTTTTTATTTATTTTATTTTAGTTTATTTTTATCAGTTATTTTTTTTTATTTTTAGGTTTAGGTTAGTTATAGTTTAGGTTTTTATTTTTTAAATTTTATATTTTATTTAGGTTTAGGTTTTTTATATAATTTATTTTTAGGTTTTATTTAGTTTAGGTTTAGGTTTTTAGGTTTTAAGGGTTTAGTGTTTAGGGTTTAGGGTGTTAGGGTTATGTTTTAGGGTTAGGGATTAGGGTTTAGAGTTTAGGCTATAGGGTTTTTAGGGTTTAAGGTTAGTGTTTTTTTTAATTAAGTAAACTGGTAAGTTTAGATTTATTTAGTTTATTTAGTTTATTTTATTCTTTATTTATATTTATGGTTATTTTTAATTTTTATTTAGTTTATTTTATTTATTTTTGTTTATATTTTAGGTTTAGGTTTAGGTTTAGGTTTATTTTTTAGTTGAGTACTTTTAGGTTTAGTTTTTTTTTATTTTTAGTTTAGTTTATGTTTTAGTTGGTTTTAATTTTATTTTTTGGTTTAAGTTTTAGATTTTATTTTAATTTTAGTTTATTTTATTTTATTTATTTTAGGTTTAGATTTAGGTTTAGGTTTTATTTATTTTAGTATAGTTTTAGGTTAATTTCATTTTTATTTTAGGTTTAGGTTTTCTTTAATTTAAGGTTTGGGTTTTATTTTATTTTTTTGTTATAATTTTAAGTTTTAGGATTTAGAATTTCATTTTATTTTATTTTAGGTTTATTTTAAGTTTATTTATTTTAGTTTAGGTTTAGGTTTATTTTATTTTATTTTACTTTAGGTTTAGGTTTTATTTTTTTAGTTTGTGGTACATGTTTTATTTTTTATTTATTTTGGTTTTATTTTTAGGTATATTTTTTTAGCTTTTTTTATTTAGTTTTTATTTTATTTTATTTTAGATTTTTTTATTTATTTTATCTTTAGATTTTATTTTATTTAGGTTTTTAATTTTTAGGTTTTTTTTAGTTTAGTTTAGGTTTTTTTATTTTATTTTAGTTTAATTTTTTATTTTATTTAGATTTTTAGGTTTAGGCTTAGTTTAAGTTTTATTTTATTTTTATTTTATTTTATTTTTTTATTTATGTTTAAGTTTTTTTATTTATTTTATTTTTAGGTTTTATTTAGTTTAGGTTTAGGTTTATAAGTTTTTAGGGCTTTGGGTTTATGGTTCAAGGTTTAGGGTTTAGGATTTTTTAGGGTTTAGGGTTTAGGATTTAGTGATTACGATTTAGGGTTTAGCATTTAGGTTTTGTTTAAAAATTAAGTAAACTGGTACGTTTAGGTTTATTTTTTAATTTAAATAAAAAATGAGCACGCATAGAGAAAATCAAAAACCCTAGATAACTAGAATCATCCTCTGTACAAATAATTAGTAGTTGATCAATCTTCATTAGTTTTAGTTCTATCGTAATAACCAACCTCGAAAGTGATCCACCATCATATCCCCATCTCTCCCTCTACCACCACCATCGTGAACCTTCACCCCTCCTCCCCACCTCCATAACCACCACACGCTCTAACCACCACCTCCAAAACCCACCTCTCCTGATCCCCACTCATAATGGCGATCCACGCTCCACCTACCCATCTAAATTGAGCCTAGTTGACGATGATGTTCCTACCATCCTAGCCCATTCTTAGGGTTTGTGTTTACTTTTAATTTAGTTTGTTACCTTGTGGTTTAGGCTTCCTAGTTTAGGTTTAGGGTTTAGAGTTTAGGGTTAGGGTTTAGGGTTTAAGGTTTAGAGTTTAGGGTTTAGGGTTTTAGGGTTTATGATAGGATTTTGACTTCATGGTTTAGGGTTTTTTAAGGTTTAGGGTTTAGGGTTTAGGGTTTAGGATTTAGGGCTTATTGGTTTTTTTAAATTAAGTAAATTGGTAGGTTTAGGCTTATTTATTTTATTTAGTTTATTTAGTTTATTTTTATTTATTTTAGTTTATTTTATTTATTTATTTATAATTTAGGTTAATTTTTTATTTTTATTTAGTTTAGTATATTTATTTTAGGTTTATTTATTTTAGTTTAGGATTTTTATTTTATTTTATTTTATTTTTTTAAGTTTAAGTTTAGGTTTAGGTTTATATTTTATTTTTATTTTATTTTTTAGTTTTAGGTTTTATTTTTTTATTTTTAGGTTTAGGTTTAGGTTTTTATTTTATTTTTTTGGGTTTAGGATTTTAGGTTTTATTTTAGGTTTATGTTTAGGTTTTATTTTTTAATTTAGGTTTAGGTTTATTTTTAGTTTATTTTATTTTATTTAGTTTAACTTTAGGTTTAGGTTTAGGTTTAGGTTTTATTTATTTTAGTTTAGGTTTAGGTTTACTTTATTTTTATTTTAGGTTTAGGTTTTTTTTTAGATTAGGGTTTAGGTTTTATCTTTTTCATTTATTTTTAGCTTTTTTTAGGTTTAGGGTTTTTTAGTTTTTTTATTTTATTTTAGGTTTATTTTATTTTTATTTTAAGTTTAATTTTTATTTTATTTAGGTTTTTTTTAATTTGGTTTAGATTTTTATTTATTTTATTTAGTTTATTTTTTTTTTTAGGTTTAGATTTAGGTTTAGATTTAGGTTTTAGTTTATGTTTTTATTCTTTTTTTATTTTGGTTTAGGTTTATTTATTTATTTTATTTTTAGGTCTTAGTTTAGGTTTAGTTTTAGGTTTTAGGTTTAGGGTTTAAGTTTAGGGTTTAGGGTTAGTTTAGTTTTAGGTTTTAGGGTTTAGGGTTGTAGGTTTTAGGGTTTAGGTTTAGGGTATGATTTAGGGTTTAGGTTTGGGTTTAGGTAAGTTTAGGTTTAGGGTTTAGGTTTATGGTTTAGGTATAGGGTTAAGTTTAGGGTTTAGGTTATATTTTATTTTATTTTATTTTATATTTAGGGTTTAGATTTAGGGATTTAGTGTTTAGGGTTGTAGGTTTAGGGTTTAGGTTTAGGATTTAGAGTTTAGGGTTTAGGGTTTAGGTTTAGGGTTTAGGTTTTTTTAGATAAAGATAGGTTTAGGTTTATTTAGTTTATTTTTATTTATTTTAGTTTATTTTATTTTTTATTTTTATATAAGTTTATTTTTTATTTTTATTCAATTTATTTTAGTATTATTTTTTATAGTTTACAATTTTTATTTTAGTTTATCTTTTAGGTTTAGGTTTAGGTTTATTTTTATTTTTTAGTTTAGTTTTATATTTATATTATTTTTTAAGTTCAGTTTTAATTTTTTATTTTAGGTTTAGGTTTAGGTTTTTATTTTATTTTTTTAGGTTTAGGTTTTAGGTTTTATTTTAGGCTTAATTTTAGGTTTAGGTTTATTTTTAGCTTATTTTATTTTATTTAGTTTATGGTTTAGGTTTAGTTTAATTTAGGTTTATGTTAAGGTTTTATTTATTTAGTTTACTTTATCTTAGTTTAGGTTTAGGTTTATTTTATTTTGTTTATTTTAGGTTTTGGTTTTCTTTTTAGTTTATGGTTTAGGTTTTTTTATTTATTTTTAGGTTTATTTTATTTTTATCTTAGGTTTAGCTTTTATTTTGTTTAATTTTTTTATTTTTAGGTTTATTTTATTTTTTTTTAGTTTAGTTTAGTTTTTATTTTTTGATTTATTGTAATTTTAGCTTTAGAAGTAGGTTTATGTTCAAGTTTAAGTTTAGGTTTTAGTTGAGGTTTTTATTTTATTTTATTTAGGTTTAGGTTTTATTTTTAAATTTATTTTTAGGTTTAGGTTTAAGTTTAGATTTTAGGGTTTAGGGTTTAGGGTTTAGGGTTTTAGTTTAGTTTAGGTTTATTTATAAATTTAGGGTTTAGGTTTAGGTTAGGTTTATAGTTTTATGATTTAGGGTTTAGGGTTTAGGTTTAGGTTTTAGTGTTTAGGGTTTAGGTTTTAGGGTTAGGGTTTAAGATTTAGGTTAGTCTTTTTTATTTTTATTTATTTATATTTTATTTTAGTTTAGTGTTTAGTTGTTTAGAGCTTAGCTTAGGTTTAATGTTAGTTTAGGGATGTAGTTTAGGGTTTTAGGTTTAGGTTAGTTTTAGGGTTTTAGGTTTTGGTTTGGGGTTGTAAGTTTAGGATAGTTTATGGTTAGGGTTTTATATTTTTTATTTTTTTTAAATTAAAGGTAGGTTTAAATCTATTTAGTTTATTTTATTTATTTTAGTTAATTTTATTTTATTTTATTTTATTTCTTAGTTCATTTAATTTTAAATTTTATTATTTTATTTTATTTTATTTTTTTAGTTTATTTTATTTTATTACTAGGTTTAGGTTAAGGTTTTAGTTTAGGTTTTTATTTTATTTTATTTTATTTATTTTATTTAGGTTTAGGCTTTTTTATTTATTTTATTTTTAAATTTTTTTAGTTTAGGTTTAGGTTTTTAAGTTTTCAGGTTTTTAGGGTTTAGGGTTTTTGGGTTTAAGGCTTAGGGTTAGGGCTTAGGGTTTAGGGATTAGTGTTTAAGCTTTAGGGTTTAGGGTTTTTAGTTTTCAGGGTTTAGGGTTTAGGGTTTTTTAAGGTTTAGTGCTTAGGGTTTAGGGTTGTTGGTTTAGGGTTTAGGGTTTAGGATTTAGGTTTAGTTTTATGGTTTAGAGTTTAGAGTTTAGGGTTTAGGATTTAGGATTTAGGGTTTAGGGTTTAGGGTTTAGGTTTTTTAACAGGTAGGTTTTAACTTATTTAGCTTATTTAATTTAGTTTTTATTTATTTTAGTTTATTTTATTTTTATTTTTATTTAGGTTTTTTTTGTAATTTAGTTTAGTTTTTTTTATTTTAGGTTTATTTATTTTAGTTTAGGTGTTTTTACTTTAGTCTATTTTTTAGGTTTATGTTTATTTTTTTAGTATAGTTTTATTTTATTTTATTTTTTTAGGTTTAGATTTTTTTAGGTTTAGGTTTAGGTTTTTATTTTCTTAGGTTTAGGTTTTAAGTTTTTTTTAGGTTTTTTTTCAGTTTAGGTTTAGGTTTATTTTTAGTTTATTTTATTTTATTTTATTTAGGGTTTAGGTTTAGTTTCTTTAGGTTTAGGATTAGGTTTTATTTATTTTAGTTTAGGTTTATGTTTATTTTATTTTATTTATTTTAGGTTTAGGTTTTATTTTTTATTTATTTTTAGGTTCATTTTTTTAGGTTTAGGTTTTATTTAATTTTTATTTTATTTAGGACTTTGTGCCATGATTCTTCAAGATCTTTGATAAGTGGGAACTCGATAACACATTGCACACTTTAGAGTGTTTGCAATCTTAGTGGTAGAACGCCTCCTCTTGCCTTTTCATTAGTACGGGTGTTGCATTTGATTGGTATGCCAAACTACCCAACAGTTCGGTGAAGACTTTTGTTGAGTTGGAGTAACTCTTTATCAAGAGGTTAGTTGGAGCTCAGCAAAGGGTGACTGTAGGCGACCTCATTGTAGAGAAATAGAAACTCAACTAGTTTATTGTTGATTATAATCTCGGGTGGCTTTGAGAGCATGAAATCGAACCGTTGTCCAAATAGCATGCCATTGAGATTCTTCTCAAGAATATCCATGGCTCGGTTACCTTCATGCTTAAGGGATTTACCATCAAAGCAATTGAGAAATTAATCAATAAGGCGGGTAGCTTACAAGAGGAAGCCAATCAGTTGACCTTTCCTGACCAATTATCTAAGCCCAAGTGGTAGAAGTTGTTTGAGAAGAATCCAAGGGATTGTGTCGTGGATGAGGGAAGCAAACCGACGAGTTAGTATGAGACTACGAGCTCAGTAGCCTCTTCTACCACCTCCTCTTCCACCACCTCGGCCATCATACCGGCCACCGCAGCTGCCATAATGACCGTTTCCACCACCTCATCATCTTACCCAGTAGTGATATTCATTTCCAATGCCAGGTAGCTACTTTCCACTTACTCTTGCCAATAGATTGAATAAGCCATATTCATTCAAAAGGGAGGTAGCTTGGAAAATCTTTAAGAATATCTTAAAGAAACTTAACTTTCAATTACCAGAGCCTAAGAGGCAGAGGAATTGGGCAAGAACAATGATCCTAGCTATTTCCCTACCACTGCATGTAGCCTTGTCTTAGAGGATTGTATCACTTTTAAGGACAAGCTTGAGTGCAGCTACAAATTGGGAGCCATAGTTATCTCTAAGGAATACTTATTAGAATAACTATCTAGTTCTGTTATAGTAATCCTTGGGGATACTTGCGATCTTCTTAAGACCAAAGAAGGTTAGGATATCTCCCTATCCCAAACCTCTAAGAAGTACATTTCTAAGATCAATAAGCTTTTTTGCAGGTGCTTGAAGTAGCTCAAACCACCAACACCATAAAAGGTTTGCTAGTTATAAGGACACTCGGGAAGGTAACACCCGTGAGCAGTACATACTTTCAGGGATAGTTGGCCAGCACCACCATTTGAGTCAAGTACTCCCTCCACCATTGTAGCTACCACCTCTTCTACTAACTCCTCTTCTACTGGCAGGAGTGTTGTATCTACGGATAAGGGCACTAAATCCCTTACTCCATTTACCTTATTAGATTTCTATCATGTACCTCCACCCAAAAAGAAATTAATGAAGAAAGCTGATTCTACTTATATATTGTCCACTTCTGATGCTCTTGATTTTATTCCTATTAAAAGCTCTCCAAGTCTAAATAAAAATAATAGCTCTAATAGTATCGATCCTTTCCTTTCTTATTCAAAGTCAAACTATCATTCTTTAAATCAATCCGATTCACCTCTTGAGATTGACTTGGAATCAGCTGACTCTAAGGATCCTATAGGAGAAGCTGTAGGTATGCACGATAAGAAGGTAGAACTTTCCACAATATCATCATTCTAAGAAGTCACTAAAGTCAATCTATGGAGTGGCAAAGTTCTACCTCCTAGGGTAGCACCTCAGGATAAGGGTAAGCAAGTCATTGGTTCTAGTGAGCAGATAGCCCCTCTATAGGATGCTCCATCCAAGGATATGCTTATGGAGGACCAAGCCAGAGTTTATTATAATGTCCTAGCTCACCTAAGTTAAGCATATATGATGCCCTTGTCTTATCCAAAGGGATGAGAGAATCTCTATTCAAGGCCTTACTTGATCTAAAGATATGCTTAGCTCAGCTGACTACTACTAAAGAGGAGGCATGCCACTCAAAAGACATCTTAAGAGTTACATTCAATGATAAAGACTTACTTTTAGGGATGACCAAGCACAACCTCCTCTTTACATTACAGTGGATGTTGGCAGATACAAGCTATCTAGACTTCTGTTGACCTCAATCAACATTATGAGTCTAAGAACCCTTACCTACTTGAGGATCAACATCTCTAAACTCCAAAAAATAAATAATGTTGAGAGGATTCAATGAACAAGGCGAGAGGGCCTTGTGGTGTTTATTTTGGATGTAGGGGGGTTGGGGAGGGGAGACTTTTGATGTGATCGGGAATAACATTGAGGTATGATGTACTATCTCAAAAGATAGAGGCATCACCCTACAATGGACCTAATCACATAGTAAGGACTCCTAATGCATGATGGATTTTCTAATGTACTAAATATTTTTCCCTACTTTACATGGATGAATAAAATAGGGTTTATATTAAACCAAGTTCTTAAGTTTCCTATGGAGGCAAACCTCCATAGTTAATTACATCTTAGTAAATGAAATTTCCTAAGAATACTCTCGATTAAAGTAGAAAATTATCATCTTCAAAGATTTCAAGGTTAGACTATCAAAGGATTGGTTGTATTTGGAAAATAAATTAGGAAAGTTCAAAGAGAAGACTTATTTTTGTAATCCAAATGAAATAAGTAGAAAATACTTATGATACTAAGAAGCCTAGTGAGCATTCCAATCTATTCTATGGTTGGGCTTTATAATTTTGAAGTTGAAGAGATTTATATGTTTTGAGTTGAAATTTAATTAGATTACAAAGGCTTATAATCCACCAACACAAGGTTGTGGGAATGCCTAAGAGGTGAGAATTTATGTTCATAGCCCGTAGGAAATAGCTTCCTCGGATCCTAAATCTGGGGAGCTTTAGTACAAGCTAAAGCACTACCTAAATCTAAGTGATAGGTGGACATAAGGGTTTACCTCCATAAGTGAGAATAAATTATCCGACTTCTAGACTTATAACCACCTAGAGTGGCCGCTAGCTAACTCCTCCTATGATTTTAAAACCATGTAATTTAATCTTATCAATTGCAAGATAGCTAAGGTAGTTATTTAATTGGAAAGAGACTAAAGTGCTAAACACACTCCCTAAGAGACTAGAGAATGAGTGGTATGAGCATATGACCTAATCTATAGATGCAAAATCTTTTAAAATTTTATTTCATTTTAGACACATCATTTCGACAGAGGCTCTAAGATTTTTTATGTCTAAATGCATGATGAAATAGGTTATGGGTCAAATCATCTAGAAGAAGGTGTTCCCCACCACAAGGGATGCCCTCACATGTCAAGCATTCTTTTATCGTGTAAAGATGGAGCTCCTTCAGTTCAAGGGAAAAGAATATGCATGATGATGTGAAATATACAACCATATAACTAAGGGGTTGTTAAATCTTTAATTATCTTATTTATGTCTTAGGATTTATGATGGGGTTATGAGTTGTTTAAAATTTAGTTATGAGTGATTAGTTGGGTAGAAAAGTTATTTTATCCTAAGAGCCTAATCATATCCAAGCCACACATTAAAGCATCAATCATTTAAGAAACTATGAAAAGCATGTCATCCCTAATGCACAATGTAAACATAACATCAAACAATTATATAAACTAGTAAAAAGAATAAAAGGCTAGTGTGGTACAGCATAACCAAGAGAGAAAAGATGGGTAGCTCTACTCTTATACAACCTAGAATATGAGAGAATAATTATAATGGTATTAAATGTTGTGGGGGTCTTCTTTCTTCATCTCTCCATTTATGATTTGGTTCCTTCTTGAATTTGGATGGTTCCTGCTTCAAAGGCAACACGGGCACCCCTGGATAAAGCCTTCTTGCCATTGCTCATCCTAATCCCCCATAGCACTAATCCTAATTCCTATTACAAAAATTACATTTATGTGAGAAAAGTAAATCTAACTACACCTGTAAAATAGAGGTTAGCTAAATATACATATAATCCCAAGTTGTATTTATAGTTTATTAGCACCTTACACATGGGTAACTAAGCCCACCTATCTAACTTGGATTATGTTTTAAGGATTTAAGCAACCAAAAAGAGCATTCACATTTATTTTAAGCATCCCTTTAAGCATAATCCCCTACAAAAAAAACATGATTAGTAATATTGGCCTATCATCCAATCTACGAAGCATACACCCTAACATCCAATCAAAAATAATACATCATAAAATAAAACATACATCACATCATACACCGTCCTAACTTTAAGCTAGAAGTGGTTACTTAATTCTAATGTTTGTATTAAAACTTGTGTGGTAAGTCTTGTTAGGCATTAGTGTTGTATTTTCTAAGCATAGAAGGATTCAATTTAACATGATTGGTTGATTTCACTCGAAGTAGTTTAATTGATTTGAGAATTTTAATTTGTGTTTTCTTTTGTTTCATTTGATTACACTTAGCAACTAAGTGTTATAAAGAGAGGAAAAGAGTATTGCCCTCTTTCATCCCTACCTTAAGTCACTTTCTAAAGTATATTAATTTGATTTAGTTCTCTTTAGTGAAGGCCTTATTAAATGATTTAATTAATCCTAAGTATAAGTTCACTTTAAATAATCCTATTCAAAATGAAATGCATCTTAAGATTAATTTAATTGAATTATACCAGATGACATATATTAAATCATTCCTTTCCATCACATGTAACATGCATATGATATAATCCTAAGCGTATCTATACATTCAACATATTGTACCACACTTTAATGATGAATGTATGTGTATGTTTAGAATTTATATTTTATTTTATTAAATTATTTAAATATATTAATTTAAAACTTTATCCAATTTGTTATACAAAAAGGACTTAAGAATGAAATTAAATAAGTATGTGCCATTGTTAAACCAGGAAGTGAGGTAATCAAATGACCTCCTAAACTAAAGCCTCATATTCTTGGGATGTCCGACTATATACTTCATTTTTTTGGACACACATGGATGTACACATAATGAGGGAAAGAAAACCATGCAAAGATTGTATTTATTTTTATTGAATCATTTATATATTAATTAAAGCTCTATCCAAATTCTAATGTTGAAATACATAAGAATGGTTATGTGCCACTGTTAAGCCACGGAAGTGAGGCAATCAAATGACTTTTTTGAGACTAGCTAAAGCCTCGTGTTCCTGAGATGTCCAGACTATATACACATTACCATTCAATCTTATATAAATCAACACATGAATAAAGGAAAGAGAACTCAACATTCATACACTTAAGCTATAAGCACATCCATTTCTTATGTATTTATAACGCATCATAACACATATTATTATTCATTTATAAGCTTTTGAAAAATACATTTGGATTTAATGGTGATAATAGCATATATATAAAATTAAATCAACATATGCAAGCTTACATAATGGAAATCCATTTTACATTACTTGATTTTGAAAAAATGGATGCATGAATTCAAATCACATACCAAATTTAACATGATTGGAAAGAGGACAATCAAATATAAGCATGTGATTCATTCAGCCAAACTAGTTCTTAAGGACAATCAAATCAAATAAGATTATTTAAAGCTAACCAAAGCTTCTTTATTAATTAAGTTTTGGATTTGATTTGATTTAAAGAGGAGAAGAGAAATCATCACTTTCTATTTTAAACCCATTCCCACATTAGTGATTTTATTTAAGTTAAGGAAATGTAATTAAGTTGATTTTATGGGCTAATTAAGTTAAACCCTTAATTAGATGAATTAATTACCCTTACCTATGTCACTTTAAAGTAATTAACTAAATAATTATGAGCCAACATGATATGCATGGAAAATAAACTTGCAATGATCCTAGAAATAAAAGGCCTAATGCAATTGGCTCATGATTAATAGTTAATTAGATTAAGGGACTTAATTAATTACTCTTATGGTTTTCCACATAGGACCAACCATAATTTCATTAAACTCCTTTAAGTTATTAAACACCTAAAGATCTACCCCATGATTTAATTAAATAAGGTCCGATGTGATTAATAATTTTAATTTGATTAAGTGATTTAATTAATTAGTTAATTTAATTAATTTCATTTTAAAAGGGTGAAATGAACTTAGGAAAGGGTCCCAACCTATTCCTTAGTTCACTTACTATTGAAGAATGATTAATAAACTCAATTAACCAATTTATTACTATTCATGGGATTAATTAATCATTAATTAACTTAAAAGAGTAATTAATATTTAAGTAGTCAATTTTCCTAATTAAGTGAGCAATAAATCCCAAGAAAATCATGGTAGAGTCATACCATTAAATTATCCCACAAAATTTGGGATTAATTGCTCAAGTAATTAAGGAGTAATTAAGCTAATTAATTTTATAATTAAACCTTAATTAAACCTTAATTAGTGTTTAAAAGAAGTTAAGATCATTTTTAATTAATTATCTTTTAAAATACCTTTAAAATGAGTATTTAATTAAAATTTTTTATTTCTCTATAATTTTTTATGATTTTTAGAAGTTTCAACCATTAAAAGTGATTAATTAAGCCTAATTAAAGCATAATCCTATTGACACCACGTGACGCACTGATGCAGCGTGCATTCCATGTGGAACCGTAAGATTGGCTACTTAAAACTTATCCGACTACCACGCGGGCGGGATAAGCTTTCTCATCTCATCAAGATCTGATTAATCTAGCTTAATAGGATTAAATCAGATCGTTCTAGTGGATCTAATCTCGACTGTCCATTCTAATCACGTGAAATGGATAGTGTGTGATCTAACATCACACTTGTGAGGGAGAATGGAGTCCGCCGGCCATTACTCACTTGATCTAACCTTACCGCTCAAATCAAAAAAGGATCCCAACCTTCACAACATTGATTGAAGGGGATCCAAGGGTCAAGATCACACGAGATGCAAGTTTTCTTCAGAAACCTCCAACCCATTTTTTCCTAAGGATCAATTTTGGAAGCATACCTTACCGGAGCTGAAGACCGCTGGCTTAGACTATTGAGGAAGATTGATCTGGTGGAGATGAAGCTTTGTTGAGTAGTAATTGGATCAATTCCTTGACATTCACTCAGAATGCCATGAACTGATGATTTCCAGCTTGGCTTTGATCAAAGTCCCACCTCCAATGCTCGGGAAGATTGGGAGATAAATTGTTCTTGCTCAATGAGGCTTAGGGAAGGTGCAAAATTAATTTGAGTTTGATGGAGAAATGGAAGTTAGAAATGAGAGTGTCCTATTTTGGGATAAATGGAATGAAATTTTTGATCGAGGAATGAGCTTGGGAGCTAGGAATGGCTCTAGCTCATCTTGGGTAGCTAGGCTCTAGAAATGATTTTGTGTGTGTGTTTGAGTGGAAATGGGGTGTATACCCCCCCTTCATCTTGATGATGGTGGGATCTGTTTTCTAGTAGCCATCCCACCATCTCGTGAGTCATGGGTGGGGAAGAGGTGAGTTGGCTCGCTTGGTTGGTTGAAGGTGTGGAGGTGGCTGCCAAAGAGGAATCATGGGTGTCCTATGGGTTTTAAATTCTCCAATGGGGAGGGTGAGGTGATTTCACCTCCCATGGGTCATGGTCGACCCAACCACCCTTTGGGTCGTGTCCTAGGTGCCTAGGTGGACCATTGGGAGAGTACCAAGTGGCCAAGGAATGAAATGACCACTTACATGAGCGATTTGTCTAATGTGATGCCCTTGACCCAAGGGTAGAATGATCATTTGGCATTGGATTTGATTTGGGAAGATTTGAAATGAGCCAAAACTAGGTTAGCCCAAATTTCAAGTAAATTGGAGTTGATTTGGTTAAGTTTGGCTCAATTTGAGTCATTTAGGTCAAATTGGGTTAGGTTGGGTCAAGTTGACCAATTGGTCAAATTGGGTCAAACTAAGGGTTGGGTCAAGTTCATATGATCATTTGGGATGTTTTGATTCAATTGGTTTGGTTTAGTTTGGCAAAGATTAGATTTTGGCTCATCTGAATTCATTTGAGTCAAATGGGTTAAGTTGACCAATTTGACCAATTTGACCAATTTGGCCAAATTGGCTTGGGTTGGGTGTTAGTTTGGGTTTAGTCAACCAATTTAAGATGATTATAGGCTTTGGTTTTGATTTAGGTCAAGTTGAACTTTTAGGTCAATATTGGGTCAAATCATGGCTTTGGTCAAGTTCAACAATCAATTTGGAATGAACTTGAGCCATTGGTTGTAATTAATTTGGTTTATATTTTGATTTGACATAATTTGGTACTTTAAGTCAATTTGGTCAACTTGAGTCAAGAGGGCCTATTAGGTGTGGTTTGACTCAATTGAAGGTCAAGTCATATTCAAATATTGATTTTGATTTGGTATGAATTGTTGGTTTTAAGGGATTTGGCTGATTGGCTATATGGGTTCATACGTTAGAGTTGACTTGGTCATATGACCAAGTTTACTGTTTGACCCATTGTGACAATTGATCAACCTAGGTGATCAATAATAATGATGGGAGGTTTTGATGGGCTTGGTTCAATCCAATTTTGGTAGGATTAGAACTTGGCTCAAATAGGTCAAATTGGCCAGTTTGGGTCAAGTGGACCAATTGGGTCTAGTTGGCATAATTATGAGTTATGTTTGATTTAGTTGAAGGAATATATATATATGGATTATATATATATATATATATATATATATATATATATATATATATATATATATATATATATATATATATATTCAATTGTAATGGCAGTTCAAATGGGTTTAGTTCATTTGAACATTTCAAGTTAAATGAGTTAAGTTTGATTTTGGTGATTTTGGTTTGATGATTGTAGATTTCATTTATATTTATGAATATGATTGAAGGTATGATTGAAGGTTGATTAATGAGAAAATCAACTAAATTTGGGTTTTGGAATGAAGGAATTTATATAAATCCTTGGAGTTGGGTCATGTGGCTTAGGTTTGGATTTTTATTTATTTTGATTTAGTTTTGATGATTTAAATGTATATTTCATTTAAATTTATGAAGATAATTGAAAATATAATTGATTTGTTGAGAAAATCAATAGATTTTGGGTCGATTTGGATTAAGATTTTGTTGGATGCTCAAGCAAAGTAGAATACTAAAAATTGCCCACTCTAAAACCTTCCTTAGATTCATCTTAGCACTCAAAAGTCTCACTATTTTCATAGAAAGGAATCCTTCCCCTATTTTTGCTACTCTTTCCAAGTAATTTAATTGCTTTGGTTTGATTTTTTGATTTTTTTTGAACTTTACTTGTTAAAGAAATATTTGCTTCTTTCCATTTGTTGTTTTCCCTTCCAAAGCATTTGATCTTCATTTGATTTTTTATGTATGATAAGTTTCATTGTCATGAAACTTTGAGGAATGATCAATTATGATATGTTGAAGATAATACCATTCTTATAATTAATTTGAACTTTGATTGTTCTATTATTATGTTTATTGTTGAGCAAATGTATGCTTTTATTCTAATAAGTCATTCATCAAATGGGCATATTTAGTAAAATATAAATATTTGTTAAGTTATTAGTACACTTGAATAATCAAGAACATTATCCATTTAACACATATTTAAATCAAAGTAATTTGATTAGTAATATTTTATTTAAATAAGAAGGAAAGAATAAGGGAATTTAGAAAGGCATAATAATCTTACCAAATAAAAGTTTCATAATTATAAACAACATCATAATAGAAGAATTTCTCAAACAAATAATAACAACTTCAATAGCAGCAATTTTTAAAACAATTTTACATCTTATTTTATAAACAGTAGCAACTATCCCAACTAACTCAAAGGAGAAATGTTTTAATACAAACAATCAAGACAAGAAAATTTTAAATGCAAACTATAGAGATATTATTCTTGAGTCATTATATGAGAGAAAATAAAAATTGACTTCAAAGATTTGGCCAATTTTGTATAATCAATATGATTTAATTTAAAAATAGCTATTATAAAAGCAATTTTGTGTAAAGACAATGCTAAAAAAATAATATGGCTTAGGAAGGGTTTTGATGTAATTTGATTTAATTTGATTTAGTTTTGATCATTTGAATGTAGATTTGATTTATATTTAGGAAGATGATTGAAGATATAAATTGATTATGATAAAATTAATTGATTTGGATTACGATTTGGCTAAGTCCATGGGATAGGTCATATGGCTTAGGAAGGGTTTTGATGTAATTTGATTTAATTTGATTTAGTTTTGATCATTTGAATGTAGATTTGATTTATATTTAAGAAGATGATTGAAGATATAAATTGATTATGAGAAAATTAATTGATTTTGGATTGATTTGGATTAAGATTTGGCTAAGTCCATGGGATAGGTCATATGGCTTAGGAAGGGTTTCAAGTTTGGATTTGATCATGGGCTTCAATCAATTGGTTTTGGAATTTGAGTTTGGATTTGGATTTTAATTTGATGAATTGAACTTGAGGTTTGGTTTGAGAAGGTGAACATGGATTGGATTTGGGTTGTAGGGTGGTGGATTATCCTAATCCCTAAGGCATAACCTAATCCTATGGTTAACCCTTCTAAGTCTTTAGGCTTAAGTTAAGTGTTTACCTAATTGTTAGAAGTGTCTTATGATTAGGAAAGTCTTAGTATCTAGAAGACTTCTAAGTCTAAGATGGGAAGATTGAATCTGCACTCCAAAAGTGAGGTCAACAGGCCTTAGGCTCCATAGTGTTTCCCTTGGAGATAAATGGATGGAAGATCAAAGCCAAGTTTCACATTATAGACTTGGATGCATCTTTGAATGCTTTGCTTGGAAAACCATGGATACATGAGAAAAACATAGTTCTATCCTCTCTACATAAGTGTATGAAGTTCATCGAGAGTGGGGATTGTCTATTGTGTCAAAGGAGATCTCAATCCATTTACACCACAGATCGATATATGAGGATGCAACTTACTACCTCCCTCAAAATCAACAAGTCTATTCTCATGAACTTGGCCAAAGTTTAAAAATAAAAGATAAAGAAAAAGAAAAAGAAAAGGAAAGAGAAAAAGAAAAAGAAAAGAAAAGAGAAAATGAAAAAAATAAAAGGAGCATAAATAGACTTGGAGGAGGAAGTGGAGCTTAACATTAGATTACACCCATAGTTCATTACTCCATTCAAACATATGGGTAGGATGACTTGACCTCCACCAGGTAGAGGAAGAGGCTAGTTCAGAGTCAGTCCTAGGGTGGAAAACCTCTTTATTGGCCACCCAATAAAAGATATGTCCCAGTTACCAGGAGTACACTTACTATTTATATAGACTTAGAATCTAGCAAATAGGATGAGTCTGATATGGTTATCACACCAACTAGCTCTTCTTAGTAGTAGATTCTCTTGGAGGTGACACTTGATCCAAATAGCGATGAAGATTGGGCTCTAAAGCAAAGCATAAGTGTATCAAAGTCTATATGTGAAATAGTTAAGCATTAGTTGGGAACCTTAGCTCTAACCCCACTTTGCTCTCAAAATGTTGAGGGTTTGGTAGTTAAAGAATCCCCTAAGTCATCCACAGGTGTGAAGACTCAGAGGTTTTTTCTGGGAGCATCATCCTCAAGTCAAGAAGTTGATATAGAACTTGAGGATGATTCATATAAATATTTAATTGAATTACCTTTTGATTGGTACTTGCCTTGTGTTCATAATTTAGCAATGAAAGGCTTAATCCCACATACATGGTCAAAGCACATGTCAGACTACTTCAAAAGAATATGGAAGAATAAATGGAAAAGCACTCAATCAAGATTGGGACTAGGATTTGGTATAGTGGGTCTAGTAGATGATGGCAATTACTTCTTAGTCATCACCAATCATTTGTAATCTGATTGGTTCTTTTCAAATCACATTAACTTATATGAGGAGCTGTGCTTACAAACTTCAGATGATGTAGATGATTTTGAAGTCAAAGATTCACCACTAGAGTTCAAAGAAAAGATCAAGTCAACCATCGACAAGCTCAAAGAAATTAACTTAGGAACTAAAGAAGATCCATGTACATACAGTCTTTGTTTAAGGACTACTTTGCATGGAGTTATGAAGAGATCCCTAGATTGGCTCTGATGTAGCAGTCCATAAACTAGCAATAAAGCCTACTGCTAACCCTATCAAGGAAGCTCCTAGACATATGTGATTAGATATAGAACAACAGGTCATTTATGAAATCAAGAAATTGATCGATGTTGGCTTCATCTGGAAGAAAAATTCCCTACCTAGTTAGCCAGCATCATCCTAGTTAAGAAAAAGAATGACCAAATTCACATATATGTCAATTTTAGGATTTAAATAAGGCATGTCCAAAAGATGAATTTCATTACCAATCGAGCTTATGGTGAACATTGCCTCATCTCATGCGCCTTTCTTTCATGGATGGCTCATATCCGATATAACCAAATAAAGATGGCCCTAAAGATGAAAGAAACATCACTTTTAGAACCCCGATGAAATCTATTGCTATAAGGTCATGCATTTCACTTAAAATGCCGCATACCGGCTATGACTCAAATTTTTAATGAACTCATTCATCATCAAGTCGAGTACTATGTCGATGATCTCATGATCAAAAGTAGAGAAAAAGAATACTATCTCTTTGACTTGAGAGTAGTTTTTGAATAGTTAAGACAATTTAACCTCGAAATGAACCCACTGAAGTGTCAATTCTAGCTTCAGGGAAAATCCTTGGGTTTGTTTTTCGACACCGGGGAATCAAAATCGATATAGAGAAGATGAAAGTTATATTATAAATGCCACCCCCTAAAAGTTTAACTCAACTCAGATCATTCCAAGGGTGGTTGGCATATCTAAGATGCTTTATATCCAACTTGTCGAGAAGATGTTAGCCATTCTCAACACTTGTCAAAATAAATGCCAAGTTCAAGTGGGATGAAAAGTGTGAGCATGCCTTCGAAGACATCAAGCATTATCTAATGATGTCACCGATTCTAGCAGCCCCTATCCCAGGCAAGTGACTCATACTTTACACTACTACATTAGATGACTCCCTTGGTGCTTTGTTGACCCAAGCCAATGACAAAGGGAAGGAAAACACACTCTACTACCTTAGCCATTGTCTAATCCTTACCGAGGCTAATTATCTACCCATTAAGAATCATTGCTTAGCTTTAATCTTTGTATCCGAAAAGCTACAGCACTACATGCTTCTCATAAGGAGAACTTAATCTCTAAGATCAATTCACTACAGTATCTCATGACATGGACAATGGTATGCAGATGGTTGGCACAATGATCCATGATCCTCTCACAGTTTGACATTACCTTCATACCCCTCAGTGCAATTAAAAGAAAAGTAGTAGCACACCCACTTCCTGTTGACTCTCTACTTAGTGATGATCTCCTCGATGAATAAATCATGAACTTAGAGGATACTAGCATTCACCATTGGGAGATGTACTTTGATGGTGTGGCTTGTTCTCAAAGAGGAGAAGAACCATAATCTACTATTCCAGGAAAGGTAAAGGTAAGAATAGTTCTCTTAACTCTGGACTGTGATGTGATGGATTCTCATCATCTATCCAATCCTTGCACCAACAATGATAAATATGAGGCTCGATTGCTAGTTTGAGTTAGCCATTACTCGAAGCATCTAGAACATCAACATCTTTGGGGATTCTTAGCTAGTTATCAACCAAATCCTTGGGTCCTATAAGTTTATAAATCCCAAGTTCCATCACTACCATAAGTACACCATGGAGTTGTTGGCCCAAATCCCAGAGGTTACCATTTATAAGATTCCTCGAGGAGAGAACATTGTAGCTCATGCTTTAGCCAAAATAAATAAGTCTAATGCCTTATTGATATTAAAATCTTTAAAAAGTACTCACTTAAAGGGGAGGTTGCTATTGCCAAGAAATATAATGAGTTAGATTGGAGGCAACCATTCATGGATTACCTAAATAAAGGCAAAACTACCTCAAGAGAAGTCCCAAGCCCATCAGATGATGTAAAGAGCACTTTCCTATGCTCTTGTAAATGGTGTCATGTACTGACAGTCTTTCAATCAGATTTGGTTATGTTATTTAGACTAGCATGAAGCCTGTAAGATCATGGTCAACGTACACTCAGGATTACATGGAGCCAACCAATTTAGGCTGATGATGAAATCCAAGATCAAGAGACTAGGGTACTACTGGCTATTGATAATCAAAGATTGCATAGATATGGCTAGGCGATACCACCAATGTCAACTACATGGTGTGGTCCTACACCAACCACCCAACATTCTACATCTTACATTAGCCTCAAGGCCATTCGAATGTTGCGGTATTGACATAGTGGGTCCGATTGATCCTCTTTCTCCAAGGGTCATCGGTTCATCTTAGCTCCTACTGACTACTTTTCCAAATGGGTGAAGGTGATTCTGATCAAAGAGATCATAACTCAGTATGTGCCTTAACTTTTTAGGAACTATATCGTATACAAGTATGGAGTGCCTTGATGAATTATATCTGATAATGGTACTGCATTCAAAAGCACTGAGATTAATAACTTTACCTAGAGACATAGTATAGATTGGAGATATTCTATCATCAACTATGTAAGGGTAAATGGCTTAGTAAGCCTTCAATAAAACACTCATCCAAATCAAGAAGACACATAATAATAAGCGAGCATGAGTTGAAGCTTGTGCCTATGCATCACATATAGAACTCCAACTCAGTCTACTCATATCTCCTTAGTGTGGGTCTGAAGCTATTCTACCATTAGAAGTCCAACTCCCATCACTAAAAATAGCTATGGGTAGCAAGATCATAATAAAGCGTAATGCAAGTATAGAGAAGAGCTCAAAAGTTTGGAGGAGATATGCACACAGGCATGCCAAAACCTCACATTGTACAAAGTTAAAATGATTCAAGCTCAAAACAAGTTGGTCCATCCTAAAGCATTTTCAAGTAGGAGAGCTTATTTTATTTCTAAGGAGATCGATTATTGCCCATCGTAAGATGGGAGGAAGTTATGAACCCACTTGGGAAGGCCCTTTTGCCATAGAGAAGGCCTACCAAGGAGGATCTTATTAGCTTATTAATCATAAGGGAGAGTTCCCAATGCTTCCAATCAATGGGCTCTACTTAAAGAAATATTATAAATCATGTTAGAAAATAATTATCATCAATGAAAATTCCATTTTGAATTCAGTCTCTTCCATGTTGAAAGTATTCTTTTTTGTGAATTTGCCACGATGTGTTCAGGGTAGGTGTAAGGAACCTGAGTGGTGTCCTATCCTTCATCGATATAATGCAAACACAAACTACACATAAATATATAAAACAAAGACATATCTTTTATCTCGGGCTGCTCTGAGTTGAGATAACGTGCCCAACAACACTCACTCAATAGCTACTCTAGGTTAGGCTGACCTGCTACCCTACTAATGTGACTGCTTTCAAGGATGTAAGTCTGCTATGCTTTCCTTTCTTACTTTGCCACTGCATAACGAGTTTTGTTAGTTTGGTAGTCCTTACCATGTGGTATAAGCTACCTCATGTTGGCTTATTTAAGAGGATGTCTCTATGCTTTCTTCGGATTAGTCTTGTAAATCGGTGAGTATATTTGAGGTTTAAGATAAGTACCCTAGGCTTCTTCCCTCTTGACTACTTCAAGTCTAGGTCCAGTCCTTCCTGGGCTCCGCTTAGTAGTCACTCTAGGTCAATAATAATTCCCCGATGATAGACTATCTCAATGATCAGTTCTACTTGGAAAGTTGTACGCCTACATGATTTTTTTCCATATTTATTATTAAACACCAATGGGGAACTTAAGTTGGTTGGTTCTCACTATGCTGATAGATACACTTTAGGTTGGTTGGTTTTTGCACTTTAAGATACACCACTCATGGCAGATGTAAGTCTGCTACACTTTCTCCTTAAGTTGGCCACCATACACCTATAGGCTTTTTTTCTAGGGCTCAAGATAACGCCCCTAGTAGCACCTCCCCTGAGGACACTATATTTGGATCATGTCCTCAGACCCCATTTAGACACTACCGGTTATCGATTGGACGCTTCCTTTCGTAGTAATCACCCCTATGGTTAGAAAATCTGTCCTGTGGATGTACATATTCTCTCTTGGTCTATGTAAATCTAAGATATGTCAAGGCTGACATGGCCCTTTCTTAGTGTGGTCCCTTACACACTAACTGGGTCCACACAAACATATAAAAAATATATATATATTCACTTGTGGATTAGGGGGACATCCCTAGTGGTACATTTTCCCAAGCATGCATCCTATCTTTAAGACAGTGTTAGCAAAACTTTCTATAAGAATCGCCTGACTACTCTTGAGTTAATATAAGTCCCTAGCAACATTCACTCAATAGTTGCCTCTAAGTCAGGTTTGATTTGTTGTGCTACCAATAGGTCACCCTTGTGGTTGTTCACTGCTTTAAAAGATGTAAGTCTGCTACGCCCTCTTCCTAGCATAATCATTGCACACCAAAAGGAAACCCCTTAAGTTGGCTAGCTCAACCCTACGGCCAGTAGACTATCCATTTGGATTTGTAAATCTGAGATAGGACAAGTCCAATATAGCCCCTTCTCAGTGGGTCCATCGCATATTGACATGGTCCATAAATTAAATCTATCAAATTTGACCAAGCTCACATCCCTAGTGGATATGCCCTCAATTCAAACTCAAACTAAACCAAATAAACAATATGAAATCACATGAAATTAAGAAAACATTAATCCTAACTACTTTTGAGTTGATATAAGTCCCCAACAGCATTCACTCAATAGTCGCCCTAGGTCAAGTTCAATTTGATGTGCATGCAACAGGTTACCCCTGTGGTTGTTCCTCGCTTCAAAAGATGTATGTCTGCTACTTCTTTCTAGCACAGTCGTTGCACACTGAAAGGCAACCCTAAAGTTGGCTAGCTCTATCCCACAACCAGTAGACTATCCATTTAGATTTGTAAACTAAGGTTGGTCAAGGCTATGATATCTCATTCTCAGTGGGTCCATCACATACCAACAAGGTCCATACACTAACTCAGATTAAATTAAACCTAATCTAATTTTTCCCAGTGGAGTTAAATCACACCCTTCTCCAGTGGAGCCCCAAATCATATAAAACAAAACAAATCAAATTCAAAACCAACCTCCCAGTGGAGCCAAATTAAATAAACTCCCTAGAGTCTAAATCAAAGAAATCCAACCAAACTCTTATTCCCATAGATACATCCCCAAAACAAATCTATGAAATCAAACTCCTCAATTCCCAAGGATAGCAAACTTGCTTCTTAGTGGAAGGTTCATATACCGATCCCAGACTCGAGCCCATATCTCTAGTAGATATGCCTCCACATCAATTAAAATAAAATAAATTAAAGTTGATTAGATCTTAATCCCTGGTGGATTATAGATTCTTATCCCTAGTGGATCTTCTTTCCATAAATCATATAATCAAATCAAATTCAAACCTTATCCCCAATAGATTTTTTTTCTATGCCCTCGACATAGACCCCTCACATGTCAGGTCCAATGCATGTGTGATCCCCTAGTGGATCTCCCTCCATGTCCTTGACATGGAATTCTCATCAAATCTTATTTCTTCTCTTATGCACACCTTTAATACTTCAACTAAAAGCCTAACAATGTATTCATTCAAATTACATCATCTTAACATTGTAATCAACATTTTATGATTTGTGATGGTGCAAGCTCAAACTAACTATACAATATCATGCTAAACATATTATAGTGTGAATTAACACTATATTATATTATAATATATGATGTTATAATATAATTTATAATATAATATATTGTCTAACATTACACCTCATTAGAATCACTTAAAAGGAACAAATAACAAAATTTTCTCAAAATATGAATAATGTTCATTTTGGATGTAAAATGGTTATTTTCTATTAGAAATGGTAAAAAAATAGTAATTTTTTTTGCTTCTTTGGTGTGTGCCATGAATTTGGCTAAATTCTTCCATGTCAACCTTCAAATTAACATTTTTGTGAGTTTTGACCCAATGTATTATAACAAAAGTAAAACATACTAAAATGTACAATAACATTTAGTAACACACCACCACATTCATATAAATGTGAAGTTATATTGTTATGTACATTATATTTTAATATGCTTTCATATAATATATTATCTTACATTACACCTTAAAATGAATCACTTTGAGCAAAAAATTTATAATATTTGGTTGAAAAATGAACATTTATTTTGGATGCAAAATTCCATTCTTTTGATTAAAGACACACCATAGCACACCCCCAATGATGTTCCCTAAAGCTTACCTTAAATTTGGCCAAATCCCATCATCTCAGCCTATAAATCAATATTTTTATGAATTATACTAGTATAAACTCTACTACATCATACTATAATAAACTAAAATATGCTAAACAACAAATAGTAATACATATCATATGCTATAATACATGAAGCTACACTATGTTATGGCATCCTATATTATAATACACTATAACATATTATATTATATTATATTGCATATCACATCAGGGATTGCTTAAGATAAAAAAAATCATAAAATTAGACTAAAAAACTATATATTTTAGTCATATCACTTACATATTTTAAATTGGAACAATATATTATGATGCCATGCCATATACCTATTATGAATTTGGCCAAATTCTACCATTTTAAAGTCTAAATCAACACTTTTATAAATAATGCTAGTGTAAGCTTGACTGCATGATTGTAAAATACTAAAAGAATCTAAAATGCATAGAATAATTTATTATGATATATGATGTCATACTATGCTACAACATATAATATTTATTTTGAACATATAATCTTACTTTTTAGACTACAAGTGTAGCACAACTTTGGTACTACAACCTAATTCCCACTTCAAATTTAACAAATTTCTTCATCTAATTTATTAAATCAATATTTTTATGATTTATATTAATATAGACTATAGGATACCATAATATACTAAAACATTTCAAAACATCTTATAACATAACAACACATCACTACATGCTCAAATATATGATGCTACATTATACTATAATATATGGTATTATAATATGATTTAGGGTTAGGGATTAGGGTATTCAAATCTCTAATAGTCAAGGGAATGTCTCTTGAAGGCATTTCTTTTATCTACCATAACCATGTCAGGATTAGGTCATTCTTTAGATCAACTCCTAAGAACATCTTTATTTAAGGTTTAGGGTATAGGGTTAGGGTTTAAGCTTAGTATAGAGTTTAGGGTTTGGGGGTTAGTTTAGGGTTTAGGGTTTAGGGTTAGTTTAGGGATTAGGTTTAAGGGTTTAGGGTTGGGGGTTTAGGTTTTAGGATTATAGGTTTTATGGTTTAGGGTTTATGGTTTTAGGTTTTAATGTTTAGGGTTTAGTGTTTAGGGTTTAGTGTTTAGGGTTTTAGGCTTTAGGTTTTAGGGTTTAGGGTTTAGGGTTTAGGGTTTAGTTTAGGGTTTAGGGTTTAGGGTTTTTAGGGTTTAGGGTTTAGGGTTTAGGGTTTAAGGTTTAAGGTTTAGTTTAAGGTTTAAGATTTAGGGTTTAATATTATTTTTTAATAGAGAACAAATTCAGATTCAACATTTTTTTCTTTTAGATTTTATCAACCAAGTAGCACCCCAAGTTTTCTAAGACATAAGCGATGACATAGATAAAAAATGAGCACCCATAGAGCAAATCAAAAACAATATATAAGTTGAAGAATCTCTACTGTATAGACATAGTTCCTTAAGCAACATATCGGATTAGTCATTCCTTAGTATCTCCAGCTCCCATCAGAACCACCCCCGGCTCTCAAGTAGCAGGATCCACCATCATATCCCCAATCTCTACCTCCACCACCACCATGGCTATAACCTCTGTCGCTCTTCCCACCTCCATAACCACCACCTCGATGCCTCCATATCCAACCTCAAGATACCCCACCACCACTGATAATCCTCGCCTCCTCTTCTCCACATATTTAGATTGAGAAGGTGATGTTCCTAGGTTCCTAATTCTTAGGGTTTAGGGTTTGGGTTTAAGTTTTTTTGTTTATTTTTTTATTTTGGTTTATTTAATTTATTTTTTATTTTTATTTATTTATTTATTTATTATTTTTTTAGGGGTTTGGGTTTGGGGTTTAAGGTTTTGGGTTGTAGGTTTTATGGTTTAAGGTTTAGGGTTTAGGATTTTAGGGTTTAGGGTTTAGGGTTTGATGTTTAGGGTTTTAGGGTTTAGGGTTTAGGGTTTAGGATTTTAGGATTTTGGGTTTAGGGTTTAGGGTTTAGGGTTAGTTTTAGGGTTTAGAGTATTTTTTTTCTTAAATTAAGTAAACTAGTATTTTTAGGTTTATTTAGTTTATTTTTTTATTTATTTGAGTTTATTTTATTTTTTATTTAGGTTTATTTTTTATTTTTAATTAGTTTAGTTTATTTATTTTATTTTTATTTATTTATGTTTATTTATTTTAGTTTTGGTATAGGTTTAGGTTTTATTTTTTATATTTAAGTTTAGGTTTAGGTTTTTATTTTATTTTTTAGGTTTAGATTTTAGGTTTTTATTTTAGGTTTATTTTTATTATTTTATTTTATTTTATTTACTTTAGGATTAGGTTTATGTTTAAAATTTAATTATTTTAGTTTATGTTTATGTTTATTTTAGTTTGTTTATCTTATTTTTATTTTAGGTTTAGGCTTTTTTTTGTTTAGGGTTTAGGTTTTATTTTTTATTTATTTTTTAGTTTTATTTTAGGATTATTCTTTAATTTTAGGTTTTGATTTAGTTTTTATTTTATTTTATTTTAGGTTTTTTTATTTTTTTATGTTTTGTTTTTATTTTATTTAAGTTTTTTATTTTTTAGTTTAGTTTAGGTTTTTGTTTATTTTATTTTAATTGAGTTTTTGTTTTTTATTTTATTTTATTTTTAGGTTTAGGTTTAGGTTTAGGTTTTTGTTTATGTTTTTATTTTATTTTATTTTATTTTATTATTTTATGCTAGTTTAAGTTTTTATTTATTTTATTTTAAGTTTTAGTTTAGTTTAGGTTTAAGCTTTTTTTTAGGGTTTAGGGTTTAGGGTTTAGGGTTTAGGGTTTGGGGTTTAGGTTTTGGGGTTTAGGGTTTAGGGTTTAGGTTTTTGGTTTAGGGTTTAAGTTTTAGTTTAAGGTTTAGGGTTTAAGGTTTTTTTAATAGAGAATTCAGATTCAACATTTCTTCTTTTTTGCTTTTATGAACTAAGTATCACCCCAAGTTTTCTAAGACATAGCGATGACATAGATAAAAATGAGCAAATAAAACTAGATAAGTAGAACCATCTCTACTATAAAGAAACAGTTTAATAAGAAGCAGATCGGATCAATTATTCTTTAGTTTCTCTAGTTTCCATCAGAACCACCTCGCCTCTTGAGAAGCAGGATCTGCCATCATATCCCCGATCTCTCCCTCTACCACCACCATAGTTGTAACCTCCATCGCTCCTCCTGTGTTTATAACCACAACCACTCCAACCACCACCTCCATATCCACTAGCACCTCCAGATCCCCCACCACCACTGTGATAACAACCGCCTCCATTTGCCTCCACCGCTAGATCTAGATTGCGCTTAGCTGATGGTGATGTTCCTGTCATTATGGTTCTTCCCTTTCTTAGGGTTTAGGGTTTAAGATTTAAAGTTTAATTTTTTAATAGAGGACAAATTAGATTAAACATTTTGCTTTTGATTTCATCAACCAAGTAGCACAACTTTCTAAGACACAAGTGATGACATAGATAAAAAATGAGCACCCATAGAGCAAATCAAAAACCCTAGATAAGTAGAATGGTCTTTATTATAAAGACATAATTCCATAAGCAGCAGATCAGATCGATCATTCTTTTTCTCCAATTCCCATTAGAACCACCCCGCCTCTTGAGTAGCCTAATCTCTCATTTCACCACCACCATGGTTTGTAACCTCCATCGCTCCTCTGCCTCCATAACCACCACTACAATAACCGCCTCACCTTCCTCCTTGCTAGATATGAGCACAGTTGATGGTGATGTTCTTGTCATGAAGGTTCTGCCCACTCTTAGGGTTTTATGTTAATTTAGGGTTCAGGGTTAACTTAGGGTTTATGGTTTATGGTTTATGGTTTAGGGTTTAGGGTTTAGGGTTTAAGATTTAGGGTTTTAGGTTTTAGGGTTTAGGGTTTCATGTTTAGGGTTTAGGATTTTAGCATTGTAGATTTAGGGTTGTAGGTTTAGGGTTGTAGGTTTTAGGGTTAGTTTTAGGGTTTACGATTTAGGATTTAGGTTTAAGGGTTTTTTAAAAAAAAAATTATCAAAACTGGTAGGTTTAAGTTTATTTAATTTATTTAATTTATTTAGTTTATTTTATTATTTTAATTTTATTTAGTTTAGTTTATTTATTTTATGTTTACTTATTTTAGTTTATTTTTTAGGTTTAGGTTTATTTTTTAGTTGAGTTTTATTTTAATTTTAATTTTTAGGTTTAGGTTTTATTTTTTATTTTTGGTTTAGATTTAGGTTTTTATTTTATTTTTTTAGGTTTAGGTTTTAGGTTTTATTTTAGGATAGTTTTTAGGTTTTATTTTTTAGTTTAGGTTTAGGTTTATTTTTAGTTTATTTTATTTTATTTATCTTAGGTTTAGGTTTATGTTTAGGATTTATCTATTTTAGTTTAGGTTTAGGTTTATTTTAGTTTGTTTATTTTATTTTCATTTTAGGTTTAGGTTTTTTAGTTTAGGGTTTATGTTTATTTTTTATTTATGGTTTATTTTTTTGGTTTATTTTTTAGTTTAGGTTTTATTTAGTTTTATTTTATTTTATTTTATTTTAGGTTTAATTTTATTTTATTTAGGTTTTTTTTTTTGTTTAATTTAGATTTTCATTTATTTTATTTTAGTTTAGTTTTATTTTTTTATTATTTTCTTTTTTAGGTTTAGGTTTGGTTTTTTGGTTTAAGTTTTAGTTTATGTTTTTATTTTATTTTATTTTGGTTTAGATTTTTTTATTTATTTTATTTTTAGGATTTATTTAGTTTAGGTTTAGGTTTTTAGCTTTTTAGGGTTTAGGGTTTAGGGTTAGTTTAGGATTTAGGGTTTGGGGTTAGGGTTTAAAGTTTAAAGTTTAGGGTTTAGGGTTTAGGTTTTATGTTTAGGGTTTAAGTTTTAGTTTAGGGTTAAGGGTTTATGGTTTTTTTTTAATAGAGAACAAATTCAGACTCAACATTTCTTCTTTTCGATTTCATGAACCAAGTAGAACCCCAAGTTTTTTTAAGATAGAGCAATGACATAGATCAAAATGAGCACCCATAGAGCAAATTAAGAACCCTAAATAAGTAGAACTATCTCACTAAAGACACAGTTCCATAAGCAAGTGATGTGATTCTTTAGTTTCTCTAGTTTTCATCAAATCCACCCTCGCCTCTCGAGTAGTAGGATCCGCCATCATATCCCCAATCTCTCCCTCCAATATTAACAAGATTGTTACCAGTTTATAAGAAATAAGAAGATTCTTTTCACCACCATTCTCAATAAGGAAAATTGTCTCTTTCCCATGATCTAAAGTATAAGAGAAGAATATCATTGATTGAAATGGTGTTAGCATGATAATATTTGATCCATCATCATGAAAGGTTATATTTTTAGAATCATTAACCATGACCTAGTTTTTTAGATCTTAGTTATTTTTAGTTACATTTTATAGTTTTATTTTATTAGGAAATGAATTTGGGTTTTAGGTTTAGTGGAGGGTTTGTTATTAGTTTAATCATGACATGAATCCTTTAAATCTTTGTGTTATTTAGGGTTTAGAAGTGGGTTTTAGGTTTATTTTAGTGATTAGGAGGTTTAAATAAGCAGGGTTTTTATAGGATGTGGGTTTAGGTTAGTACATGAAACTAGAATTAGGTTAGGATTTGGAATATAAGTTTAGGTTAATGGAATTAATAGATATTATGGTTTAGGATAAATATTTTATGTGTTAAGAAAATAAATGGGTTGGGGAGGGCAGGAGATTGATAGTTTAGGTTTTAAACTTTTATTTAGGTAAAAGTCAAACTAGAAATGGTGTTTAATAAATGTGGAGATAGAATTAGTTTAAAGATTATTTTATTTAGATTATATGTTAGTGTTTATGCTTTAGGTTTGGATGTAATCTAGATTTTAGAATGAATTAGAGATTAATATAGATATTTGAAGATTTATTTGGAGGAGTTTATGGACATGGTAGGTGTTAGATTTTAGTATTATGGTGGTTATGGATTTGGGTGACTAATGAAGGTTTAGGTTATTAGATTTTGTTTATCTTATGATTTTTAGTTTATACTTTATTTAGAAAATAGAAGAACATATTATTACTTATTGGATATAGTTATTGATTATTTTATGATAGGATCATTTAGATTTAGATTTAGATTATTAGTGAAAGTTTAGGTATATTTAGTTTAAGATTTATGAAAGATTTAAGGTTCAAATTATTTTATTAGATGGGGACATTTATTTTTTTAGGAAGTTTTAGCTTATATTTGGGATGTTTAGGGTAATGTTATGTGGGAAAAAGTAGCATTAGTTTAAAATGTGCTTGGAGAATAGGGTTTTTTTTAATAAATAGTTGGTGGTGGAGTAGTGAGATAAGATAAATTATTGTTATAAAACTTAGTTTATAAGTAAAACTTGGAGAATTGGGAAAGATATAAAGTAGGGGAGAGATTAGCTATGATGCAAAATTTAGTTTGTGATTTATATAATAGATTAGATACTAGAAGGTTTAGGTATGTAGTTAGTTAGAGATAGGAGAAGTAAAGACCTAGTTCAAGTGAGGTGTTTTAATAAAGTGCTTAGAGAAAAGATTTATGAATGAGATATTTTGATAAACTTTTAAAGGATAGTACAATTGATTTTAGCAACTTTAATATTATAGAGAATTTTATTTTATCATTTATTAGTAAGTAGGTTTAGAAGCTTTATGAAATATGGAAAATTTAGTGATATTATGTATGTTTGGAGATCAATGAATTTTTGGCTTACAAATCTTTTAATGTTATTTTAGACTAAAAGATGCCTTTGGAGAAAGAGTTTATTGGTTATATTTAGAATAAAGGTTTAGGTGCACATTATAGAGGAATTAGTTAATTTTTTATTAAATTTAGGAGAGAGTAATTATAGGTTTATTGATATTTTTATTTGGTTTATTAGATCTTATGGATGATATACATTTGTTAGAGGTTTATGGAGAACTTTAGAAAGTAGGGAGGTTTATGATATTTATTGATTTAGAGAAAGCTTATGATAAAATTAGAGATGTTCTTTAGGTTCTAGAATAGAAATGAGTTAATATTGGTTATATTTATTAAGGATATGTATACTAGAACTATTACTTGTTAGGAAGATTTATATTTTTCTATTTATTTGGATTACATCAGGATTTTATCTTTTGCCTTAGTTGATGTTCTTAAGGCATTTTAGGAAGATGTACCTTGGTGTATGCATTTTAGATGACATTCTTCTTGTTGATAAGAAGAGAAGGAATAGAAACTTGAATTATGGAGGTTAACGTTAGAGTCAGGTTTTCATTTAAGTAGATCTAAAATTGAATATGAAGTGTAATTTTAGTTGTAAGCTTTAGTGGTAGTGTTTGTAACATTAGGTGAACAAGTCATTAATAGTGGGTTTAGATAGGTTTATTTTCAAAATGATGGTGAAATAGATGGAGATGTTATTAGTAGAATTCAAGTTGGATTTGAAGTGGACATTTTTTTATAGAAAGTTCCACTTAAACTTAAGGAAAAATTATATAAGATGGTGGTAAGACCTTATGACTTATAGTAATGTTAGAATAAAGAAGCATAAGACTAAGTTAAGTGTTTAGAGAGATGAGGATGCTTTATGGATGAGTGGCTTTACTCTTAGAGATAACATGAAAAATGAGTTTGTTAGGGAAAAGTTAGTATTGGTAGATAAGATTAGAGAGTTTAGATGGTTTATATAAAGCATTAGTTTGAGTTAGAGTAGATGCATTAGATTTTCCTTATGTTAAGAATGGTAGGAATTTTAGACTTGGTTAAGATGTATAAAATGACCTAGGTATACTTGAATTAAATGAGAATTTGACAAATAATAACACAATGGAGGCAGAAGGATTCATGTAATTTAGTAGATAAAGGCTTGTTGTTGTTGTTATTAGAGAAATCATTAATAGGTAAAATATTTTTGGAAGATTCAGAAATATTATTTTACAAAACATTAGAATTTTGAAAAGTAGATTTTTCTTTATGCAACTTGAGAGAATCATCATTTTTTCAACAATTGAATTCTTACTGGTGATTTTCTTCCTAAGAGAGGGATGAGCAATAAAGCATTCAAAAATTTCATGCCCATGAATCTTACAACGATCACAAAAATGGGAAACTTCTCAAAAACAACTTTATGAAAATAACTGCATTTCTCCAAACCCAAGAAAATTTCTTTTGATATTTTTAGTAATTTCAATCTCTCTACAAGAATTCTAGCAATGAGGTCTAGAAGAAGCATTTTGCTTGATCAACTTCAAAGGACAAAAATCAACCTAATTGCATAAAGAATTTGATGATTAAATAGATGAATATGCAAGTTAGGTAAAGAAATCCAAATGGGAACAATAGAAGACTCATCATTAACATCAAACATAGGCATCCACTTCAAAATATGCATTTAATAATTAAAAACATAGTAAAAATTCCTAAAAAAAATTATTTTGTAATCAAGGTCATTAGAAAGTTTAATCAGAACATGCCTTGGATCGGTCAACCCAATAGAAAATAGAGGATCAATTTAGCTATTAAAAAAGAAGAATATCTTCCATCTTTGGCCAAAGCTTAATCTTTCAATATCCTCATCTAAAATCATAATTGTTGGTACCTTTAAAAGTCGTATGAAGAAAATTCAAAGGAGGCTTGGAGAATTCTTAGGCTAAAGCCTTTTGAAAGATTTAGTACAGGTAATTTAGAAGGATTACCAAAAAATAGATGGGATCCATTTACATGATTTACCCATGGATTTGAAGAAGCTCATGTCACATCATCATGATAAGAACATGTTGAGATCAGAAAGCCAACAATTTATAGAAACTAGAGAAAGCACTCAAAAACTCACCAAAAATCGATCTGAAATGCTCAATAAGAGGGTTTAGTTTTAGGGTTTATTTTAGGTTTAGTTTTTATTAGTTATTATTAGATTTTATTAGTTTTAGGTTATTAGTTTATTATTAGTATGCTTAGTTTAGTTAGTTTGGTTTAGTTAGGTTATTAGTTTAGTTTTATTAGTTTTAGTTTTAGTTATTATTACTTTGGGTTAGTTTGGGGAGTTTAGTTTAGTTTATTAGTTTATTTAGTTAGTTTGTTTATTGGGGTTAGTTTCTTTTAGTATTTTTATTATTATTAGTTAGTTTAGTTATTATTAGTTAATTAGTTATTTATTTAGTTTAGTTAGTTATTATTGGTTTATGGTTTTATTATTATTTAGGTTTTAATTAGTTTTAGTTAATGGTTTTGTTTTTTTTAGTTTAGGTTTTTTAGTTTATTTATTAGTTTATTAGTTTAGTTTATTAGTTTTATTAGTTTAGTTATGGGTTTAGGATTATTAGTTTATTATTATTAGTTTTTTAGATTAGTTTATGGTTTAGTTTTTTATTAAGGATTATTAGTTATTTATTGTTTATTATTATTATTATTTATTTAGTTAGTTCATTTATTATTAGTTTTGTTTTAGATTAGTTTTTTTAAGTTTATTATTATTATTAGTTTATGTTATTATTATAAGGTTTTTTATTATTATTTAGTTTATTTATTTAGTTAGGGTTTGCAGTTATTTAGTTATTATTAGTTAGTTTATTATTAGTTTTATTATTATTTTAGTTGTTTATTAGTTATTGTTAGTTAATTTTATTATTATTATTAGCTTATTTATTAGGTTTATTAGGTTAGTTATTTAGCTTATTTATTTAGTTTTGTTTTACTTAGTTATTAGTTTTTTAGCTTATTAATAGTTAGTTATTATTAATTTTTTTAGTTAGGTGTTTTATTATGAATTAATAATTAGTTATCAATTAGTTTATTAGGTTTAATTATTTTTATGTTTATTTATTAGTTAGTTTTTATTAATTATTAGTTTAGGTTTAGAGTTTAGTTTTAGTTAGTTATTTAGTTATTTATTATTAGTTATAATTATTAGTTTATTAGTTTAATTTTAGTGTTTATTATTTATTAGAGTTTAGGTTTATTTATTAATTAGTTTAGTTTATTTAATTAGTTTGTTTATTAGTTTATTACTTTATTAGTTAGTTATTTATTTAGTGTAGTTAGTTATTATTATTAGTTTATGGTTTTATTATTTATTTAGGTTTAGTTAGTTTTTTAGTTGGTTTAGTTTTCTTAGTTTAGTTTTGTTAGTTTATTTATTAGTTTATTAGTTTAGTTATGGGTTTAGGTTTTATTAGTTTATTACTTTAGTTTTTTAGTTTAGTTTAGGTTTAGTTTTTTAGTTATTATTTATTATTTATTGTTTTATTATTATTATTAGTTTAGTTAGTTGGTTTATTATTAGTTTTATTTTGGATTAGTTTTTTTCTTAGTTTATTATTATTATTATTATTATTATTATTATTATTATTAGTTTTTTGTTTATTATTATGAATTTTATTATTATTATTTAGTTTATTTATTTAGTTAGGGTTTATGGTATAGTTATTTAGTTATTTATTAATTAGTTAATTATTAGTTTTATTATTATTAGTTTATTACTTTAGTTAGTTGGTTATTAATTATTATTATTTGTTTTTATTAGTTTAGTTATTGTTATTTAGTTTTATTATTATTATTGGCTTATTTATTAGGTTTATTAGTTTAGTTATTTAGTTAGTTTTATTTTATTTAGTTATTAATTTATTAGTTTATAATTAGTTATTTATTATTAATTTTTTAGTTAGGTGTTTTATTATTAGTTTCTTATTAGTTATTACTTAGTTTATAAGGTTTAGTTATTATTATGTTTATTTATTAGTTAGTTTTTATGGTTTATTAGTTTAGGTTTAGGGTTTAGTTTTAGTTAGTTATTTAGTTATTTATTATTAGTTATTATAATTAGTTTATTAGTTTAGTTTTAGTGTTTATTATTTATTAGGGTTTAGGTTAATTTATTAATTAGTTCAATTTTATTAGTTAGTTTTTTTAGTTAGTTAGTTTATTAGTTATTCATTTTAGGTTATTAGTTATGTATTATCAGTTCAAGTTTTATTAGTTTTATTGAGTTTATTATTTGTTTTAATTTTTTATTAGTTATAGTAGGTTTTTAGTTTATTAGTTTTATTAGTTTATTAGGTTTTATTATTTGGTTATTAGTTAGTTTTATTTTAGTTTTATTAATAGTTAATTAGTTTTTTTTGTTATGGTTTAGTTATTATTATTAGTTATTAATTATTTTAGTTTAGTCTAGTTTTTTATTTTTATTTTTATTATTATTAATTTTATTAGTTTAGGTTTAGGGTTTGGTGTTTAGTTTATTTAGTTTTATTATTATTATTAGTTTTAGTTATTATTATTATTAGTTTACTAGTTTTAGTTAGTTTAGTTATTAGTTATTTATTTAGTTAGTTTAGTTATTATTAGTTTATTATTATTAGTTAGTTATTATTGGTTAGTTTTTATTTAGTTTATTATTATTTATTAGTTTAGTGTTTAGTTTTGTTTAGTTTTATTTATTTATTCTTTAGTTCATTATTAATTTTAGTTTAGTTTAGTTAATTTTTAGGTTATTAGGTTTTATTATTATATAATATTTTTTAGTTATTATTAGTTTTTAGTTTAGTTTATTTTTTATTATTATTAGTTATTAGTTTATTAGTTTAGTTAGTTTTATTAGCTTATTATTATTACTTAGTTTATTAGGTTTATTTATTATTATTATTAGGATTAGTTTATTTATTTAGGTTTTATTTATTATTTAGTTTATTTTTAGGTTAGTCTCTTATTATTATTAGTTTAGTTATTAGTTTTATTTAGCTTAGTTTATTATTAGTTTATTAGTTTAATGTTATTTCTTATTATTTATTTAGTTTTAGTTCATTTGTTTTTAGTTTTATTAGTTTTGGTTTATTTAGTTAGTTTATTATTAGTATAGTTAGTTTATTAGTTTAGTTTAGTTATTATTATTTTATGTTATTTTTTAGTTATTTAGTTAGTTTCTTAGTTTCAGTTTATTAGTTATTAGTTTTAGTTTAGCTAGTTTCATTATTATTAGTTTAGTTATTGGGTTTAGTTTTATTATTTGGTTATGTTTAGGGTTTAGGTTTATTAGTTAGTTATTATTAGTTATTTATTAGGGTTTAGGTTTAGTGTTAGAGTTAAGGTTTAGGGTTTAGGGTCAGGGTTTAGGGTTTAGGTTTTTTTAGGATTTGGTTTAGGGTTGTATGTTTAGTGTTGTAGTTTTAAGGTTTAGGGTTTAGGGTTAGTTTTAGGGTTTTGGGTTTAGGGTTAAAAATTTTGGGATTTTGGTTTTTTTTTAAAGGAAAAAAATTAAGTAAATCGATAGGTTTAGGTTTATTTAGTTTGTTTTTTATTTATTTTAGTTTCTTTTATTTTTTTATTTAGGTTTTTTATTTAGTTTGGTTTTTTTTATTTTAGGTTTTTTATTTTACTTTATTTTTTAGGTTTGGGTTTATTTCTTAGTTGAATTTTATTTTTATTTTATTTTTTAGGTTTAGATTCAATTTATATTTTATGTTTAGGTTTAAATATGTATTTTTTTTATGTTTAGGTTTTAGGTTTTTATTTTAGGTTTATTTTTAGGTTTTATTCTTTTAGTTTAGGTTTAGGTTTATTTCTAGTTTATTTTATTTTGTTTAGTTTAGGTTTAGGTTTAGGTTTAATTATTTTTGGTTTAGGTTCAGGATTTAATTATTTTAGTTTAGTTTATTTTAGTTTAGGTTTAGCTTTATTTTATTTTCTTTATTTTACTTTTATATTAGGTTAAGGTTTTTTCTTTAGTTTAAGGTTTAGGTTTTATTTTTTGTTTATTTTTTAGTTTTATTTTTAGGTTTATTTTTTAAGTTTGGGTTTTTTTCAGTTTTTATTTTATTTAATTTTAGCTTTATTTTATTTTTATTTTACGTTTAGATTTTATTTTATTTAGTTTTTTATTTATAAGTTTATTTTATTTTTTAGTTTTAGGTTCAATTTTTATTTTAGGTTTATATTTAAGTTTTTATTTTTTTTTATGTTTAGGTTTAAGGTTTTTATTTTAGGTTTATTTTTAGGTTTTATTTTTTTAGTTTAGGTTTAGGTTTATTTTTAGTTTATGTTATTTTCTTTTGTTTAGGTTTAGGTTTAGGTTTACTTATTTTAGGTTTAGGTTCAGGTTTTAATTTTTTTAGTTTAGCTTATTTTAGTTTAGGTTTAGTTTTATTTTATTTTCTTTAGTTTATTTTTATATTAGGTTTAGGTTTTTTTCTTTAGTTTAGGGTTTAGGTTTTATTTTTTGTTTATTTTTTGGTTTTGTTTTTAGGTTTATTTTTTAAGTTTGGGTTTTTTTTTAGCTTTTATTTTATTTTTATTTTATGTTTAGTTTTTATTTTATTTAGTTTTTTATTCATAAGTTTATTTTATTTTATAGTTTAGTTTATATTTTTATATATTTATTTTATTTTATTTTTATTTTTTAATTTAATTTATTTTTAAGTTTAGGTTTTTATTTTATTTTATTATTTTATTTTATTTAGCTTTAGGTTTATTTATTTATTTTATTTTTAGGTTTTATTTAGTTTAGGTTTAGGTTTTTAGGTTTTTAGGGTTCGGGGTTTATGGTTTTTTTTTTTTTTTTTGGGGAAACCCCATGATCTGAGGTATTTTATTGCCACAAAAAAAGGGTTACAAGGTCCTTAAAGGGGATAAACTCAAAACTACTCAAAGAGCTAATCGACCTAAGGAGTAAATCCCCATCTAAGTACATCCAAGAGCAAAAGAAAACATTAAGGCAATCAAAAGATACAAGATGATTAACATAATAGGCTAAAGGAAGGTTAAGGCCAATGCTCTGATGGTTGTAAGAGTGCTTGGTAATATGGAGCAAACACTGAAGGAGAGAGAATCACACGCAAAGTTATAATAAGAGGAAGATTAGACATAAGGTATCTGAGACAAAAGTTAGAGGAAAATAACATAATATGAGTATGTTAGTAAGGAATTGTGAAAGAGAGGCTGGGGCTCAATCACATCCTGTTGAGGCGGTCTGTATGAGCATCAAACTTAGAAGGGTTACATCACATGAGCTACTACCAAACCAATAGGAGTGAGATCATCACGCCATCATAGCCAACAAACGAGAGAAGGAAGCACCTTGTTGATATTCGTGAACTTTTACCTCAGAAAAACCTAAGAAAAATCATATCTAAAGCTAAGAGTCAAGGAAGGGAGTCTCATTCAAGAAAAATATCATCAATAAAGTCATCTTGACATGAGAATACATAAACATAAAGTGAGCCATCTTAGCAATCTCATGAATAGTCATATTCAAGAAGAAATTAGTTCAAGACATATAATCCCTCCATAAGAAAATTACAGAGACAACTTGCAAAACTAAAATAAGTCAATGAGCTTATACTTAACACCATCCCAATCACATGATATGTAAATGAATCTTTTAGTAAAACAACCAGAAACAATCCCTTATTAATGTCCGGGAAAGCAATAGTAAGGAAGATAGCATAGCTCAACACGTGGAATGAACTATAACCAACCAAAATAAGTACCTAGAAAAAAGTTAGAGGCACTCCAATAGAAGATTCGTGGCCTCCATTCGATAATCCAGATCAACAATCAATCCAGAGAACAAGGCAGCAAAAGGCAAATACATCCAAGATAGAAAGGGACTAAACTGGCCATAATACCATTCTTTCAGAATAAACTGCTCATAAGACTGCACCAACTAGTCAAAAATGAGGTAACATGTGATGCAGATCAGAAAAAATAGGAGATAAATTGCACGGGCAATCGAAGCCAACACAAACAAATAATACAACATTGGAACCCGCCATAATAAAAATCAACAAGTGAATTGAAATGAGTCTCAACATTAAAATCAAAATAGCAACAAGTTAAGCAACATCCAAGATAGGAAGATAGAATTGGCCATAAAACTCCTCAATCAATATGGCAATAATAGATAAACAAATAAATAAAGCATAAAAATAGATCCAAGGCAATAATCGCAGAATCACCAAAACCCTCACCATCGACAAGAATGTCGAATAGTAGGCATGAGACCAAATTCTACAACCAACAAAGAAAGAGCAACCGAGGTGACAAGGTAAAAGAAAAAGGTAAATCTCCAAGATAAAGAGACAACCAAAATAGCAAAAACCAGTTAGCTTGCCATGATGCCACTCATCCAGTATAATCAAAACAATAGATAAAAGTTTGATAGAAAAAGGATGAAGTAAAACACAAGAAAAGGTAGATCAATGAATTCCAATGATAGGCATAAAATAAACCAAGGTGGTTCAAAGCAAAATCTACCAAGCAATCAGAACATAGACTTGCATAAAACAATCCAAAGCAGGCGTAAGGTGGGTATTGATCCGACCAACCAACAACAAGGAAAACCAACAAGCATTCCAAGATTCCACCCATAAACATATATCGAAAGGAAAGGATAGATAATGAATGGCTCCCCACCATAAGCCTATCCAAGTGACATTCGAGAAATCGACAATCGATGCTTATTAACCATAACCCACCGCCAAATAATGACAACAATGGTTTGTCAACCCAATTATGCATATAAGAAAATCATTGATTAATTCCAAGCATAACAAAGAAATGTGCTTCAAGTTGTTCCAATCATAGCATAGGATGGGAGAACAACAACAAGGAAAAGCAACAACATCCTGTGTGTTATAATCAAGAATCCAAAATAAAAGATGGACAATTTTATGAAGTAAGGCCACAATCTATGCACAATGATAATCCCTTGAAAACTCCAAACGCTCATAAAGCAAGATTGTAAACAAAGAAGACACTAGTAATAGAAAAATAAATACACATTTGCAATAGAGGCAGTCAAGAAAGTGCTTTTGTCACATTAAGCCAAGATTGCCAAGGATAATATAATCAAGAAGGCATATAGGATGAAACCATTGGTTACATATAAGAAGAGTAGAATGGTCTTGATTTTCATGATCTCCTCAAAACATGAAGGGTGAAAACAAAATAAAAGTCCAACATCAACCCAAATGTTAACAAGCAAGAAAATGAACAAAAGAGGAGGGTAAACACAAGAAGAACCAAAAGGAAGAACAAGGAAATCCATTCTGCTATAGAAGAAGACATCATTACCAAGCGAATTTTAAGACAATAAAGGTCCAAAACCAACGAACTGCTAAAGTGTGCAAGATGGTAAAAAATATAGGAGGAAAATCGGGAGAAGCAGAAAAAATCAAGCCAACCCAATGAGATTAAAAAACCAAATCAACAAATAAATCAACAAACAACCATGGTAGCAAACCTCCAAAACCCAAAAAGTAATTAAGCCCAATCCATTCCAGTACAAGGATTGCACCAAAATAACCATTAAAAGTGACAGTATTACAATTTCTTCCCTTGCGGAAAGCATCGAGGTTAGGCATTATATAAGCAAGGACAAAGTCTGTAAAATCAGTCAACAAACAACCAAAATCCTTTCAAAGATAAGTGTTGAAACCTTTATGAATTAGGCCTTTAAGGAGGAAAGAGTCCCAAGGAATGTAAAGCATCGCCAAAGAAATACTATAATCATCAAAATAAAATCAACCAAAGATAATGCACACTAATCCGCTGCTAGAAGCAACATAGGTAGTAGCAATGCTCCAAGCCATATTGTCAGAGAAAACTGATAAGAAGTTAGTACTAAAATCTAAGCCCATCAAACAGATAACTTCCTCCAAAGAATGGTTAATTCTCTCGTTTAGAAATGAATGTATCAATGAAATTAAAGTCCCAAGTGGGATTGCAGTTATAAAACCGAATAATACAAGGCTCAACTGGTTCCAAGATATGCATAAAGTTCAACATCGCCCCATAATATTGTAAATGCCAAAAAGAATTCTTCCAACTAAAGGAGAAGGGGTAAAGGCAAAGTCATGGCAAAGAGCACAAGACAATGATATCTATGGAGTATCCATAAAGAACACAAGGAAACAAAAAACTAAAAAAGGGAGGCAAGAGGAGAATTAGATTCTGAGGTAAGGAAGCCCAATTGTCCAAGTTAACTGCACCACAAGTATTTGGGTAATGTAAATTGATCAAAGAAGATGATATCTAATCTCACACCAAGTTTGCAAGGTAATCAAGACAAAGCATACCTTCACGCCAAACATGAGTGATGGTAAAATTTTGAGAGAGAGAAGAGCCCTAGTTTGCTTGAGGAGGTAGTACAAACAAGCTTGCTCATATTGGTAGAAGTCAAAAGGTCAATCAAGAGAAGAGCCCACCTCTATCCAAATATTGAGCCCATTTTGAAGACAAATTTCAAGAGCTTTGTGGACTGCCCATAAGCTCAATATAAGGGACAAGTGGAAATAAGGGGATAAGCAAATGCACATAGGACTATACCCTTAGAATTCTAAAATGCCTCCACAACCGTGAGCCATTATGAGAGAGCCATCAAGATAATTTTAATAATATGATCAAGAGGTTTTTCCAAAAAACCATTCTATCATTTCGATAGTAAGTCGGTCCGGAAGGTTGAGGCCCTTTATTGCTACAGATTTACAGCCTTTAAAATGTTTATGATGAATTAAATTGGCTTTAAACAAGTCACAAATTTTGTTTTTAGTTCTAGCAATAATCCTCATGTGATTCATATGAATCCCACGATGTTTAGCTTCATTTCGGTCCATCCATATGAACCAAATAAGAGTAATGGCGATTATGATTTTAATATGACCTTTAATTGCATTGTCAAAGTAAACTTCAAGAAGTTGATATAAAGTAAAAGAACAATTAAAATTGACAGTGTTGAATAGATCGTCATACCAAATCCAAATTTTAGAGGCAATAGCCCCATTAACAAAAACATGGTTAACATTCTCAATATGAGAACAACATTGACATTTAGAGGGTAAATAAAACCCTTTACCCCACAACAAAGAGTCAACAGGAATAAAGTTTTTTAGGATACGCCAAGTTAGAATAGAGTAAGAAGAGGGGATATTGTTATTCCAAATTTTGGAGAACACAATAGAAGAATCCTGAGTGTCTTTAGTGTGAAGCCACACATTTTTAAGGTTGAAATCCCATGAGATATAGCTTAAAGATAATCGATCATGATTGTTAGAGTGATAGGAATATTAGTAATCATATTTAAGAAAGTGGAAGGAATAGAATCGAATCTTACTAGTGTTCCACTTGTGGTTTTGCCGAATGAATTAACTCTAATAAGTGGAGTGAGTGTAGAGTAAGTCATCAATGGATCCACAACCACTCCAGTCTTGCCAAAAGAAGGAATTGCGAGTTTATGCCCCAAAAAATTAAGGATTCTCGTGATCCCATTTGAGAACAAAGTCTTCTCCACACAGGAGAATCACCTAATTTAAAGGGACAAATGAGAGGATGTTTACCCTGGCAATATTTAGAAGTCATGAAATTCGCCCAAAGACTATTTTGCTCCTAAAATTCCACCAAAGTTTGTAGGAGAAGGCATTGATAACTTCTTGATGGATTTACATCCTGCACTTCCTCTTTCAAGAGTACCACAACTTTTAGACCAAGATGACCATGCATTCTTTTAGAGGAGGTATTGGTTCCCAGAAAATTTGTTTAAGAGACGCTCAATTCTATTGATGGTAGAGTTGGTAGGCACAATGGTTTGAAGAAGGTATATAGGCATGGAATTTAGAGTGCTCTTGATCAAGGTAAGCCTACCAAGAGAGAGTAAATGAAATTCCCAAGCTGAGATTTTGTTAGAAATTTTTTGAATTAGATCATCAAAAAGGTGTGATCTTTTTTGGCCTTTAATAAGCGGAGCCCCAAGGTAATTAAGAGGGAGTTGATTTTGCTTAAAGTTAGTAATTCTGGATATTTGGTTAAGTCTATTAGGAGGAATCTTAGTTGAAGGAATAAAATCGCATTTTCCTTCATTAAGAAAAACTTTACCAAAATCATTTAGGAGGTTCTTAATGGTTTTAACATGTTGAAGGGAGCCGTTGCGAAGATAATGAAATCATCACAAAGCTAATATGAAATAGGAAACCTCCATGAGTTTTAAAAGACATATTAGGATTATTAGCGAAAAGATCGTTAAGGCTCCTTGGCGTATTCAATAGCGATGATAAAAGAGAAGGTGATAGTGGGTCACCTTGCCTCAAACCATGGCTAGAAGGAAAGAAACCTATGGACTCACCATTCATGATAATCAAAACCGGACATTATGATACACCTTTTATAATCCGGATAAAACTATCAGGAAAAACCAAACAAATTCGGGATTTGAAAGAGAAAATCCCATGAGAGATTGTCAAAGGCTTTAGCGATGTCCGGTTTGAATAGGATGTTGCCTCCTCTAGAAGGGACATCAATGTCATGAACCACTCTTGAGCAAGAAGAATATTATCCGATATTGCTGTTTAACAAAACTAGTTTGGTTTGGGGAGATGATTTTAAGAAGCAAAGGCTATGCCTATTTATTAATTTAGTAATGAGTTTTTTGAAAAAAGGTGCATCGGTCTAAAATTAAGATTGATTATTAGTTTTGGAAATAAGGATAATAGAAGTGCTTGAAAAGTATTTTGGAATAGGATTGCCATCAAAGAAATCAATAACTTGATCAACTAGGTCGGTTTAATAAATGGCCAACAATCTTTGAAAGAATTAGGTGATAGCTCGGGTGAGTCGGTGTTTATGTTCTTAAGAGTATTACTAATCTCCTCTTCGGAAGGACACATAGTGAGTAAATGATTATATCACTGTTAATCATAGAAGGGATAAGATGGGTGTTTGATAAAGTTCCTAGCAGTTAGAATTTAATAAAGTTTGGAAATGATGGATGAGAATCCTTACTATCATTGTTATCGGTTATCCATTCACCATTAGAGTTCTTAATTTTCTTAATCGAGTTTAAGGCTTTCCGTTTATTACAAATGGCATGAAAATACCTGGTGTTTCTGTCACCATCAGCAATATGTTTGCTTGCGGCTTTTTGACACCAATAGGTTTCTTCCATGTTTTGATAATTAACCAAGTTATTCTTGGCAATGTTCAACTCCTCAAGTTTCGGGATCTTGAGACCTCTTCAAGAGAGCAAACCTCTTGTTCCTTAGCTTTAAGATTTGTGAAAAGGTTTTAAAAATGTGTTTGTTCCACCGGTTGAGATTTTGTTTAAGTCTTTTGAGCTTAAGCCAAAGGCAGTCATACAGATTATCAGAAAATAGGGCCATCCAATTGGTGAGGCGACATTGATGAAGTCACTATGTTGTCCACATATTTTGAATGAAAGGAGAGGAGTAAAGGTTAGGGGGGAAGGAAATCAAAAGAGCATGGTGAGACAAAGTTACTCAAATGCTCAATAATGGTTCGTTTATAGTTGAGTATAGTTTTAGTTTAGGGTTTTAGGTTTAACTTTTTGGGATTAGGTTTAGGGTTTAGGGTTTAGTTAAGTTTAAGTTTAGAGTTTAGTGTTTAGGTTAGCAGGGTTTAGGTTTGTTGTTGAGTTTAGGTATAGTTTAGGCCAGGGTTTTAGGTTTAGTTTAGTATTTAAGTTAGTTCTGACTAGTTTATTTAGGATTTTAGGTTTAGGTTTAGGTTTAGGATCTTTTAGTTAAGTTAAGTTTAGTTAGTATAGTTTAGGATTTAGGGTTTAGGGGTTAGAGTTTAGTGTTTAGGGTTTAAGGTTTGTTTAGGGTTTTGGGTTTTTTAGGGTTTAAGGTTTGTTTTAGGATTTAGAGTTTAGGATTTAGGATTTAGGGTTTAGGGTTTAGGGTTTAGGGGGTATTTTTTAAAAAATTAAGTAAACCAAGAGGTTTAGGTTTATTTAGTTTATTTTTTATTTATTTTAGTTTTTTAATTTTTTTTGTTTTTGTTTAGTTTTATTTTTTTATTTTTATTTAGTTTAGTTTATTTATTTTTGGTTTATATATTTTAGTTTAGGTTTTTTATTTTAGTTTAATTTTTAGGTTTTGGTTTAGGTTTATGTTTATTTTTCAGTTTAGTTTTCTTTTTATTTTATTTTTTAAGGTTAAGGTTTTATTTTTAATTTTTAGGTTTAGGTTTAGGTTTTATTTTATTTTATTTTTTTTGGTTTAGGTTTTAGGTTTTTATTTTAGGATTATTTTTTTATTTTATTTTATTTTATTTAGTTTATGGTTTAGGTTTAGTTTATTTTAGGTTTTATTTATTTTAGTTTAGGTTTAGGTTTATTTTATTTTATATATTTTAGGTTTACATTTTTTTTTAGTTTAGGATTTAGGTTTTATTTTTTATTTATTCTTAGGTTTTATTTTTAGCTTTATTTTTATGTCTAGATTTTTATTTAGTTTTATTTAATATTATTTTATATTTATTTTATTTTTATTTTATGTTTAGTATTTATTTTATTTAGATTTTTATTTTAGGTTTATTTTATTTTTTATTTTAGTTTATGCTTTTATTAATTTTATTTTATTTTAATTTTAGTTTTTTATTTTATTTTATTTTTAGGTTTAGGTTTAAGTTTAGGTTTAGGTTTTAGTATAGGTTTTTATTTTATTTTATTATTTTATTTATTTAGGTTTAGGTTTTATTTATTTATTTTAATTTTAGGTTTTATTTAGTTTAGGTTTACGTTTTTAAGTGTTTAGGGTTTAAGGTTTAGGGTTTAGGGTTTAGGGTTTAGTGTTTTTAAGATTTATGATTTATAGTTTAGATTTTAGGTTTATGGTTCAAGTTTTAGTTTAGGGCTTAGGGATTTTTTTTAACATAGGAGGAGATTCATCTCTTCTTTTCAATTTGATAGTAACACACAAAGTTTTCTAAGACATAAGTGATGACATAGATAAAGTGAGATTAGAGAGTAAATCAAAACCTTAGATAACTAGAACCACCTTTGTTGTAAAGACACAGTTTCATAAGCATTGGGGTGATCAGTTGTTCTTGATTTCTAGTTCCCATCAAACCAGATCTAGTGGCGAGATCCACCATCATATAGTTCTCTCCTCCATTAGTTGTAACCTATGTTTTCCTCACGTTTGCTTTGGTCCATGTAGTGTGTTTACCATACGATAACTAGCCTTTTCCTATATAGGGATCAGATTGAGCCTAGTTGAAGGTGATGTTCCTTCGGTCAAGCTTTTGCCCATTCTTAGGGTGAGGTTTAGGTTTAAGTTTATTATGTTTTTGGGATTAAGTTTATTTTTTAATTTATTTAGTTAATTTAGGTTTAGGTTTTGGGCTTAGGGTTTAAGGTTTGGGGTTTAGGGTTTAGGGTTTGTGTTTAGGGTTTAGGGTTTAGGGTTTAGGGTTTGGGTTTAACATTTAGTGTTTAGGGTTTTATGGTTTATGCTTTTAGGGTTTAGGGTTTGGGGTTTAGGGTTTAGGGTTTAGGGTTTTAGGTTTAGGGTTTAGGGTTTAGGATTTAGAGTTTAAGGTTTATTTTTATTTAATTAAGTAAATCAGTAGGTTTAGGTTTATTTAATATATTTAGCTTAATTTATATTTATTTTAGTTTTCTTTATTTTTTATTTTTATTTAGTTTAATTTATTTATTTTAATTTTATTTATTTTAGCAAAGGTTTTTTATTTTAGTCTCTATTTTAGGTTTAGGTTTATGTTTAAATTAATTTTTTAGTTGAGTTTTATTTTTATTTTCTTTTATAGGTTTAGGTTTGAATTTTTCTTTTGAAGTTTAGGTTTTGGTTTTCATTTTAATTTTTTAGGTTTAAGTTTTAGTTTTTTATTTTAAGTTTATTTTTAGGTTTTATTTTTTCATTTAGGCTTAGGTTTATTTTTAGTTTATTTTATTTTATTTAGTTTTAGGTTATTTTAGGTTTAGGTTTATGTTTGATTTATTTTAGTTTAGTTTATTTTAGTTTAAGTTTAGGTTTATTTTATTTTTATTTTAGGTTTGTGTTTTTTTATATTTTAGTTTAGGGTTTAGGTTTTATTTTTTATTTATTTTAATGTTTTATTTTAGGTTTATTTTTTTTAGGTTTAGGTTATTTTTATTTTATTTTATTTTAGTTTATTTTATTTTATTTTAAGTTTAGTTTTTATTTTTTATTTAGGTTTTTTATTTTTTTAGTTTAGTTTAGGTTTTTATTTATTTTATTTTAGTTTAGTTTTATTATTTTATTTTATTTTTTATTTTAGGTTTAGGTTTAGGTTTAGGTTTAGTTTAGGTTTATTTTTATTTATTTTATTTTATTTTGGTTTAGGTTTTATTTATTTTATTTTTAAGTTTATTTAGTTTAGTTTGGTTTTAAGATTTTAGGTTTTTTTTAGGTTTAGGGTTTTGGTTAGTTTAGGTTTTATTTTAGGGTTTAGGGTTTGGTTTGGGGTTTATTTATAGTTTTATTTTAGGGTTTAGGTTTAAGCTTTTAAGATTTAGGTTTAGGTTTTATTTAGGGTTTAGGGTTTAGTTTAGGGTTTAGGTTTAGGTTTAAGTTAGGGTTTTTTTTTAGTTTAGGTTTTTTGTTTAATTTATTTTTATTTTAGGTTGGGTTTAGGGTTTGGGATTTAGGGTTTATAGTTTAATTGGGGTTTAGGTTTAGGGTTTAGAGTTTAGGAGTTTAGCTAGGTTTAGGTTTATAGTTAGGTTTAAGGTTTAGGGTTTTAGGGTTTAGGTTTAGGTTTATTTAGGTTTATTTAGTTTTAGGTTTGGGTTTAGGTTAGTTTAATTATTTAGGGTTTAGTTAGTTTTAGGGTTTTAGGTTTAGTTTAGGGTTTTAGTTTAGGGTTTAGTTTGGTTTAGGTTTAGGTTTAGTTTATTTTTAGGTTTAGGGTTTAGTTGGGTTTTTAGGGTTTAGGTTTAGGTTTAGTTTAGGGTTTAGTTTTTTAGTTTAGTAGGTTTTAGGTTTTAAAAGAGAACAAATTAAATTGAACATTTTTCTTGTCGATTTCATCAAAGTAAGACACCAAGTTTTCTAAGACACAAGTTATGACATAGATAAAAAATGAGCATGCATAGAGCAAATAAAATCTAGATAACTAGAACTGTCTATTTAAAGGATTTCATAGATTTGTTCTTGGTTTCTCGGTTTAACCACCTAGTTAGGTTTTAGGTTGATTTTAGTTTAGTGTTAGTGTTTTGGTTTTTTTAATAGAGAATAAATTCAGATTCAATATTTTTTTTTTTTTGATTTCATCTACCAAGTAACACATCAAGTTTTCTAAGACACAATTGATGACATAGATAAAAAATGAGCATGCATAGACAAATCAAAAACCCTAGATAACTAGAACTATCTTTTTATTGGTGGTTAGTTTCTAGTTCATCAAAACCACCCTGGCCTCTTGAGTAGTGGGATCCACCATCATATCCCCAATCTCTCCCTCTACCACCACCACAAGTATAACCTCTGTCACTCCTCCTGCCTCCATAACCACCTTTGCTCTGACCACCACCTCCATATCAACTAGCACCTTTAGATCCCCACGTGATTCGCCGCCTCCATCTTTACCTCCACTGCCAGATCAAGACTGAGCGTGGTTGACGGTGATGTTCCTGCCATCAAGGTTCTGCCCACTCTTAAGGTTTAGGTTTAGGTTTAGATTTGTTAGGTTTTAGGGTTTAGGTTAATTTTTTAACTTATTTAGTTACTTTAAGTTTAGGTTTAGGGTTTGGGGTTTAGTCTTTAGGGTTTATGATTTAGGCTTTAGGTTTAAGGTTTAGGGTTTAGGGTTTTAGGGTATAGGGTTTAGGGTTTAATGTTTAGGGGTTTAAGGTTTAGGGTTTTTTAAGGTGTAGGGTTTAGGATTTATGGTTTAGGGTTATAGGTTTAGGGTTGTAGGTTTAGGGTTTAAGGTTAACGGTTTAGGTTTTAAGGTGTAGGGTTTAGGGTTTTGGGTTTAGGGTTTTGTGGTTTAGGATTTAGGGTTTATGGTTCAGGTTTTAGTTTATGATTTAAGGTTTTCTGGTTTTTTTTAACAGGGAACAAATTCAGATTCAATATTTCTTCTTTTTGATTTCATCAACCAAGTAACACACCCAATTTTCTAAGACACAAGTGACAAAATAGATAAAAAAATGAGCACACAGAGCAAATCAAAAACACTAGATAACTAGAATTGTCTCTACTGTAAAGACACAATTCCATAAGCGGTAGATTGGATCGACCATTCTTCAGTTTCTCCAGTTCCCATAAAAGCCACCCCGACCTCTCGAGTAGCGGGATCCACCATTGTATCCCTGATCTCTCCCTTCGCCACCACATTGGCTATAACCTTCGTCACTCCTCCCTCCTCCAAAACCACCAATGCTCTAACCACCACCACCATATCCACCGATCCGATCCTCCACCACCATTACAATAACCGCTACCTCCCCCTTCACCTAGATCTAAACTAAACACGGTTGATGATGTTCACGCCATCAAGGTTCCATTCTTAGGGTTTAGATTTTTTTAGGAAAATTAAATTTTATTACCATAAAATAAAGGATACAATGTCCTCAAAGGGGTAATGCTCAAATTTCTACCTTTGAGCTACAAGAAACCTAAAAAGCTAAACCCCCATCTAAGTACAATGGAAAAAGGAAACTAAAAGAGCAAAAAAAAATAGCATAAAGCAAATGAGAAATACATAAAAAGGACTAATAAAACTTAATAAAATAGTAAAAGGACTAGTCAGTAGCAACTCATGATCCCATTGGGAAGGCAAGATAAGCAAGCTCCATATCAATAGTACTTGAGTTGGTTGAGTAAAGATCATTCCATCTGAGAAGTTCCAACCGCAAAAGAAATCTGCAAAACTACAAGGCAATGGTCATAGCTCAATGAAAATGATAAAGTAAACAATTTAGAAAAGATTTGAGAAAGAAATTCGACTCAATTTAGATCATCTCAAGGGCAACAATGAGCATCCAAACTTCATGAGAAGGGTTACAATCATATGCTACCAACTAGAGAAGATATGGGGAAACATCAAGGCCATCATATCTAGCACATGCTAATATAAGAAACCATCCAAGGTAAAATAATCCATAGTGATGTAGTCCTTGCACCAAAAAAACAAAGAAAAATAGCCAGCTAGCAGCCAGCCAACAGTCAACCCACCTACCAAAACCCACAATAGACCAAACACATAAAGCTAGCATCCTAGAAGTTACAGCAAGGTCAGTGGCCCATAAGAACCCCCAATTATTTCTAGAGCACTAGCAATCCAAATCCAAGGGCAAAACCTCCACCCAAATAATAAAATGGTAGAAGATAAGCAGAGAGAGGAAAGCTAAAACATAGAGAGACTAAGAGGGCAACTAGAAATTACCATCAAAACCACCACCAAGGCAGCAAAAAAAAAAAAGCAAATCCACCATCACCAACCAAGAGGAAAATATCAAGAAATAAGGAACGCCAACTAAACCAAAGGTAGTCAATACCAACAGCCAACATAAAGTTCAAAACACTAAGCCATAGGACAAGCATCCAAGGCAAGAAGCAACCATAAAAAACCCCTCAAGTAGCCAAACCCCAATAATAAGTCCTAAAATAGGACCAAAAAACCCACAAGAGCTCATATCCTCCACCAACAAAATAGCCAATAAACCCACAGATGATAATGGGATGAGCGCAGGAGTCAAAGCAATAAATGACATCAAACTGGGAAGCAAAATAAAGGAAAATAGCTACACCAAGAGAGGATAACAAACCAAGAGTAGACTTGACCCAACCAAAAAGAACCCAACTAAAAGCACCTAAACCAACCATCCAACACAATAACACATCCACCCCGACCAAAGCGACAACTAATAGTCACCAACAAAACCAACCTGCATATAGAGCTAATATAGAGCCAAAAAGAAAGAAAAGAACAACAATAGACAAAGCCACAACCCACCTGGAGATCTCCAAAATAACCAAGAAATAAAAATGGTATTCACCTAGTTAATTTAAAAAGGGAAAAGGAGGACCACCCAACCACAGCAAAAAATTGTAATGAAAGGAATAAGGCCAGAGGCAAATAAAACCCCTTCCAAATCCCAAAGAGTAGACAATCACTACAAAGGAGAAAATGGGGAGGCAATAACCACATAACAACTAACTCCAATTCATAAAGCAGATGGAACCAATTCACAAAGCAGATGGAACCAACTAGTAGAAACCTCCAATCCAAACAAAGAAAAGAGAACAACAACCACCAAAAAACCCAAAACTAAGCCAAGCTAGAAGAGGCTAATAGCAGGCATGAAAAAATAACCACCCAAAATAGCAAGGTAGATGAAAGAAATAAATAACAGCAACCAGCAGAACCAACCATATCATTTTCAAATCTAATTCAAAAAAGGCCACAACCATCCAAAACATAAGGCAAACCCAACATTCATTGGTAAAATGGGTAGGATAAAATCCAGCACAAGCACAACCCAGCAGGAGACACAAAGCATGAGCCATAGAAAGAAAACCACCAGGCTCAAAGGATAGAGAAACCAATTAAAACCAGCACCACTATGACCCAAAAAAAGGTCAGTAAGTATAGAAAGACATTTAGTATAAACTCGAAACAACTTTCTAGTGAAGGGAGCACAAAAAAACAACAAAATAGACTAATAAAACCACCATAGATCAACAAAGAGAATAAAGTTAAAATCTGATTTAAGATAGTCTAGTGTTATCTAGATTGAGACCACAGATGCTTAGGTAAGTTCTGGTTATCAAATAAAGTGAGCTCATTTAATTCTCCTCCCAAATTAGCCAAGAAATCAACACAAGCATTACCTTCACGAGGAATGTGAGAAGTTTTATAGCAAACTTGAGAAAGAAGCTTTATAGTGTGATTAAGAAGATAAAATAAGTCGCATTTCCCATATTATTATTGAGAATATCAAGTAAAAGAAGAGCATTAACATCAATCCAAATATTAAGAGGCCTTTGCTTAAACAAATATTAGCTTTGTTAACATGAGTTCATAAATATAGAATAAGCTTTGAGGGGGTAGGCAAAAACACAAATGATAATGCCTTTAGAATCCCTAAGAATTCCACCACAGCCATATTTGTTTGGGGAAATAGAACCATTAGTATTGATCTTAATATAATTTTCTTTAGGCTTAATCCAATGTACAATCCTAATACTATTGTAGGAAGGATCATCATGCAAAGTGTTAGGCAATTTTTTAGCCACAAATTTATAACCTCTAAAGTGAAAATTATTAATTAAGTTTACATTAAATAAAACAAGAACTTTTTCTTTAGTTCTAGCAAGGATCCTTTTATGGTTCATAGGGATGCCATAATATTTAGCATCATTTTTATCCATCCAAATGAGCCAAATAAGGGTAATAGTAATAAAAGCTTTGATATGACCTTTCACAATTTTATGAAAATAAACTTCAAGAAGTTGATATAATGAAAGAGAGCTGTGAAAATAGTTTGTGTTAAATAAATCATCATACCATATCCAAAGTTTTGAAATAATAGCACCATTGGCAAAATCATGATTAACATTTTCAATATGAAAGCAACAATAGCACTTAGGAAGTAAGTAAATCCCTTTAAGCCAGAGCATAAAATCAATCGGATGAAGTTATTCAAAATCGTCCAAGCTAAAATTGAATAAGAAATGGGAATGATATTGTTCCAAAGTTTAATGATAAAATTAGAGGTATTATGTTTATTTATAATAAAATTCCAAACCTCTTTAAGAATTAAATCACCATTGTAAGAGAGCTTGAAAAGTATTTGACCCAGTTTATTAGAAAAGATAGCGATGTTGCAAAACTTATCAAAAATAGAAATCAAAATATAGTTCTCAAGTTTGTTTTCATTCTAATTGTTATTAAGCCGGGTTGTAGGTTTAGTGTTGTAGTTTAGGGTTAGTTTTAAGGTTTAGGATTTAGGGTTTAAGGTTTTTTAAAAAAATTAAGTAAAATAGTAGGTTTAGTTTATTTAGTATATTTAGTCTATTACTTATTTATTTAGGGTTTAGGGTTTAGGGTTTAGGGTTTAGGGTTTATGGTTTAGGGTTTAGGGTTTAGGGTTTTTTGGGTTTAGGGTTTAGGGTTTAGGTTTAGGTTTAGGTTTTAGTTTTTTTTAATAGAGAACAAATTCATATTCAACATTTCTTCTTTTCAATTTCATCAACCAAGTAACACATGAAGTTTTCTAAGACACAAGTGACAACATAGATAAAAAATGAGCATGCATAGAGCAAATTAAAAACCCTAGATAACTAAAATCATTTCTTCTATAAAGACACAGTTCCATAAGCAGCAAATCAGATTGATCATTCTTTAGTTTCTCTAGTTCCCATCAGAACCACCCTAGCCTCTCAAGTAGCGGGATCCACCATCATATCCCGGTTCTCTCCCTCCACCACCACCATGGCTATAACCTTCATCACTCCTCACGCCTTCATAACCACCATTGCTCTAACCACCACCTCCATGTCAATCAACACCTCCAGATGCTCCACCACCACTATGATAATCCACTCTGCCTTCCTTTAGGATCTAGACTAAGCCTGGTTGATGGTGATGTTCTGTCATCAAGGTTCTACCCATTCATAGGGTTTAGATTTTTTTTAGGAAAGTTAGAATTTTATTACCATAAAAAATAAGATACATTATTCTTAAAAGGTAAAGCTCAAATTTATGCTATAAGAAACCTAAAGAGCTAAACTCCCATCTAAGTACAATGAAAAAAAAATAAAAGAGAAAAAGCAACAACATAAAATAAAATGAGAAAAGTCACAAAAAAGACTAATAAAACTTAAGAAAATAGTAAAAGGACTAGTCAGCAGCAGCTCATGATCCCTTTGAGAAGAGAAGATAAGTGAGATCCACATCAACTGTACTTGAGTTGGTTGAGTATAGATCATTCCATCTGTGAAGTTCCAACCTACAAAAGAAATTTGCAAAACACTACAAAGGCAATGGTCATAGCTCATGGTAAAATGATAAAGTAAATAATTTAGAAAAAGCTGAGAAAGAGAAGGCTTGGGCTCAATTGAGATCATCTCAAGGGGCAATAATACATATGAGTATCTAAACTTCATGAGAAGGGTTACAATCATATGCATGCTACCAACCAAAGAGAAGATATGGGAAAGCATCAAGGCCATCATAGCCAACATACCTGCTATAAGCAACCATCCAAGGCAAAATAATCCATTGTGATCTAGTTCCTGCACAAAAAAATAGAGAAAAATAGCCAACTAGAAGCCAATCAGCAGTTAACCCACCAACCAAAACCCACAATAGACCAAACACATCAAGCCAGCATCCCATAAGTTATAATAAGGTTAGTGGCTAAGAACAACCCACAACTATTTCTAGAGCACCAGCAATCTAAATTATAGGGCAAAACCTCCACCCAAATAGCAAAATAGTAGAAGATAAGCAGAGGAGAGAGGAAAGCCATAGCATAGAGAGACCAAGAGGGCATCCATAAATTACCATCAAAACCACCACCAAGGAAAGCAAAAGGAAAGCAAATCCACCATCACCAACCAAGAGGCAAATATCAAGAAACAAGGAGGCTAAACTAATGGAGTCAATACAAATAGCCAACATAAAGCCCAACACACCAAGGCAAGCATCCAAGGCAAGACAATAGCCACAAAAAACCCCTCAAGCAGCCAACCCTCAACAATAAGTCTTAAAATAAGACCAAAAAAAATGACAAAGCTCATATCCTCCACCAACAAAATAGCCACTAAAACCAACTAGGCCAATAGCCAATAGGATGAGAAGTAGAAAAACCAACAGCCAAATCAGGAAGCAAAAACAAAGGAAAAATATCTACACTAAAGAGAGGATAACCAACCTAAAAGCAGACTAGAAACCCAACCAAAGGAACTCAACCAAAAACACCTAAACCAACCATCAAACATAGCCAACACATCCACCCAACCAACCAACCCAACTAGCCAAAATAGCCAACCAATCAGAAAACAAAACCATCCAATAGAGCCAATACTGAGCCCAAAATAAGGGAAAAGAACAAGTAGACAAAGCCACAACCACCTAGAAATCTCCAAAATTAACAAGAAAAAAAATGGTAGTCACCCACCAAACTATAAAGGCCAAGAGGACCACCCAACCACAAGCGAAAACTAGAAAGGAACAAGGCAGAGGCAAAACCCCTTCCAAATCCCAAAGAGGACAATCACTACAAAGGAGAGAAAATGGGGACAACAACCATAGAATAGTAACTCAATTCACAAGGATGGAACCAACTAGGAGAAACCTCTAAGCTAAACTAGGAAATGAGATAAGAGCCATAAAAAAAACAAAACTAAGCCATAAGACAACATATAAAAAATAACCACCCAAAAACCACGGTAGATGAAAGAAATAAATAGCGAAGTAGAACCAACCAACATCAGAAATCTAATTCAAAAAGCCCCATTAGCAAAACTAGAGGCAACATTCATTGATAAAAGGGGTAGGCCAAATCCACATAGCCACAACCAACAAGAGACACAAAGCATGAGCCAAAAATAAAACCAACTCAGGAGGATAGGAAACCAATTAAAAATAACACCACAATGACCCAAAAAAAGGTCAGGCAAGTATACAATGGGGTAAATAGGAAGGGGTATAAGTATAGAAATAAACTTAGCAAAGACCACTTTCTAGTGAGGGAGCACAAAATAACAACAAAAAATAGACAATAAAACCACCATAGAAAAGATCAACAAAAGAGCGAAGGTTAAAATCGAGGTAAGGGTCTAGTGTTATCTAGATTGACCGACCACAAGATGCTTAGGTAAGCTATAGTTATCAAATAAAGTGAGCTCATTTAATTCCCCTCCCAAATTATAGAAATTAGCACAAGCATTACCTTCACGAAGAATGTGAGAAATTTTGTAGCACTTGAGAAAGAAGCTTTTTTAGTGTGATTAAGAAGATAAAATAAGTCAACATTTCCCATTTTATTATTATTGAGCATATCAAGTAAAAGAAGAGCATCAAATTCAATCCAAATATTAAAGAGGCCTTTACTTAAATAAATATCAATAGCTTTGTTAACAGCCATAAGTTCAGCATAAATAATAGAACAAGCTTTGAGGGGGTAGGCAAAAGCACAAAATGATGCTTTAGAATCCCTAAGAATTCCACCATAGCCATATTTGTTTGGGAAACGAACCATCAAGTATTGATCTTAATAATATTTATCTTAATCCAATATAATCCTCTTGTAGAAGGATCATCATGCAAAGTGATACCCATTTTTTTACAAATTTATAACCTCTAAAGTGAAAATTGCTAATTAAATTTGCATTAAACATAGCATGAATTTTTTTTCTTTTGTTCTAGGATCCTTTTATGGTTCATAGGGATGACACATATTTAGCATCATTTTTATCCATTCAAATGAATCAAATAAGGCTAATAGCAATTAAAACTGATATGACCTTTCATTTTTAAACAAACATCAAGAGAGAGCCATGAAAATAGTTAGTGTTAAATAAATCATCATACCATATCCAAAGTTTGGAAGTAGCACCATTAACAAAACATTGATTAACATTTTCAATATGAAAGCAACAATAGTAGTTAAAAGGTAAATAAACCCTTTAAGCGAGCAAAGGAATCAGCGGGATGAAGTTATTAAAATTCTCAAGCTAAAATTTGAATAAGAAAGGAATGATATTATTTTTCCCCAAATGAGGGTGAAAAGGTTTAGGTTTATTAGAAAGATAATGATGTTACTGTATAATAGAGTTCTCAAGTTTGTTTTCTTTCCAATTATAAGCTAGGTTGTAGGTTTAGTAGGTTTAAGGTTTATTTTTTTAAAATTAAAAATTTATTTTTATTAAGAAATTTTTTTATTTATTTTTAAAATTTAAGTTTTTAGGGTTTAGGGTTTAGTTAGGTTTAGGGTTTGGGTTTAGGGTTTAAGTTTAGGGTTTAGGTTTAGGTTAAATTTTAATACAAATTTTCATTTCTTCTTTTTGATTTCATCAACCAAGTAACACACCAAGTTTCTAAGACAGTCAACATAGATCAAAATGAGCACACATAGAGTAAATCAAAACCAGATCTAGAACTATCTCTATTTGTAATCACAATTCCATGTCGGTAGATGGGATGGTCATTCTTGATTGTCTAGTTCCCATTAGAACCACCACATCTCAGTGGCGGATCCACCATCATATCTCGATGTCTCCCTCGCCACCACCACAGTTGTAACCTTGCTCCTCCCCTCCCTAATCACCACTACTCCGACCACCACCTCCATATCCATCAGCATCTCCAGATCCCCCACCACCACTACGATAACCTTCTCCTCCACCTTTGCCTCCACCGCTATATATAGACTGAGCCTGGTTTATAATGATATTCCTACCATCAAGATTCTCCCCATTCTTAAGGTTTAGATTTCTTATGTTTTAAGGTTTAGTCTTATTTTTTAATTATTTAGTTACTTGAGGTTTAGGTTTAGGGTTTTAGGTTTGTGGTTTAAGGTTTAAAGTTTAGGGTTTAGGGGTTTTGGGTTTATGCTTTTAGGCTTAAGGGTTTAGAGTTTAGGGTTTTTTATGGTTTAAGATTTAGGGTTTAGGGTTGTAAGTTTAGGGTTTATAATATAGAATTTAGGGTTTAAAGTTTTTTTAATTAAGTAAATTGGTATATTTAGGTTTATTTAGTTCATTTATTTTATTTTTTATTTATTTTATTTTATTTTATTTAGGTTTATTTTTTAGTTTTATTTAATTAAGTTTACTTATTTTAAGTTTATTTATTTTTAGTTTAGGGTTTTTATATTAGTTTGTTTTTTTAGGTTTAGGTTTAGGTTTTGGTTTATTTTTTAGGTACATGTTTTTTTATTTAAGTTTAGGTTTAGGTTTATTTAATTTTATTTATTTGATTTTTATTTTAGGTTTAGGTTTTTTTTTAGTTTATGGTTTAGATTTTATTTATTATTTTTTTAGGTTTAGTTTTAGGTTTATTTTGTAGGTTTAGGCTTTTATTTAGTTTTTATTTTATTTTAACTTAGGTTTATTTTATTTTAATTTTAAGTTTAGTTTTATTTTATTTGGGTTTTTTATTTCTTTTAGTTTTGTTTAGGTTTTTATTAATTTTATTTTAATTTAGTCTTTATTTTTTATTTTATTTTCATTTTATGTTTTGGTTTACATTTAGGTTTATGTTTTAGTTTATGTTTTTATTTTATTTTATTTTTTTTACTTTGGTTTAGGTTTTTTAATTTATTTTAATTTTAGGTTTTATTTTGTTTAGGTTTAGGTTTTTAGCATTTCGGGTTTAGGTTTAGGGTTTAGCATTAGTTTAGGGTTTAGGGTTTTGGGATTAAGGTTTAGGTTTTAGGTTTAGGGTTTAGGTTTTAGTTTAGGGTTTAGGCTTTTTGGTTTTATTCTTTTTAACAGAGAACAAATTTAGATTTAACATTTCTTCTTTTTGATTTCGTCAACCAAGTAACATAGTTTTTAAACACAAGTTATATAAAAATGAGCATGCATAGAGCACATCAAAAACCTAGATAACTAGAACCGTCTCTAGTGTAAAGATGTAGTTCCATAAGCAGTAGATCAGATCGATCGTTCTTCAATTTTTATTTTATTTAGGTATTTATTTTTAGGTTTATTTTATTTTATAATTTATTTTAGGTTTTTATTTATTTTATTTCAGTTTATTTTTATTAGTTTATTTTATTTTATTTTTAGGTTTAGGTATAGGTTTTAGTTTAGATTTTTTTTCATTTTATTTTTTTTAATTTATTTAGGTTTAGGTTTTATATAATTTATTTTTAAGTTTTAGGTTTTAGTTTAGGGTTTAGGTTTTTTAGATTTAGTTTTAGGGTTTAGGGTTTAGGGTTAATGTTTAGGGTTTAGGGTTTAGGTTTAGGTTTAGGGTTTAGTGTTAGGCTTTAGCTTTAGGGTTTTAAGTTTAGGCTTTAGGGTTTTAGTTTAGGCTTTAGGGTTTAGGGTTAGCTTAGGGTTTTATTAGTTTAGGTTTAGGTTTAGGTTTAGAGTTTAGGTTTAGGGTTTAGGGTTGAGGATTTAATTTAGGTTTAGGGCTTTAGGGTTTAGGGTTTAGGGTTTAGGGTTTAGGGTTTAGGGTTGTAGGTTTAAGCTTTAGGGTTTAGCTTTTAGCATTTAGGATTTAGGGTTTAGGGTTTATTTTTGAAATTAAGTAAACTAGTTATTTCAGGTTTATTTAGTTTTTTTTTATATTAGTTTATTTTATTTTTTTTATTTTTATTTAAGTTTATTTTTTATTTTTTATTTAGTTTATTTCATTTATTTTAGGTTTATTTAATTTAGTTTAGGTTTTTTATTTTAGTTTAAATTTTAATTTAGGTCTAGGTTTATGTTTATTTTTTTGTTTAGTTTTATTTTTATTTTATTTTTTATGTCTAGGTTTTATTTTTATTTTTAAGTTTAGGTTTTTATTTTATTCTTTTAGTATTAGGTTATATGTTTTAATTTTAGGTTTATTTTTATGTTTTATCTTTTAGTTTAGATATTGGTTTATTTTTAGTTTATTATTTTTATATAGTTCGGGGTTTAAGTTTAGGTTTAATTTATTTAGCTTAGTTTAGTTTAGTTTAGTTTAGGTTTATTTTATTTTGCTTATTTTAGGTTTAGGTTTTTTCTTTTAGTTTAGGGTTTAGGTTTTATTTTTTAATTTATTTTAGGTTTTATTTTTAGGTTTATTTTATAGGTTTAGGTTTTTATTTAGTTTTTATTTTATTTTATTTTAGGTTTATTTTATTTTTATTTCACATTTAGTTTTTAATTTATTTAAGTTTTTATTTTTTAGGTTTATTTTGTTTTTTTAGTTTAGTTTAGGTTTTTTTTTATTTTATTTGAGTTTAGTTTTATTTTTTTATTTTATTTTTATGTGTAAGTTTAGGTTTAGGTTTTAGTTTTGGTTTTTATTATTTTATTATTTTATTATTTTATTTTATTTAGTTTTAAGTTTTTTTATTATTTTATTTTTAGGCTTTATTTAGTTTAGGTTTAGGTTTTATGTTTTAGGGTTTAGGGTTTAGGGTTTAGGGTTTAGGGTTTGGGGTTTAGGGTTTAGGGTTTGAGGTTTAGGGTTTAGGGTTTAGGGTTTAGGGTTGTAAGTTTAGGGTTTACATGTACTTGGTTTAGGGTTAGTTTTAGGGTTTAGGGTTTGGGGTTAGGGTTTTTTTAATTTTTTTTTACTTTTTTTTAAATTAAGTAAACTATTAGGTTTAGGTTTATTTATTTTATTTTTTATTTTGATTTAGGTTTATTTTTATTTTTATTTAGTTTAGTATATTTATTTTAGGTTTAGTTATTTTTGTTTTGATTTTTTTATTTTAGTTTACTTTTTAGGTTTAGTTTTATTTTTTATTTTAAGTTTAGGTTTATGTTTTATTTTATGTTTTTTTAAGTTTTAGTATTTATTTTAGGTTTATTTTAGGTTTTATTTATTAGTTTATGTTTAGTTTTATTTTTAGTTTAGGTTTAAGTTTAGGTTTAGTTTATTTTAGGTTTAGGTTTTATTCATTTTAGTTTATTATATTTTAGTTTAGGTTTAGGTTTATTTTAATTTTATTTTAAGATTAGGTTTTTTAGTTTAGGGTTTAAGTCTTATTTTTATTTATTTTAGGTTTTATTTTTTAGGTTTATTATTTTTGGTTTATTTTTTTAGTTAGTTTTTATTTTATTTTATTTTAAGTTTATTTTATTTTTATTTTAGATTTAGATTTTAATTTTATTTAGGTTTTTTATGTTTTAGTTTAGTTTAGGTTTTGATTTATTTTATTTTAGTTTAGTTTATTTATTAATTTAATTTTTTTTTAGCTTTAGGTTTAGGTTTAGGTTTTACATTATGTTTTTATTTTTATTTTTATTTGCTTATTGTGGTTTAGATTTATTTATTTATTTTATTTTTAGGCTTTAATTTTTAGGGTTTAGTGTTTAGGGTTAGGTTATGGTTTTTTTTTTTTTTTTTGATTTAGGATTTAGGGTTTAGGGTTTAGAGTCTAGGGTTTAGGGTTTAGAGTTTTATGCTTTAGGGTTTAGTGTTTAGGGTTTAGAGTTTTTATGGTTTAGTGTTTGGGGTTTAGGGTTTAGGTTTTAATTTAGAGTTTAGGTTTAGGTTTTATTTATTTTAGTTAAGTTTATTTTAGTTTAGGTTTTGGTTTATTTTATTATTATTTTATTATTTTTATTTTAGGTTTAGGTTTTTTTTAGTTTAGGGTTTAAGTTTTATTTTTATTTATTTTTAGGTTTTATTTTTAGGTTTAGATTTTAAGTTTAGGTTTTTATTTAGTCTATATTTAATTTTATTTTAGGTTTATTTTATTTTTATTTTATGAACAATTTTAGTTTTATTCTTAGGTTTATTTTATTTTGGTTAAGTTTAGGTTTTATTTATTTTATTTTATTTTATTTTATTTTATTTTTTAGGTTTAGGTTTAGGTTTAACTTTTGTTTTATTTTATTATTTTATTTTTATTTATTTTATTTAGGTTTAGGTTTTATTTATTTATTTTTTTTATGTTTTAGGTTTAGGTTTAGGTTTATGTTTTGGGTTTAGGGTTTAGGGTTTAGGTGTAGGGTTTATGGTTTAGGGTTTTAGGGTTTAGGGTTTAGGGTTAGGGTTTAGGGTTAGTTTAGGGTTTAGGCTTTAAGGTTTAGGGTTTAGGTTTAGCTTGAGTTTAGGTTTAGTTTTAGGGTTTAAGTTAGGGTAGGGTTTAGGTTTAGGTTTTAGGAGCTTAGGGATTAGGTTTAGTTAGTTTAGGGTTTAGTTTAGGTTTAGGTTTAGGTTTTAGGGTTTAGAGTTTAGTGTTTAGGGTTTAGGGTTTAGTATTTAGGGTTTAGGGTTTAGGGTTGTAGGTTTAGGGTTTAAAGTTTAGGGTTTAGGGTTAGTTTTAGGGTTTAGGGTTTAGGGTTAAAGTTTTTTTATTTATTTTTTTTTATTTTTTATTTTTTTTAATTAAGTAAACTTGGGTTTAGGTTTATTTAGTTTTTTTTATTTTAGTTTATTTTATTTTTTTATATTTAGGTATATTTTTATTTTTATTTAGTTTAGTTTATTTATTTTAGGTTTATTTATTTTAGTTTAGGTTTTTTATTTTAGTTTATTTTTAGGTTTAGGTTTTGGTTTAGGTTTATTTTTTTAGGTTAGTTTAATTTTTTAACTTATTTTTTAGGTTTAGGTTTTATTTTTTATTTTTAGGTATAGGTTTAAATTTTTTATTTAATTTTTATGTTTAGGTTTATGTTTTTTTTATTTTAGGTTTATTTTTAGATTTTATTTTTTTTACTTAGGTTTAGGTTTACTTTTAATTTATTTTATTTTATTTAGTTTAGGTTTAGGTTGAGGTTTAGTTTATTTTAGGTTTAGGTTTAGGTTTTATTTATTTTAGTTTAGTTTATTTTAGGTTAGGGTTAGGTTTATTTTATTTTTATTTTAGGTTTAGGTTTTTTTTTAAAGTTTAGGGTTTAGGTTTTATTTTGTATTTAGTTTAAAGTTTAATTTTAGGTTTATTTTTTTACATTTAGGTTTTAATTTAATCTTTATTTTATTTTATTTTAGGTTTAGTTTTTATTGTATTTAGATTTTTTTTTTTTAGTTTAGTTTAGGTTTTTAGTTATTTTATTTTAGTATACTTTTTATTAATTATTTTATTTTCTTTTTAGGTTTAGGTTTTAGTTTATGTTTTTATTTTTTTTTTATTTATTTTTTTATTTTTTGTTTAGGTTTTTTCATATATTTTATTTTTAGGTTTTATTTAGTTTAGGTTTAGGTTTATGGTTTAGGGTTTGAGGTTTAAGTTTAGGGTTTAGTGTTTTTGTTTTTTTGGCAGAGGGTTTAGGGTTTAGAGTTTTAGGGTTTAGGATTTAAGGTTTAGGGTTTAGGGTTTAGCTTTTAGGATTTTGGTTTAGGGTTTGTAGGGTTTAGGTTTTAGGTTTAGGGTTTATATTTTAATTTATGGTTTAGGGTTTATGGTATTTTTTTAATAGAGAACAAATTTAGATTCAACATTTCTTCTTTTTGATTTCGTCAACCAAGTAACAAACTAGGGAAGTGAGGTAATCAAATGACCTCCTTGGGGCTAGCTAAAGCCTCGTGTTCCTAGGATTTCACTATATACCCTTACCATTCTCTTATATAAATCAACACATGAATAGGGGAATGAGAATTCAAAATTCTTACACTTAAGCTATAAGCAAATGCATTACTTATGTATTTATAACTAGGATCATAACACATATTATTATTCATTTATAAGAAAAATACATTTGGATTTAATAGTGATAATAGCCACGTGTATATTAAATTAAATCAACACATGCAAGTTTACATAACGAAAATCCATTTTATTTTACTTGATTTTGAAAAGATGGATGCATGTATTCAAATGACATACCAAATTTAACATGATTGGAAAAGGACAATCAAATATAAGCATGTGATTCATTCAACCAAACTAGTTCTTAAGGACAATCAAATCAAATAAGATTATTTAAAGCAAACCAAAGCTTTTTTATTAATTAAGTTTTGGATTTGATTTGATTTAAAGAGGAGAATAGAAATCATCACTTATTGTTTTAAACCCATTCCCACATTAGTGATTTGATTTAATTTAAGGAAATGTAATTAAGTTGAGTTTATGGGTTAATTAAGTTGAACCCTTAATTAGATGAATTAATTACCCTTACCTATGTCACCTTAAAGTAATTAACTAAATAATTAGAGCCAACATGATATGCATGGAAAATAAACTTGCAATGATCTAGGAAATAAAAGGGGCCTAATGGAATTGGCTCATGATTAATAGTTAATTAGATTAAAGGACTTAATTAATTATTCTTACGGTTTTCACACATGTGGACTAACCATAATTTCATTAAACTCCTTTACGTTATTAAACAAGGATCTACCCCATGATTTAATTAAGGTGGTCTGATGTGATTTTAATTTGATTAAGTGATTTAATTAATTAGTTAAATCATAATTAATTTCATTTTTTAAAAGGGTGAAATGAACTTAGGGGAAACCAACCTATTCCTTAGTTCACTTACTATTGAACAATGATTAATAAATTTAATTAACCAATTTATCCTTGTTCATGGGATTAATTAATCATTAATTAACTTAAAAGAGTAGTTAAGGTTTAATTAGTCAATTTTCTAATTAAGTGAGCAATAAATCCCAAGAAAATCATGGGAGTCAAAGGTCATCCCATTAAATTAACCCACAAAATTTGGGATTAATTGCTCAAGTAAGAAGTAATTAATCTAATACATTTTGTAATTAAAACTTTATTACTATTCAAAATTAGTTAAGATCATTTTTAATTAATTCTCCTCTATAATACCTTTTAAATGAGTATTTATTTGTATTATTTTGATTTCTTTATGATTTTTTATGATTTTTAAAAGTTTCAGCCATTAAAAATGATTAATTAAGCCTAATTAAAACCTAATCCTATTGGCGTCGCGTTACGATGCTTGATTACTTTCCACATGGTGTTGCGGGTTGGCTACTTATCTTCGGCCTATTGGCGGTGTCCTCTTTCAATCGAAGATCGAACGGCTATGATTAATCTCATAACTTAATAGGATTAAATCAGATTGTTCAAGTGGATATAATCATGACTATTCATTTGATCATGGAACAAGCGTGATCTAACATCACAAGTGAGGAGAATGGAGTCCATCCTCCATTGCTCACTTGATCCAAACTTACTCGAGCTTGGATCAACTCAAGGATCCCACACCTTCAGACATCAATTGGAGGGGATCCAATGATCAAGATCACAGATGCAAGTTTTCATCAAAAGCTCCCAAGGATCAATACCTGTCAGACTCAACCGGTGACTTGAATGATTGAGGAAGCTTCATCTAGTGGAGACAAAACCCTATTGAGAAGCAATTGGATCAATCCCTCGACGTTCACTTGGAAGGCCATGAACCAATGATTTGGAACTCAGCTTTGATCGAAGTCCCACCTCCGATGCTCGAGAATCTTGGGAGATGATTTGTTCTTGCTCAATGAGGCCTAGGGAAGGAGTGTGCAAAGTTAATTTAAGTTTGATGGACAAATGGATAAGTTATGTCAGAAATGGAGAAGTGTCCGAGGATGGATGGGAATGGCATTTTGATCGAGGAATGAGCTTGGGAGCTTAGGAAATGGCTCTAGCGGGTTGTCTTGGGTAGCTTGGGCTCTGAGAAATGAATTTTATGTCTATTTGAGTGGAAATAAGAGAGTGTATCTTGATTGGATGGTGGGATGGTTTGGCTTCTAGTGACCTTTCGACCATCTCAAGGTGTGGCATGGAGGAGGTGAGTTGGCTCGACTTGGTTGTTGAAGGTGTGGAGGATGCCAATGAGGAATCATGGGTGTCTATGGGTTTAAAATGCTCTAATGGGGAGGGTGACATGATTTCACCTCCCATGGGTCATAGCCAACCCACCCTTGGGTGGGGTTGAGGTGTCTAGGTTCTAGGTGGACCATTGGGAGAGTATCAAGTGGCCAAGAATGGAAATGACCACTTACATGGGTGATTTGTCTCATGTGATGCCCTTGACCCAAGGGTAGAATGATCTTTAGCAAATTTGATTTTGGGCAAATTTGAAATTAGCCAAAAGTGGTTAGCCAAATTTGTTAAGTTGAATTGATTTGGTTAGTTTGGCTCAATTTGAGTCATTTAGGTCAAAATTGGGTTAGGTTGGGTCAAGTTGACCAATTGGTCAAATTGGGCCAAATCAAATTTGGGTCAAGTTCATATGTTCATTTAGGATGTTTTTTTGGTTCAATTGGTTTGGTTTAGTTTGGCTTAGATTTGATTTTGCTCATTTGAATTCATTTGGGAGAAATGGGTTAAGTTGACCAATTTGACTAAATTGGCCAAATTGGCTTGGGTTGGGTGTTGGTTTGGTATGAATCATTAGTTTCAAGGGATTTGGATTAGGTTGCAATTTGGCTAGTTTGGGTTCATATGGGTAATGGGGTTGACTTGGTCAAATGACCAAGTTGACTTGGTTTGACCCAATTTGTGATAATTGATCAACCTAGGGTGATCAACAATCATGATGGGAGGTTTTGATGAGCTTGGTTCAATATAATTTTTATAGAATTAAAACTTGGCTCAAATAGGTCAAATTGGACACTTTGGGTCAAGTAGTATTGGGTTTAGTTGCTTTATTTTGGGTTGAGTTTGATTTAGTTGACTTTATATATGGATTTGGGATTGATATATAAATTCAATTAACTTGGGTCAAATGGGTTTTATTCATTTGAACATTTGAAGTAAAAGGGTTAAGTTAGGTTTGACTTGGGTTGATTTTTTTTTTAGCTTGATGATTGCATTTTATATATGTGAATATGATTAAAGGTATGATTGATTCATGAAAATCAATTGAATCGGATTTTGAAATAAAGGAATTTGGCTAAGTCCATAGAGTTGGGTCATGTAGGTTTGGATTTTGATTTGGTTTGATTTAGTTTTGATGATTTAAATGTATATTTCATTTAAATGTGATGAATATGATTGATTGATTTGAGAAAATCAATTGAGTTTGACAATTTGGATTAAGATGTAGTAAGTCCATGGGATAGGTAATATGGCTTAGGAAGGGTTTTAATTTAATTTGATTTAGTTTGATTTAGTTTTGATCATTTGAATTTGATTTTATATTTAGGAAGATGATTGAAGATATAAATTTATTATGAAAATCAATTGATTTTGGATTGATTTGTATTAAGATTTGGCTAAGTCCATGGGATAGGTCATATGGCTTAGGAAGGGTTTCAAGTTTGGATTTGATCATGGGATTCAATCATTTGGTTTTGGAATTTGGGTTTGGATTTGGATTTGAATTTGATGTTTGAATTGAACTTGAGGTTTTCTTTGAGAAGGTGAACATGGATTGGATTTGGGTTGTAGGGTAGGTGGATTATCCTATTCCTAAGGCATAATCTATGGTTAACCCTCTAAGTTTTAGGCTTAGGTTAAGTGTTTACCTAATTGTTAGAAGTGTCTTATGACTAGGGAAGAGACTCTAAGTCTAAGATGGGAAGATTGAATCCACTCTAAAGTGAGGTCAATGGGACTTAGGCTTCATAGTGTTGCCCTTGGAGATAAATGATTAGCGAGAAGTTTCACATTATAGACTCAGATACATCTTTCAATGCTTTGCTTGGGAGATAATGGATGCATGTGAACAACATAGTTCCATCCTCTCTACATCAGTGTATGAAGTTTGTGAGAGGTGGGATTGTCTATTGTGTCAAAGGAGATCTCAAGCCATTTACAGTTCACAGGGTCGACATATATGAGAATGTGGCTTACTACCTCCTCAAAATTAACAAGTCTATTCTCACGAACTTGGCCAAAGTTAAAAAATAGAAAAATAATAAAAAAAGAAATAGAAAGAGAAAATAAAAAAGAAAAGAAAAGAAAAGAGAAAATGAAAAGAAAATAAAAGTGAGCGAAAATAGACTTGGAGGAGGAAGTGGAGCCTGACATTAGAATCCACCCATAGTTCATTACTCCATTCGAACATATGGGTAGGATGACCTGACCTCCACCAGGCAGAGGAAGAGGCCGTTGAGGCGGTACCGGTGGACAACAACATTATTGGCATCAAGAAGATATGTCCCAATAATGAGTACACACTTTATATATAGACTTAAAATCTAGTTTATAGGATGAGTCTTATATGGTTAGCACACCAACCAGCTCTTCTCAATAGTAGATTCCCTTAAAGGTGACACTTGAGCTAGAATGATGAAGGCCGAGCTCCCAAAGCATAAGTGTATCCAAGTCTATATGTGAAATAGTTAGGCATCAGGAACCTTAGCTCTAACCCACTTTCCTCACAAAAAAAGCGGTTTGGTAGTTAAGAAAGCCCTAAGTATCCATGTGTGAAGACTCAGAGGTTCTTTCTGGGAGCATCATCCTCGAGTCAAGAAGTTGACGTAGAACTTGAAGATGATTCATATAAAGATTTCATAGAATTATCTTTTGATTGGTACTTCCCTTGTGTTCATAATTTAGCAAAGAATGGGTTTGTCCCACATTCTTGGTCAAAGCACAAGTCTGACTACATCAAAAGAATATGGAAGAACAAATGCAAAAGCTCTCAATCAAGACTGGGACTAGGTTTCAATACTATGGGTCCAGTCAATGATGATGATTACTGCTTAGTCATCACCAATCATTTAGAATTTGATAGGTTCTTTTCAAATCACATTAACTCATATGAGGAGCTATGCTTAGAAACTTCAGATGATCTAGATGATTTTGAAGTCAAAGATGCACCACCAGAATTTGAAGAAGTGATCAAGTTAACCATCAACGAGCTCAAGGGAATCAACTTAGATACTAAAGAAGATCCATGATCATATGCACGTTCTTTGTTGAATGAAATTGAAACCAATGACTTAGTAAGGTTATTGACTGAGTTTAAGAGCTGCTTTGCATGGAGTTATGAAGAGATGCCAGCATTGGCTCCTGATGTAGCGGTCCATAAACTAGTAATAGAGCCTACTACTAACCCTATCAAGCAAGCTCCTAGACACATGATTAGACATAAAATAATAGTTCATTTCTAAAGTAAAGAAACTAATCTATGTTGGCTTCATTCGAAGAAAAATACCCTACCTGGTTAGCCAACGTCATCCCAGTTAAGAAAAAGAATGGCCAAATTCACATATGCATTGATTTTAGGAATTTAAATAAGGCATGTCCAAAAGAAGAATTTCCACTACCAATCCGATGGTGGACATTGCCTCATCTCATGCGTCTTCTTTCATGGATGGCTCATCTAGATATAACCAAATAAAGATGACCCTTGAAGATGAAAGAAACACGCTTAGAACCCCGATCAAAATCTTTGCTATAAGGTCATGCCTTTTAGCCTTAAAATGTCGTTACATACCAATGGGCTATGACTCAATCTTGATGAACTTATTCATCATCAAGTCAAGTGCTATGTTGATGATCTCGGTCAAAAGTAGAAAAATGAAGACCATCTTTTGACTTGAGAGTAGTTTTTGAATAGTTAAGATAATTTAACCTCAAAATGAACCCCTTGAAGTGTGCATTAGGAGTGGCTTCAGGGAAATTCCTTGGGTTAGTTATCCGACATTAGGGAATTGAAATCATCCGGAGATGATCCAGGTGATATTAAAAATGCCACCCCCTAAAAGATTAACTCAACTCAAATCATTCGAAGGGTGGTTGGCATATCTAAGATGCTTTATATCATACCTATCAGGAAGATGTCACCATTCTCGACTTATCAAAAGGATGCCAAGTTCAACTGAATGATAAGTGTGAGCATGCCTTCAAAGAAATCAAGCATTGATGATGCCACCAATTCTACTCTATCCCGCAAGCAACTCATACTTTACACGCATTATGACTCCTTGGTGCTTTGGCCCAAGTCAATGATGAAGGAAAGGAAAACACACTCTACTACCTCCCATCATCTAATCTCGCCAAGCTAATTATCTACCCATTAAAAAGTATTGCCTAGCTTTAATCTTTGCATAACAAAAGATACAACACTACATGCTTTCTCAAAAGGTGAACTTAATCTCTAGGATCAATCCACTATAGTATCTCATGACACGGCCGATGCTATTCAAACCATTGGCATGATGGTTCATTATCCTCTCGCTATTTGACATTATCTTTGTACCCCTCCGTGCGGTGAAAGGATAAGCATTAGTGGATTTCCTAGCAGCACACCCACTTCCTGCTGACTTTCCAGTTAGTGATGATCTCCTCGATGAACAAATCATGAACTTTGGGGATACTAGCATTCACTGCTGGGAGATGTACTTTGATGGGGCATCTTCCTCCCAAAGAGGAGAAGAACCATAATCTACTATTCCAGGAAAGGCAGGGGTAGGAACAGTTCTCTTAACTCCATACCACAATGTGATGCGATTCTCAAATCATTTGTCCAATCCTTGCACCAACAACAAAGCCAAATATGAGGCTCAAATTGCCGGTCTGGAGTTAGCCGTTACGCTAAGCAACCAGAACTTCAACATCTTCGGGGATTCTCAGCTAGTTATCAACCAAATCATTGGGTCCTTTAAGGTTATAAAGTCGAAGCTCCATCACTACCATAAGTATGCCATGGAGTTATTAGCCCAAATCCTAGAGGTTACCATTTATAGGATTCCTCGAGGAGAGAACATCGTAGCATATGCTTTACCCAAGCTTGCCAAGAAGTTGGCATGTCTGAGTATGAGTCCATATCAATAAAGGTCCAAAATAGACAAGTCTTATCCTTTATTAATATTGAACTCATCAAAATGTACTTGAGGTTGCCATTGCCAAGAAAGATGAAAAGTTAGGTTGGAGGAAACCATTCATGGATTACATAAATAAAGGAAAACTACCTCAAGAGAAGTCTCAAGCCCATCAGATGAAGCAGAGAGCACTTTCCTACACTCTTGTGGATGGTGTCTTATACCGGGGGTCTTTCGATCATATGTGGTTACATTATTTAGACACAAAGCCCATATGATGATGATCGAGGTACACTCAGGATTATGTGGAGCCAACCAATGGTCCAAGATGAAAGCCAAGATCAAGAGATTAGATACTATGGCCATCGATGATCAATATGGATATGACTAGGTGATGCCACCAATGTCAAATACATGGTGTAGTCCTACACCAACCACCCAACATTCTACATCTTACATTAGCCTCATGGCCATTCAAGTGTTTGGGTACCAACATAGTGGGTCTGATTGATCCTCCTTCTTCCAAGGGTCATCGGTTCATCTTAGCTGTTACTGACTACTTTTCCAAATGGGCGAAGGTGATTTCACTAAAAGTCATACCAGATGTACTCCAATTTTTTAGGAACCATATCATATATATGTTTGGAGTGCCACAACAAATTATATCTAATAATGGTACTGCATCCAAGAGCACCGAGATCAACAACTTTGCCTAGAGATACACCATATGTTGGAGATATTCTACCATCAACTACCCAAGGGCAAATAGCTTAGTAGAAGCCTTCAACAAAACTCTCATCTAAATACTAAAGAAGACACTCGATAAACAAGATAATGGCATGAGTTAGTTGAAGTCTTGTTGTCCTACCGCACCACATATAGAACTTAAACTCAATATACTCCTTTCTCCTTAGTGTATGGGTCCAAGCTTCTACCATTAGAAGTCCAACTCCCATCACTAATGATAGTGTAGCAAGATCACAATAGAGCCATGTTGCTTTGAAGAGCTCAAAAGTTTGGAGGAGAGAGCTACGCATGCCAAAACCTCGAAGTTGCAAAGTTAAAATGATTCAAACTCACAATAAGTTGGTACATCCTAGGGCTTTTCAAGTAGGAGAGCTTATTTTAGTTCTAAGGAGATCGATTGTTTCCCATCATAAGATGGGAGGCAAGTTTGAACCCACTTGGGAAGGTCCTTTTGCCATAGAGAAAGCCTACCAAGGAGGATCTTATCAGCTTATTAATCATAAGGGAGAGTGCCCAATTCTTCTAATCAATGGGCTCTACTTAAAGAGATGT
>CM038214.1:284502165-284757914 GCA_021442155.1 Cymbidium sinense
TTTTAGGTTTTATTTAGCTTAGTTTAGGTTTTAGCTTTTTTTAAGGTTTAGGGTTTAAGGTTTAGTTTTTAGGTTTATTTTAGTTTATTTATAGTTTTATTTTTTTTTAGTTTATGTTTAGGTTTATTTTTTAGTTTATTATATTTTATTTGGTTTAGGGTTTAGGTTTAGGTTTTATTTATGTTTAAGTTTATTTTTTTAGTTTAGGTTTAGGTTTATTTTATTTTGTTTATTTTATTTTTATTTTAGGTTTCCTTTTTTTTTTTAGTTTAGTTTTATTTATTTTTATTTTAGTTTATTTTTTTTATTTTATTTTATTTTATTTTTTGCTATGTTTATTTTATTTTATTTTATCGTTTAGTTTTATTTTATTTAAGTTTTTTATTCTTAGGTTTATTTTATTTTTTAGTTTAGTTAAGGTTTTTATTTAATTTATTTTAGTTTTTTGGTTTATTTTATTTTATTTTCTTTTTAGGTTTAGATTAAGGTTTTAGTTTAGGTTTTAATTTTATTTAATTTTTTTATTTAGGTTTAGGTATTTTTATTTATTTTATTTTTAGGTTTTATTTACTTTTTATTTAGGTTTTTAAGATTTTAGACTTTACGATTTAGGGTTTAGGGTTTATGGTTTGGGGTTAAAGGTTTCAGGTTTTAGGTTTTTAGTGTTTAGTGTTTTGTGTTATGGTTTAGGATTTACACTTTAGTGTTTAGGCTTTTGGGTTTAGGGTTTTTATTATTTAGGATTTAGGGTTTAAGGTTTAGGATTAGCTTAGGATTTACCTTTAGTTTAGGTTTTAGGGTTTAGCTTTTATGGTTTAGGGTTAGTTTAGGGTTTTAGGCTTTAAGCTTTAGGGTTTAGGGTTTACAATTATGGTTAGGGTTTAGGGCTTAGGGTTTAAAGTTTATTGTTTATGGTTTAGGGTTTAGGATTTAGGGCTTATGATTTAGATTTAGGGTTTTAGGGTTAGGGTTTAGGGTTTAGGTTTAGGGTTTTATAGTTTTAGGCTTTTTAGGGTTTAGGGTGTAGGATTTGTGGTTTAGGGTTTAGGGTTTATAGTTTAGGTTTTAAAAAAAATTATGTAAAGGGTAGGTTTAGTTTTTTTTTTTTAGTTTATAAAGTTTATTTTTTATTTATTTTGGTTTATTTGATTTTTTTATTTTTATTTAGTTTTATTTTTTCATTTTGTTTGTTTTATTTATTATAGTTTTATTTATTTTAGTTTACATTTTTTTTATTTTAGTTTATTTTTCAGGTTTTTTTTAGGTTTATTTTATTTTTTATTTAGTTTTAATTTTATTTTCATTTTTAGCTTTAGGTTTTATTTTTTATTTTTAGGTATATGTTTAGGTTTTTATTTTATTGTTTTAGGTTTTAATTTTAGGTTTATTCTTAGGTTTTATTTATTAGTTCAGGTATAGGTTTTTAGTTTATTTTATTTTATTTAAATTAGGGTTTAGGTTTAGTTAATTTTAGGTTTAGGTTTAGGTTTTATTTATTTTAGTTTAGATTATTTTAGTTTAGGTTTAGTTTTATTTTATTTTAGGTTTAGGTTTTATTTCTTATTTATATTTATGATTTATTTTTAGGTTTATATTTTAGGTTTACATTTTATTTTGTTTTTATCTTGTTTTATTTTAGGTTTATTTTATTTTTAGTTTTCATTTTATTTTTCTTTATGTTTTTTATTTATTTTATTTTTAGGTTTTATTTAGTTTAGGTTTAGCTTTTTAGCTTTGTAGGGTTTAGGGTTTCAGGTTTAGGTTTTAGGGTTTTATTTTAGGTTTATTTTTAGGTTTTATTTTTTAGTTTAGGTTTAGGTTTATTTTTAATTTATTTTATTTAATTTAATTTATAGTTAAGATTTAGGTTTAGGTTTTATTTATTTTAGCTTAGTTTATTTTTGTTTAGGTTTATGTTTATTTTATTTTGTTTCTTCTATTTTTATTTTAGGTTTAGTTTTTATTTTTAAGTAAGGGTTTGGGCTTGATTTTTTATTAAATTTTAGGTTTATTTTTTTAGGTTTATGTTTTTATTTATGTTTTATTTTATTTTATTTTAGGTTTATTTTATTTTTATTTTACATTTAGTTTTTATTTTATTTAGGTTTTCTATTCGTAGGTTTAATTTACTTTTTTAATTTAGTTTAGGTTTTTATTTATTTTGTTTTAGTTTTTTTATTTTTTTTATTTTTAGGTTTAGTTTAGGTTTTATTTATTTTATTTTTTTTATTTTATTTAGGTTTAAGTTAATTTATTTATTTTATTTTTAGGTTTTATTTACTTTAAGTTTAAGTTTTTAGGTTTTATGGTTTAGGTTTTAGTGTTTAGGGTTAAGGTTTGAGGTTTAGGGTTTAGGGTTTTAGGGTTTAGAATTTTAGGGTTTAGTATTTTGGGGTTCAGTGTTTATGATTACAGTTTAGGGTTTAGGGTATAGGTTTAGTGTTTTTTTTTTAGGGAAACCCCATGTAGGGGTATTTTATTGCCACAAAAAGAGGATTACAAGGTCCTTAAAGGGGATAAACTCCATAACTACTACTCAAAGAGCTACAATCAGCCTAAGGAGTAAATCCCCTATCTAAGTACATCCAAAAGCAAAAGAAGATATTAAAGCAATCGAAAGATACAAGTTGATTAACATAATAAGCCAATGAAAGATTAGGGCCAATGCTCTGGAGGATGTGAGAATGCATGATAATATGGAGCAAAGCTGTAAGAGGACAAGACAGAATCACCTGCAAAATTATAATAGGAAAGAGATTAGAATAGTTAAGGTAATATAGACAAAAGGATAAATGAAAACAACATAATCTGAGAATGATAGTAAGGAATTGTGATAGAGAAGGCTCAGGCTCAGTCACACCAACATCACAGCCATCATAGCCAACAAACCTGTGAGGAGATAACACCCAGTTGCTGATAGTCTTGTGAGCATTATTACATGCAAACCTAAACAAAACCATATCTAATATAGAGAGGAAATTGCAAAGAACTGAAGGATAAGGTGTCCCATTCAAGAAAAGTATCATTAATATAGTCACCCTGACATGAGAATACATAAACATAAGAGAATGAGCCATCTTTGCCAGAACCTCATGAAAAGGCATATCCAAGAAAAGAAAAAGGGTTTAGTGTTTAGGTTTTAGGGTTTAGGGTTTTTAGGGTTTAGGGTTTAGGGTTAGCTTAGGGTTTAGGGTTAGTTTAGAGTTTTCAATTTAGGCTTTAGGGTTTAGGGTTTTTAGGCTATAGCATTTATGGTTTAGGGTTAATTTAGGGTTTAGGATTATATGGTTTAGAGATTAGGGTTTAGGGTTTAGGGTTAGGGTTAGGATTTAGGGTTTAGGGTTTGGGTTTAGGGATTATGGTTAGATTAGGGTTTAGGGTTTTTTATGGTATGAGGTTTAGGGTTTAAGGTTGTAGGTTTAGGGTTGTAGAATTAAGATTCAGGGCTTAGGCTTATTTTTAGGGTTTCAGGTTTATAGTTTAGGATTTAGGGTTTAGGGTATTAGGTTTAAGGATTAGGGGATTTTTTTTGTAAATTAGGTAAACCGGTAGGTTACATAACCTTAAACCCTAAACCCTAAATTCCTAAACCCTAAACACTAAACCCGAACCCTAAACCCTAAAAGCCTAAAACCCTAAACTTTAAACCTTAAACCCTAAACCATAAACCCTAACCCTAAACCCCAAACCCTAAACCTAAACTTAAAGTAACTAAGTAAGTTAAAAAATAAACCTAAACCCTAAGAATGGGCAGAACCTTGATGGCAGGAACATCACCGTCAACCAGGCTGTGGAGGTGCTGGTGGATATGGAGGTGATGGTCGGAGCGACGGATATGGATAAAAACCTAAAACCTAAACCTAAAAAAGTAAAATAAAAACCTAAACCTAAACCTAAAAATAAGAAATAAAAGCTAAACCTAAAAAAATAAAAAAAAAATAAACTAAACTAAAAAGAAGCATAAACCTAAACTTAAACCTAAAAAATAAACTAAAAAAACTTAAACTAAAATAAATAAACTAAACTAAATAAAAACAAAACATAAACCTAAATAAAAATAAAAAATAAAATTAGCTAAACTAAATAAAACTAAACCTACTAGTTTACTTAATTAAATAAGAACCCTAAACCCTAAACCCTAAACCCTAAACCCTAAATCCTAAACCCTAAACTCTAAACCCAAAACCTACAACCTTAAACCCTAAACCCTAAAACCCCAAAAAACCCTAAACCCTAAAACCCTATACCGTAAACCCTAAACCCTAAACCATAAACCCTAAACCCTAAAACCTAAAACCCTATACCCTATACGGCAAACCTTAAACTAACCGTAAACCTTCCCTAAACCTTAAACCTTAAACCCTAACCCTATCCCAAAACCCTAAACCCTAAACCATTAATCGTAAAACCCTAAACCCTAAACTAACCCTAACTTTAAACCCTAAACCCTAAAATCCCTAAACTCTAAAGCTTAAACCCTAAACTAACCCTAAACACTAAATCCTAAAAATGAAACCCTCAACCCTAAACCCTAAACCCTAACCCTAAACCTTAAACCCAAAAAACCTAAAAACCTAAACCTAAACTAAATAAAACCTAATAATAAAATAAATAAAAAAACCTAAACCTAAACTAAAACCTAAACCTAAACCTCAAAAAAAAATAAAATAAAAAATAAAAAAACTAAATAAAATAAATAAAAACCTAAACTAAACTAAAAAAATAAAATAAACCTAAGAATAAAAATCCTAAATAAAATAAAATCTAAATGTAAAATAAGAATATAATAAATGTGAAATAAAATAAAATAAAAACTAGATAAAAACCTAAACCTCAAAAATAAACTTAAAAATAAAACCAAAAAATAAATAAAAAATAAAACCTAAACGCAAAACTAAAAAAAAAAAACTAAACCTAAAATAAAAATATAATTAACAAAATATAGTAAACCTAAACCTAAACTAAAATAAACTAAACTAAAATAAAAAAAACTAAACCTAAACCAAAAATAAACTAAACCTAAACTTAAACCTAAACTAAGTAAAATATAATAAACTAAAAATAAACCAAAAGCTAAATTAAAATTAAGACCTAAAAATAAACCTAAAATAAAAACCAAAATCAATACATAAAAAAAAGAAATAGAAACATAAACCAAAAACTAAAAATAAAAAGTAAAACAAAAACCTAAAAATAAAACAAAAATAAAACTCAACTAAAAAATAAACCTAAACCTTAAGAATAAACTAAAATAAAAAACATAAATCAAAATAAAGAACCCTAAAATAAATAAACTAAACTAAATAAAAATAAAAATAAACTTAAATAAAAATAAAAAATAAAATAAACACAAATAAATAAAAAATAAACTAAATAAACCTAAACCTACCAATTTACTTAATTTTTTTTAAAAAAACCCTAAAACCTAAATGCTAAACCCTAAACCCTAAAGCCTAAACTTTAAACCAAAAAAGTAACCCTATACCCAAAACCCTAAAGCCTAAATCTATGACCCTAAAGCTATAACCGTAAACCCTAAACCCTAAACACTAAACTCTAAACAAACCCTAAACCCTAAACCCTAATCCTAACCGTAAACCTTAAACCTTAAACCTTCAACCCTAAAACACTAAACCATAAACTAACCCTAAACCCTAAACTAACCCTAATCCCTAAACCCTATACCCTAAACCCTAAACCCTAAAAACCCTAAACCTTAAAGCCTAAACCCTAAACTAACCCTAAATCCAAACACAACCTTAAACCCTAAACCCTAATCCCTCAAAACCTTAAACCCTAGAGCCTAACAATTAAACCCTAAACCCTAAACCCTAAACCCTAACCCTAAGCCTTAAATAGTAAAACCATAAACCCTAAAACCCTAATCCCGAAACCTTAAACACTAAACCCTAAACCCTAAAGCCTAAAACCTAAAAACCTAAAGCTAAACCTAAATAAAATAAAATAAAATAAAAACCAAAATTAAAAATTAAACATAAACATAATAATAAAATAAAATAAAATAAAAATTAAAAATAAACTAAAATAAAATAAACTTATGAATAAAAACCTAATTAAAATAAAAATTAAACATAAAGTAAGAATAAAATAAACCTACAATAAAAAAATAAAAACTAAATTAAAAGCAAAACAAAAAAAAACCTAAAAATAAATAAAAAATAAAAACTAAACCCTAAACGAAAAAACCCCTAAACCTAAAATAAAAATAAAATATACAAAATATAATAAACTTAAACTTAAACTAAAATAAATGCAAACTAAACCTAAACCTAAAATCAACTAAAGGTAAACCTAAACCTTAACTAAATAAAATATAACAGACTAAAAATAAACTTAAACTTAAACTAAAACATAAAACCTAAAAATAATCCTAAAATAAAAACTAAAACCTAAACCAAAAAAAATAAAATAAAAACATAAACCAAAACCTAAAAATAAAAAACAAACCAAAACCTAAAAAATAAAATAAAAATGAAACTCAACTAAAAAATAAACCTAAACCTAAACAATAAACTAAAATAAAAAACCTAAACTAAAATAAATTAACCTAAAAATAAATAAACCAAACTAAACAAAAATAAAAAATAAACCTAAATAATAATATAAAATAAAATAAACTCAAATAAATAAAAGATAAACTAAATAAACCTAAACCTACCAATTTACATAATTTCAAAAAAAAATTACCCCTATAACTGAAACCCTAAGCCGAAAACCCAAAATCCTAAACCCTAAACCCTAAACCCTAAACCTACAACCCTAAACCCTAATCCCTAAACCTACAACCCTAAACCCTAATCCTGACAGCCTAAAATGCTGTAAACCCTAAACCCTAAATACTAAACCCAAAAACCGAAACCTGAAACCCGAAACCCTAAACCCTAAAGCCTAAACCCTAAACCCTAAAACCCTAAACCCTAAACTCTAAACCCTAAACCCTAAACCCTAAGCTTTAAACCCGAGCAGTGGATGGAAGAAGGTAATAAGTAAATAACACAAAATCATGGAAGATTTAGATGAGGCTCTCAACTCATCCATGGAGTTAAGTAACCATCTTTGAAGCAAATCATCTCCATCACTTCATAATGCATTATAAAGGTTGAAGAAAGCATAGAAGGCCATACACTTGCATCATCTCCATCATAGAAAGTCATGCTACAGATATTGGCATTGCTAGGTTGGCTAGAACTGTGGAAGTGGAGTTTCATTCAACTAACCCTAAGTGGAATGAGTCTTTTAGGATCTACTCACACCTCATCTTCCATCCAAATCTCAATCAAGGACCAGCTATTGGTAAGGTTGTCTGTGTCGGATCCCTATCAATGTTGTACTCGAATCAAAGCTAGTTGAAGGCTGGTTTAACCTTTACGATGATGACGGTCATAGAGTCAAGGAAGCACAAGTTCTTGTGTCTCTCAAGTTTTTTGAAGTCACGACCCATTGAATCGGAATTAGACTACAATTCACGGAATACCAAATTCCTATTTCCTAAAAGAACTATATGTGGAGTCACACTATATCAAAACTCACATCTTTCAACAATTTCTAGCCAAATATTCACCTTTACAAGCTCTACCATCCAAGAAGGCTGTGGGAAGACCTTTATATTGCAATATCAAAGGCCAAACATTTTATTTATGTTGCAGTTGGTCGTGAATGTGAACTTAACACTCATCCGTGATCACGAAAGAATGATTCCTGGAGTAGCTGGTGTTTCTTTTGGGGAACTGCTGAAGAGGAAGGCAGATGATGGCGTGTTAGTTTTAGTGACGGTGTGGCAAGATAGAATGTCTATTTCATTGTTGGCTGGGTTAATGAATACTCATGATGAAGAAACTCACAATTTCTTCAAAGGAAGTAAGGTTAAGTGTTTTCTTTGTCCAAGAGATGCTGATCCTTCACTTACAGCAGTGCAACAGGTTGAGGTCAATACTGAGTTCACCCATCACCAAAAGATAGTATCGCTCAACATCACCGAGGTTGGAAGCAGCGATGTCTGTCGCATCGGTTGCTTTATCAGAGGGATTGATCTTTCTAATGGGAGATATGATGATGAGAAGCATACACTATTTGGTAAATTAGAAATACACCAATGATTTCTTACAGATAATTTCCCGTGATGCATGTCTTTGGTTTGGTGGTCCAGGGAGCCATGGCATGATCTTCATTCTAAGCTTGAGGAACCCGCACTGGATGTTCTAGCAAACTTTGAGGTGGAAGAAGCCAAGGAATTATCGATTGCTTGTTAAACATTCGTGATAAACGACGTCTTTCCTCAACCTTCAAATTTAATAACTGGTGAGTCATGGAATGTGTAGGTCTTTCGATCCATTGATGATTCATCTATCGTTGATTTTCCATTGTATCTCTTCAATAAATACAACCGGAAAGAACATCACAATTGATCATAGCGTATATTACATCGAGGCTATAAGAGAAAAGAGATTCATCTACATTGAGAACCGATTTCATGGGGAGCTCATCATCATGGAAGCGTGATCGGATCTTGGATGCAATTTAGTTCCAATTGAGATTGCTCAAGATTGCAAGCAAGATAAAGATGGGAGAGAGGTTTACGCTTATATCGTTACCGATGTGGCGGAGGGAATTTCGGAAGGAGTGTGGTACAGCTATATTGCACCGGTATAGATTGACCATGGAGTTGATGTATAGAATTATAGCAACAAAGAATCGAGGCGTGCATAAGACTCACCCAACCGACTATTTGAACTTCTCGCTTGGGGAATAGGGAGGTGGAAAGACCTAGGGAATATGTGCCTCCAGAGACCGTAGCAGAACTCTGGAAAGCTCAAAGTTAACTCATCCCATCATGTGCTCATGATTGGTGAGTAATTTTTGAACTTTTGAAGTTCATTACACATTAAAAAAAAACCCCTAAACTTTAAACCCTTAACCCTAAAATATGAAACCCTAAACCCTAAACTAACCCTAAACCCAAAAAACCCTAAACCTTAAACCCTAAACCTGAAGCTAACCTTAAACCCTAAACCCTCAAAACCCTAAACCATAAAATCGAAACACTAAATCCTAAATCCTAAACCCTAAACACTAAACCCTAATGTTAAACCCTAAAACTCTAAATCCTAAAACCCAAAACCCTAAACCTTAGAAACCTAAAAACCTAAACCTAATAATAAAATAAATAAAAAACCTAAACTTAAATAAAATAAAAAATATAATAAAATAATAACTTAAATTAAAACCTAAACCTAAACAAAAAATGAAATAAAATTAAAAATAAAATTAAAAATAAAATTAAAAATAAACTAAAATAAAATAAACATAAGAATAAAAACCCTAAATAAAATAAACCTAAAATAAAATAAAATAAAAACTAAATAAAAGCTTAAACTAAAAAAATAAACCTAAAAATAAATCTTAAAAATAAATTAAAAATAAGACCTAAACCCTAAGATAAAAAAAAAACCTAAACCTAAACCTAAAATAAAAATAAAATAAACCTAAACCTAAACTAAAATAAATAAAACCTAAACCTAAACCTAGAATAAACTAAACCTAAACTTAAACCTAAACTAAATAAAGTATAATAAACTAAAAATAAACCTAAACCTAAAAAAAAAAAACCTATACCTTAAAAATAAAATAAAAATAAAACTCAATTAAAAATAAACATAAACGTAAAAAATAAACTAAAAAAAACCTAAACTAAAATAAATAAATCTAAAATAAATAAACTAAACTAAATATAAATAAATAAATAAAAAGCTACTAATTTACTTAATTAAAAAACCCTAAACCCTAAAACTAACCCTAAACCCTAAACCCTAAACCCTAAACCTAAACCTACAACCCTAAACTCGACACCCTAAAAGCCTAAACCCTAAACCCTAAACACTAAACCCTAAAAATGCAAAAACCCAAAAACCTAAACTTAGTCTAAAAGAAACCTAATAATAAAATAAATAAAAAACCCTAAACCTAAATAAAATAAAAAGCTAAACTAAAACCTAAACCTAAACCTAAGAATAAAATAAAATAATAAATAAAAATCAACTAAAATAAAATAAATAAAAAGCTAAACTAAACTAAAAAATAAAATAAACCAAAGAATAAAATACCTAAATAAAATAAAAAGTAAACGTAAAATAAGAATAAAATAAAATAAAACTAAAGAAAAACCTAAACCTAAAAAATAAACTTAAAAATAAATAAAAAGTAAATCCTAACCCTGAAACTAAAAAAATCTAAACCTAAAATAAAAATAAAATAAACAAAATATAATAACCCTAAACCTAAACCTAAATCTAAAACAAACTAAACTAAATAAAATATAATAAACAAAAATAAATATAAAGCTAAATGAAAAAAATAAAACCTAAAAATAAACCTAAAATAAAAACTTAAACCTAAAAAATTAAAATAAAAACATAAACCTAAACCAAAAAAATTAAAAATTAAAAAAAATAAATTAAAATAAATAAAAACTTAAACTAAAAAAAAAAATTAAATAAACCTAAAAATATAAAACCTTAATAAAATAAAAACTAAATATAAAATAAAATAAAATATACCTAAAATAAAATAAAATAAAACTAAATAAAACCTAAACCTAAAAAATAAAATAAACCTAAATGTAAACCTAAAATAAAATAAACCTAAACTAAAAAAAAATATAATAAACTAAAAATAAACCAAAAGCTAAACAAAATGAAAATAAAATCTAAAATTAAACCTCTAATAAATACCTAAAACCTAAACCTGAAAAATTAAAATAAAAACCTAAACCTAAAAATAAAAATAAAACCTAAACCTAAGAAATAAAATAAAAATAAAACTCAACTAAACAATAAACCTAAACCTAAAAAATAAACTAAAAACACAACTTAAACTAAAATAAATAAACCTAAAATAAATAAACTAAACCAAATAAAAATAAAGAATAAACTTACATTAAAAAAATAAAACAAACTTAAATAAAGGAAAAATAAACTAAATAAAACTAAACCTATCGATTTACTTAATTTTAAGAAAATCTTAAACACTGAACCCTAAATCCTAAACACTAAATCCTAAACCATAAACCCAAAACCCTAAAACCTAAAATTAACCCTAAACCCTAAAAAAGCTAACCCAAAATCCTAAACCTAAACTAACTAAACCCTAAACCCTAAACTAACCCTAAACCCTAAACCTAACCCACCCTAAACCTTAAGTTTAAACCCTAAACACTAAACTATAACTAACCTTAAACTAAACCTAAACCAACCCTAAACTCTAAACCTAAACTAAACTAAACCCTAAAGTTTAAACACTAAACCTAAACCTTAAACCTCTAACCTAAACTCCTCTAACCTAAACCCTAAACACTAAACTTACTTGAAACTCAACCTAAAGTTTTAAACATTAAACCTAAACAACTAAAGAAAGTAACCTAATGCTAAACCTAAACTAAATTATAACCTCCTACTTAAACCCTAAACCCTAAAACACTAAACCCTAAAACCCTAAACACTAAACCTTAAACCCTAAACCATAACCCCAAACACTAGACCTTAAAACCCTAAAACCCTAAACCCTAAACCCTATACCCTAAACCCTAAAAACCTAAAAACCTAAACCTAAACTAAACAAAACTTAATAATAAAATAGATAAAAAAACCTAAATCAAAATAAAATAAAAACCTAAATTAAAACCTAAACCTAAACCTAAACCTAAAAGTAAAATAAACTAAAATAAAATAAATATAAACAAAAATTAAACTAAAAAATAAAATAAACCTAAGAATAAAAAACCAAGATAAAATAAAAACTAAATGTAAAATAAGAATAAAATAAACCAAAAATAAAATGTAATAAAAACTAAATAAGGATAGAAACCTAAAAAATTAATCTAAAGATAAATAAAAAATAAAACATAAACCTTAAACTAAGAAAAAAAGCTAAACCTAAAATAAAACTAAAATAAAACAAAAAATAAACCTAAACTTAAACTAAAATAAAATAAACTAAAATAAATAAAACCTAAACCAAAACCTAAACCTAATTCAGAACTACATAAAATATAATAAACTCAAAATAAACCTAAAGCTGAACTAAAAAATACATCCTAAAAATAAGACTAAAATAAAACCTAAATATAAGAGTAAAATAAAACTTAAACTTAAAATTACAAAAAAAAAACAAAAAAACATAAACCGAAACATACAGTAAAAAATAAAACCTAAACATAAAAAATAAAATAAAAATAAAACTCAACTAAAAAATAAACCTAAACCTAAAAAATAAAATAAAATAAAAAACATAAACTAGAAGAAATAAATCTAAAATAAATAAACTAAGCTAAATAAAAATAATAAATAAACAAAAATAAAAATAAAAAATAAAATTAACTCAAATAAATAAAAAATAAACTAAATAAACCTAAACCTGTCAATTTATTTAATTTAAAAGAAACCACTAAAACTTAAACCCTAAACTCTAAACCCTAAATCCTAAAACCTAAACCTAAAACCTAAAATACTAACTAAACCCTAAACCTAAACCTATGAACTAAAACTAACCTTAAACCTAAGCTAAAAATAAACCTAAACCCTAAACACTAAACCCTAAACCCTAAGTACTAAATCTAAAACCCTAAACCTAAAACCTAAAACCTAATCCCTAAATCAAAACCCTAAAACCTAACCCCTAATCAAGCTAAACCTAAACCTAAACCTAAAATAAACCTAAACCTAAAATGAAACCCTAAATAAACCCAAAACCCTAAAAACCCTAAACCCTTAACCTTAAACCCTCAAAACCCTGAACCTTAAACCCTAAACCATAAACACTAAACCCTAAACCCTAAAGATTAAACCCTAACCATAAACCCTAAACCTTAAAACCCTAAACCTTAAAACCCTTAACCGTAAAACCAAAATTCTAAAAACATAAGAACCTAAACCTAAACTAAATAAAACCTAATAATAAAATAAATAAAAAAGCCTAAACCTAAATAAAATAAAAAAACTAAAATAAAATAAAATAACTAAAATAAGATAAAAACATAAACTAAAACCTAGACCTAAAAATAAAAATAAAATTAAATAAAAAATAAAAATAAATTATAATTAAATAAACTTAAGAATAAAAAACCTAAATAAAATAAAAACTAAACTTAAAATAAGAATAAAATAAACCTACAATAAAAAAATAAAAACTAAATAAAAACCTAAACCTAAAAAATAAACCTAAAAATAAATAAAAAATAAAACCTAAACCCTAGACTAAAAAAAAAAGCTAAACCTAAAATAAAAATTAAGTAAACAAAATATAATAAACCTAAACCTAAACTAAAATAAATACAACCTAAACCTAAACCTAAAATAAACTAAATCTTGACATAAATGTAAAATAAATAAAATATAATAAACTTAACATCAACCTAAACTTAAATTAAAAAATAAAAACTAAAATAAACCTAAAATAAAACCAAAACCTAAACCTAAAAAAAATAAAGTAAACACATAAACTTAAACATAAAATAAAAAAAATAAAGCCTCAACCTAAAAAATAAATTTAAACCTCAAAACAAACTAAACTAAAATACCTGAATCAAAATAAATAAATAAAATTTAAGAAAAAAAATAAAAATTGAACCTAAATAAATAAGATAAAATAAACAAAAAATAAACCTAAACCTACTGGTTTACTTAATTTAAAAAAAAACCCTAAAACCTAAACCTTAAACCAAAAACCCTAAACCCTAACCCTAAAATCTAAACCATAAAACTACCCCTAAACTCTAAACTACAACCTTAAACCTACAACCCTAAATCCTAATCAAAACTACACTAAAAGCCTAAAACCCTAAACTAACCTAAACTCAAACCCTAAACTTAAACACTAAACCTAAACCCTAAATTTAAACCTAACTTAAACTTTAAACCATAACCCCTAAACTAAATTATAAACCAAACTAAACTAAAACCTAAACTTAACTTTAACCTAAACTTTAAACCTAAACCTTAAACCTAAAACCTAAATTCTAAACTCCTAAACTTTAAACCTTACTAACCTAAACCTAAAACTCAAAACCTAAAACCTAAAACCTAAACTAAATTAACCTAACTTTAAATAATTCAACTCTAAACTCTAAACTCCTAAAACCTAAACCTAAATCTAACTAACTAAACTAAAATGCTAAACTAAACTAAACCCTAAACCCTAAACCCTAAAATCCTACACCCTAAAGCCTAAACCATAAACACTAAATTAACATATAGCCTAAGCTAACCCTAAACCTTAAACCCTTAAAACCATAAATCCTAAAGACTAAATGCTAAACCCTAAGCCTTAAACCCTAAACCCTAACCCTAAACACTAAAATCATAAACTCTAAAACCCTAAAACCATAACCATAAGCCTAAACCCTAAACCCTAAAGCATAAATCCTAAAAACTTAAAAACCTAAACCTAAACAATGAAAAACCTAAGAATAAAATAAATAAAAAATTTGAACCTAAATAAAATAAAAAAACTAAAATAAAATAAAAACCTAAACTAAAACCTAAATCTAAACCTAAAAATAAAGTAAAATAAAAGTAAAATAAGCTAAAATAAAATAAACCTAAGAATAAAAAAACCAAAATAAAATAAAACTAAAAAATAAGAATAAAAAATAAATCAATAAATAAAATAAAAAAGTAAATATAAACTTAAACCTAAAAATAAAACCTAAAAGAAAACCTAAACCCAAAATTAAAAAAAAACCTAAACCTAAAATAAAAATAAAATAAATAAAATATAATAAACCTATATCTAAACTAAAATAAATACAACCTAAACCAAAACCTTAAATAAACTAAACCTAAACCTAAACCTAAACTAAATAAAATATAATAAACTAAAAATAAACCTAAACTTAAACTATAAAATAAAATCTAAAAATAAATCTAAATAAAAACCTAAAACCTAAACTTAAAAAATAAAATAAAAACATAAACCTAAGCCTAAAAATAGAAAATAAAACTTAAACTTAAAAAATGTAATAAAAATAAAACTCAACTAAAAAAAATAAACATCTTATAAAAATAAACTATAATAAAAAACCTAAACTAAAATAAATAAACCTAAAATAAGCTAAAATAAATAAAAATAAAAAATAAACCTAAATAAAAATAAAATAAACTAATATAAATAAATAAAAAATTAAATAAACCTAAACCTACAGGTTTACCTAATTTAAAAAAACCCTAAAACATAAACCCTAAATCTTAAACCCTAAAACATAAACCATAAAACTAATCCTAATCCTAAACCCTGAACCTACAACCCTAAACCTGCAACCATGAATCCTAAAACCAAAACCCTACACCCTAAAAGGCCCTAAACCCTAAACCTTAAGCCCTAAACTTTCCCTAAACCAAAAGCCCAAAACCCTAATTGTAAACCCTAAACCCTAAAACCCAAAACCCAAAACCCAAAACCCTAACCCTAACCCGTAACCCTAAACCCTAAATGCTACACCCTAAACCCTAAAACCCTAAAACCCTAAGCCCAAAACCCTAAACCAAATGGTTTTTCCTGTTGTTTTGTCCTTATCCTTATGAATTTTATTATTATTTTCTGGGGTATGGCCCTCTTGGTTGGGGTTTGCCCATGGGATGGTGGCTATTGACAGTTGTGTTGTTATGGTTTTTGCTCCTACAATAAAGAGGAGATATGTGACATTGAGGGCCTTTTCCCTTTGGTTATAGATTAGAGAGCTATTTTCCTACGCCTATCTATCCTTTCTTTAGTACTACTCTGGATGATTGTTAGGTTGGTTGTTTCATGTTTGTTATATCATCTGATTATTAGGTATGCCTCCAATAATATTGAGGTTTTATTTTTAATTGGTATTCTGAATGGGAAGGCGGCTAACTACTGGTTGGATGTTTTGTGGATTTGGATGATGTTATCCCTATTGGGGTTCATATTTATGGCTGTCTCTAGCTTTGGATTATTTCTAACCATACAGGGTTTTCACCTTTTTTTTGTTTTTGGCTTTCTTGATATTTTAATCAGATTTTGGATAGAGATTGGTGCCTATTGTCTCTGGCTTTTCTTTGGGATTTTTTTAATATTTTTGATTGGATGACTCTTTTTATCTTTCATCCAAATGCTTCTATGTCTAATGACTGGAATATTTGGATTTATTGGTGGCTTACAGGGTGGACTGCCTTGTTAGATGCTTAGTTTGGGTGCTCTAGCTGGCTAGTTGGGTTTAAAGAGTTTTTACTTTGTTATAATTTTCCTGATCTTGTCAAATCTATGTATGGATCCGATTGTTTAAATTTCCATTCTTCTCTTCTAGTGTCTACCTGCTGGGATTCTCTTTTATGGATTATGGATGAACCTCTACCCTTTCTTATTTTGTTGGTTTCCTAGCTTTCATACAGTCTTGATGTTAGTCTTATTAGCAACTGTGTCAGTATTTCTTAGTGGAGGCTTTAATGGGGCTCCCTATGGCCTATGCTTTTCCTGATGGGTTACCTCCTTATCTAATTTACTGAGTTTAATCTATCTGAATGCTGGGTTTTTTATGGCTACATTTGTTGTTTGATGTTTTATGCAAGTTTATGCGATGATCATCATTGGATAAGGTGTTGCAAGAGGTATGTTGGAAATGATGGCCATGATGCTTCCCACACCTTCTTTTGGCTGGAAGTGCTATATGTAATTATAACCCTTCACTTAAAGTCTAGATGCTTACATGGTGTTCGCTCCTTTAGATGATTATACTAAAGCTTGAGCATCTCTTTATCTTTCTACATCTATCGCTCTTATATTTCATGCTTAATTAACTATTTCATTATATGTACTAATCCCTTTTCAAGCTTGTTGCAGATATCTAGTACAGGTTGGGAGACATTGGCTACTAGATTATGCTATTTTCATAAGGAATAGAGAAAGGTTGTTGCTCATTTCAAGGATTATTTTTTATGGATCATTGTTTCTATTTTGAATAGATTCTTTTCTTTATCTATTGTATTAGCTAAGCGGCTTATCTCTTTAAGACTTTTTGTAGTTCTTTGAGCATTAGCTTAGAGATTTGCCCTCTAAAGACTTTGTACTTTATGGTAAAACTAATTTCCAAAATAAAATAAACCATAAACTAACCCTAAATCCAAACCCAAACTCTAAACCCTAAACCATAAACCCTAACACTAACTGTAAACCCTAAACCCTAAACCCTAAAACTATAAACCCTAAACCCTAAACTCTAAACCTTAAACTAACCCTAAACCTAAAAACTAAAACCTACTAAACCTAAACCCTAAACTAACCTAAACCCTAACTAACCCTAAACCTCAAAACCATAACTAAAGACTAAACACTAAACCTAAACTAATCCCTAAACCCTAACCCTAAACCCTTAAACTCTAAAACCCTAAACCCTAAAACCTAAAACAATAAACCCTAAACCCTAAACCTTAAACAATAAACCCTAAAGCCTAAATCCTAAACTAAAAAATATAAACCTAAACTAAATAAACCTAATAAATAAATAAATAAAAAAATAAATAAAATAAAATAAAATAAAACCTAAACTAAAACCTAAACCTAAACCTAAAATAAAATAAAAAAAAGTAAAAAAATAAACTAAAATAAAATAAACATAAGAATAAAACCTAAATGAAATAAAACTAAATGTAAATAAGAATAAAATAAACCTACAATAAAAACTAAATAAAAACCTAAACCTAAAAATAAATAAAAAAATAAAACTAAAATCGTAAATTAAAAAAACCTAAACCTAAAATAAAAATAAAATAAACAAAATATAATGAACTTAAACCTAAACAAAAATAAATACAACCTAAACCTAAACCTAAAATAAACTAAACCTAAACTAAATGTAAACTAAATATAAATAATAAATTAAAATATACCTAAACTTAAACTAAAAAAATTAAACCTAAATAAACCTAAATGAAAATAAACCTAAAAAAATAAAAAACATAAACCTAAACCTAAAATAAAAAAATAAAACCTAAACCTAAAAAATAAAATAAAATAAAACTAACTAAATAATAAACTAAACTAAAAATAAGCTAAATAAACCTAAACAAAATAAAAAATAAAAAAATAAAATAAAGTAAACTAAAATAAATAAAAAATAAACAATAAAAAATAAACAAAATAAACCTAAACCCTAAACAAAACCTAAATACTAAACTAAACCTAAAATCCTAAACCATAAAATAACCTAAACTAACTAAACCCTAAATAACCCTAAAAAATACCTAAACACAAAAATTAATTATAAACCCTAAACAAATAAACTAAAAAAAACCTAAAATAAACCCTAAAACTAAATAAATAAATAAATAAAAAAAACCTAAAATAATAACCTAAAAATAATAAATAAACTAAACTAAACACTAAACTAAAATACTAAATATAAATAAACCCTAAACTAAATAAACTTAAAATAACTAAACCAAAATAAACCTAAAATAAAACTCTAAATCTAAACTAACCTAACTTTAAACCTAAAACAAAACCTAAACTAAAACCCTAAACTAAATCTAACTAAACCCAATGTTAAAACTTAAATAAACCCTAAAACCCTAAAAATCCTAAACTAAACTTAAACCTAACCTTAAACCTCTAACCCTAAACCTAAACTTAAACCTAAAACCTAACCCTAAATCTAAAACTCCTAAACCCAAAACCTAAAACCCTAACCCTAAAACCTAAACCCTAGAACCCTAAACCCTAAAACCCTAAAACCCTAAACCCTAAATCATAAATAGTAAACTCTAAATGTTAAACCCTAAACCTTAAAGCCTAAATCCTAAGAACCTAAACCTAAACTAAATAAAAAATAACAATAAAATAAATAAAAAAATAAACCTAAATAAAATAATAAAATATAATAAAATGAAAATCAATGCTAAAACTTAAACTTACACCTAAAAAAAATAAATAAAAATAATAATAAACTAAAATAAAATAAACCTAAGAATAAAAAACCCAAATAAAATAAAAAATATATGCAAAATAAGAATAAAATAAACTTACAATAAAATAAAATAAAAACTTAATAAAAACTTAAACCTAGAAAAAAACTTAGTCATAAAACCTAAAAATAATAAAAAATAAAATCTAAACCTTAAAGTAAAAAAAATATAAACCTAAAATAAAAATAAAATAAATAAAATATAATAAACCTAAACCTAAATTAAAATATATACAACCTAAACCTAAACCTAAAATAAATTAAACCTAAACCTAAAAGTAAACTAAATAAAATATAATATACTAAAAATAAAACTAAACTTAACCTATAAAATAAAACCTAAAAAATAAACCTAAAATAAAATCCTTAACCTAAACCTTAAAAATTAAAATAAAAACATAAACCTAAACCTAAAAATAAAAAAGAAACCCTTAACCTAAAAAATAAAATAAAAATAAAACTCAACTAAAAAATAAACCTAAAAAATAAATAAACTAAACTAAATAAAAATAAAAATAAACTAAAATAAATAAAAAATAAACTAAATAAACTAAATAAATAAATCTAATAAATTTAAAAAAATAAAAAATAAAAATAAAATATAAAAAAAATAAACCCTAAAAAATAATAAACTCAAACCCTAAATAAATAACCTAAACCTAAACCTAAATAAAAAACCTAAAACACTAAACCATAAAATAAATAAACTAAATAAACATAAATAAATAAACTATAAACTAAACTAAAATAAATAACCTAAACCTAAACCTAAACTAAATATAAATTAAACCTAAAATAAATAAAATAAAATAAACTAAACCCTAAACTAAATAAAATAAAATAAAAAACCTAAACCTAAACAAACCTAAAAAAATAAATAAACCTAAAATAAAAATAAAAAATAACCTAAATAAACCTAAACTAAAAAAATAAAATAAACTAAAAATAAATAAACCTAAAAAAATAACTAAAATAAAAAATAAACTAAAAAAAATAAATAAATAAAATAAATAAATCTAAACCTAAATAAACTAAACTTAAACCTAAATAACTAAATATAAACTAAATAAATATAAACCTAAACTAACTAAACCTAACTATAAAATTAATAAACTATAAATAAATAAAACTAAACCTAAACCCTAAACCTAAACCTAAACCCTACAACCAAACCTAAACCTAAACCTAAACCTAAACTAAACCTAAACTCCTAAACCTAAACTCCTAATCCTAAAAATAAACTCAAACTAAACCTAAACCCTAAAACCCTAAACTCAAAACTAAACCCTAAACCTTAAACCTAAAACCTAAAACCTAAACCTAAACTAAATAAACAAAATAATAAAATAAATAAATAAACCTAAACCTAAATAAAATAAAACCTAAACTAAAATATAAACCTAAACTAAAATAAAATAAAATACAAAATAAAATACTATAAATAAATAAATAAAACTAAACTAAACTAAAATAAATTAATAAAATCCTAAACCCTAAACCCTTAAACTCTAAACCCTAACCCTAACCCTAAACCTAAACCCTAAACCCTAAACCTAAAACCTCCTAACCCTAAACCCTAAACCCTAACCCTAACCCTAAATCCTAAACCCTAAACTCTAAACCCTAAACCCTAAAACCCTCAACCCTAAACCCTAAACCCTAATCCCTAAACCCTAAACCATAAACCTTAAACCTTAAAAACCTAAAACCTAAACCTAAACTAAATAAAACATAATAATAAAATAAATAAATAAACCTAAACCTAAATAAAATAAAAACTTAAACTAGAACCTAAACCTAAACCTAAAAATAAAATAAAATACAAAATAAAAATAAATAAAGAAAAATCTAAGCTAAATTAAAAAATAAAATAAACCTAAGAATAAAAACCTAAATAAAATAAAAACTAAACATAAAATAAGAACTAAATAAACATAAAATAAAAACTAAATAAAAACTTAAACCTAAAAAATAAACCTAGAAATAAAACCATAAACTAAAAAAAAAAGCTAAACCTAAAATAAAAATAAAATAAACAAAATATACTAAACCTAAACCTAAACTAAAAGAAACTAAACTAAAATAAATAAAACCTAAACCTAAACCTAAAATAAACTAAACATAAACCTAAATAAAATATAATAAACATAAAATAAACCTAAATCAAAAACTAAAAATAATACTTAAAAATACACCGAAAATAAAAACTTAAAGTAATAAAATAAAAAAATAAATGAAAACCAAAAAATAAAAAATAAAAACTAAACCTAAAAAATAAAATAAAAATAAAACTCAACTAAAAAATAAACTTAAACCTAAAAAAATAAACTAAAATAGAAAACATAAAATAAAATAAATAAACCTAAAATAATCAAATTAAACTAAATAAAAATAAAAAATAAACCAAAATAAAAATAAAAAATAAAATAAACTTAAATAAATAAACCTAAACCTAATATTTTATTTAATTTATAAAAAAATTGTTAACCCTAAACCCTCAACCCTAAACCCTAAACCCTAAATCCTAAATGCTAAACCATAAACCCTAAACAATAAAACTAACCTTAAACCCTAAACCCTAAACCTACGACCCTAAACCTAAAACCCCAATCCCTAAACCCTAAACCCCAAAAAACCATAAACCATAAACCCTAAACCCTAAGCCTAAACCATAAACCTTAAACCCAAAACTAACCTTAAACTTAAAACCCTAAACTCTAAACCCTAAACCCTAAACTTAAACCCTAAACAGTAACCCTAACCCTAAACCTTAAACCCTAAACCCTAAAACCCTAAACCCTAATCCTTAAAAACTAAACCCTAAACTAACCCTAAAACCTAAACCTTAAACACTAGAAACCTTAAACCCTAAAGCGTAAGCCCTAACTAACCCTAAACCGTAAGCTAACCCTTAACCCTAAACCCTAAACCTTAAAACCCTAAACCCTCAAAACCTTAAACCCTAAATCCTAAAGCCTAAACACTAAACCCTAAACCCTAAACCCTAACCCTAAACCCTAAATCCTAAAACCCTAAAACCATAAAACCTAAAATCTTAAACCCTAAACCTTTAAAACTTAAAAACCTAAACCTAAACTAAATAAAACCTAATAATAAAATAAATAAATAAAAACCTAAACCTAAAAAATAAAATAAATAAAATAAAATAAAAACCTAAACCTAAACCAAAAAATAAAATAAAATAAAAAATAAAATAAATTAAAATAAAATAAACCTAATAATGAAAAGCATAAATAAAATAAAACTAAATGTAAAATAAGATTAAAATAAACCAACAATAAAATAAAATAAAAACTAAATAAAAATATAAACCTAAAAAATAAACCTAAAAATAAAACCTAAAATTAAATTAAAAAATATAACCTAAACCCTAAACTAAAAGAAAACCTAAACCTAAAATAAATATAAAATAAACAAAACATAATAAACCTAAACCTAAACTAAAATAAATGCTACATAAACCTAACCCTAAAAAAAACTAAACCTAATCCTAAACCTAACTAAATAAAATATAATAAAACTAAACCTAAACTAAACTAAAATAAAACTTAAAATAATAACTTAAAACTTAAAGCTAAAAAAATGAAATAAAAACATAAACCTAAACATAAAAATAAAAAATAAAACCTAAACTTAAAAGCGAAAATAAAAATAAAACTTAAATAAAAAATAAACTAATATTAAAAACCAAAACAAAAATAAGTAAACCTAAAATAAATAAATTAAATAAAAAATAAAATAATAATAAACTCAAATAAATAATATATAAATAAACTAAATAAAACTAAACATACTTTACTTAATTTTAAAAAACCCAAAACTTAAACCCTAAACCAAAATCGTGAATCCTAAATCCTAAACCTTAAATCTAAACCATAAACTAACCCTAAATTGTAAACCCTAAGACAACCCTAAACTCCTACACCTAAAACCTAAACCCTAAAACCCTAAGCCTAAAGCTAAACTAACCCTAAACCTAAACTAAACCCTAAACACTAAACCTAACCCTAAACCTTAAACACTAAACCCTAAACTTTAAACCCAAAAACCCTAAATCCTAAGCCCTATACCCTAAACCATAAACCTTAACCCTAACCCTAAATGCTAAACACTAATTGCTAAAACATAAACCCTAAAACCTTAAACCCTAATCCCTAAAAACCTAAACCATAAAGCCTAAACCCTTAACCCTAAACTTACCCTAAACCCTAAGCAAACCCTAAACCCTTAAAACCCTAAACCTAAACCCTAAACCCTAACCTAAACTAAAAAATAAAATAAACCTAAGAATAAAAAATGTAAATAAAATTAAAATTAACATAAAAAAGTAAAATAAAAAACTAAGTTAAATAATAAACTTAAAATTAAAACCCAAAAATAAAAAGAAAAAAAAACTTAAACCCGAAACTAAGAAAAAAAAACCTAAACCTAAAATAAAAATAAAATAAATATAATATAATTTTCCAAACCTAAACTAAAAGAAATTAAACTAAATTAAATAAAACCTAAACCTAAACCTAAAATAAACTAAACCTAAACCTAAACCAATATTAAATAAAATATAATAAAAAAATAAACCTAAAGCAAAACTAAAAAATAAAACTTAAAAATAAACCTAAAATAAAAACCTAAACCTAAACCTAAAAAAATGAAATAAAACATAAACCTAAACCAAAATAAAAAAATAAAATCTAAACCTAAATAATAAAATAAAAATAAACACTAAATAAAAATAAAATAAATAAACAAAAATAAATAATAAAATAAACTCAAATAAATAAAAAATAAAGTAATTAAACTAAGTAAATCTAAACTTACCAGTTTATTTAATTTAAAAAAAAAATACTAAAACCTAAACCTCAAACCCAAATCCTTAAATCCTAAACCCCAAACCCTAAAACCTAAACCTACAACTCTAAACCCTAAACCCTAAACCCTAAACTAACCCTAAACCCTAAACTAAAAACCCTAAATCCTAAACCCTAAACCCTAAACCCTCAAGCCTAAACCCTACACCCTAAACTCTAATCTTTACCTTAAACCCTAAACCCTAAGCTCTAAATTTAAACCCTAAATCTAAAACTTAAACACCTAAAGCTCCTAAACTTAAACCCCAAACCCTAAACCCTAAACTAACCCTAAACCCTAAGCTAACCTTAAACCCTAAATCCTAAACCCTAAAACTTGAACACTAAACCCTAATCCCTAAACCCTAAACCCTAACCCTAAACCCTAAACTCTAAGACCCTAAACCCTAAACCTTAAACCTTAAAACCTAAACCCTTAACCCTAAACACTAAAAACCTAAACCTAAACCTAAACTAAGTATAACCTAAAAATAAATTAAATAAAAAAAACCTAAAACTAAATTAAATAGAATAATAAAATAAAATAAAAACCTAAACTAAAACCTAAACCTAAACATAAAATTAAAATATAATAAACTAATAAAAATAAACTAAAATAAAATAAATAAAAACTTAAACTAAATAAAAAATAAAATAAACCTATGAATCAAAAACCTAAATAAAATAAATAAAATAAAATAAAATAATAACTAAATAAAAACCTAAACCTAAAAAATAAAACATAAAATAAATAAAAAATAAAATGTAAGCCCTAAAAAAAAAAAAACCAAAACCTAAAATAAAATAAAATAAATAAAATAAATAAACCTAAACCTAAACTAAAATAAATTAAACCTAAACCTAATCCAAAAATAAACTAAACCTATACCTAAACCTAAATTAAATAAAATAAAATAAACTAAAAATAAACCTAAACCTAGACTAAAAAATAGAACCTAAAAATAAACCTAAAATAAAAGCCTAAACCCAAAAAAATAAAATAAAAACCTAAACTTGAACCTAGAAATAAAAAATAAAACATAAACCTAAAAAATAAAATAAAAATAAAACTTAAAAATAAAGGTAAACCTAAAAAATAAACTGAAATAAAAGACATAAACTAAAAAAATTAACCTAAAATAAATATACTAAATTAAATAAAAATAGACTAAACCTAAATAAAAAGAAAAAAATAAAATAAACTTAAATAAATAAAAAGTAAACTAAGTAAATTAAATAAGCCTAAACCAATCAGTTTACTTAATTAGCAAAGAACATAAACCGTAAATCTTAAACCCTAAACCTAAGACCCTAAAGCATAAACCTTAAAAACCCTAAACCCTAAACCCTAAAGCCTAACCCTAAACCCTAAACCCTAAAAGCATAAAACCTAAAACCTTAATCCTTAAATCACACACCCTAAACGCTAACCCTAAACCCTAAACCTTAAACCCTAAACCCCAAACCCTAAACCTAAACCTAAAGTATATAAATAAATTAAAACATAAACCTAAACCTAAAATTAAACCCTAAGAATGGGTAGAACCTTGATGGTAGGAACATCACCATCAACTAGGCTCTGTCTAGATCTAACAGTGGAGGCAAAGCAGAGGTAAAATTATCACATTGGTGGTGGGATCTGAGGTGCTCATGGAGGTGGTATTGGTGGTCATGGAGCAGGAGAAATGGAGGTTATAGCCATGTGGTGGTGGAGGGAGAGATCGGGATATGATATGGATCCCACCACTGACAAGTTGAGGTCATTCGATGGGAACTAGAAATCAAGATGATGATCCATCTACTGGAATTATATCTCTTTAAAGTAGAGAATATTCTAGTTTTCTAGGGTTTTTGATTTGTTCTATGTATGCTCATTTTTGATCTATGTCATCGCTTGTCTTGGAAAACTTGGTGTGTTACATGGTTGATGAAATCGAAAAGAAGAAATGTTAAATTTGAATTTATTCTCTGTTAAAGAAAAGAATCCAAAAACCTTAAACCCTAAACTAAAACCTAACCCTTAAACTTAAACCATAAACACTAAACCCTACACCCCTAAAACCTAAACCCTAAACCTTAAGACCAAAAACCTAAACTCTAAATCTTAAACCCTAAACCCTAAACCCCAAAACCCCAAACACCAAACCCTAAACCCTAAACCCGAAACTAAAATAAACCCTAAACAGTAAACCCTAAAAAGCTAAAAACCTAAACCTAAACTAAATAAAACCTTAAAATAAAATAAATAATTAAAACCTAAATGAAAATAAAACCTAAACGAAATATAATAAAAAATAAAATAAAATAAAACCTAAACTAAGATAAACCAAAAAAAAATAAAATAAAATAAAATATAAAATTAAACTAAAATAAAATAAATAGAAAATTATACTAAAATAAAAAAAATAAAAAACCTAAATAAAATAAAAACTAAACCTAAAATAAAAATAAAATAAACCTAAAACAAAATAAAATAAAAATTTAAAAAAAACTTAAACCTAAACAATAAACCTAAAAATAAATAAAAAATAAAACCTAAACCCTAAACTAAAAAAAACCTAAACTTAAAATAAAAATAAAATAACCTAAACCTAAACTAAAATAAACTAAACTAAAATAAATAAAACCTAAACCTAAACCTAAAATAAATTAAACCTAAACTTAAACCTAAAATAAATAAAATATAATACATTAAAAATAAACCTAAATCTAAACTAAATAATAAAACCTAAAAATAATCCTAAAATAAAAATATAAAACCTAAACGTAAAAGAATAAAATAAAAACCTAAACTAAAAATAAAAAATAAAAGCTAAATTAGAAAATAAAATAAAAACAAAATGAAACCAAAAAATATACTTAAACTTAAAAAATAAACTAAAATAGAAAACATAAACTAAAATAATTAAACTTAAAATATAAAAATAAAACTAAATAAAATAAAATAAACCTAAATCTAAATAAAATATATAATCTTATGGTGAGTACTATTTTTGGCTCCACCTCAAATTATGGATGCTTCGACTAGGCATCCAACACTTTGGGGCTTTGTGGCCCTAATGCTGCTTCTTCTACTAAATCTTTTAAGGAAGCACTGGTAAGACTTCTCCCTATTGATTCAGTTAATCTCATTTTGATGACTTTTAGAGGTTTTCACGAATGTGCTCGATGTGGATGTTGAAAAGTTGGTAAAACCATTTGAATTTTCTATTGTTGATAAATTTGCTTTACGTCGTCAGAATTTGGATAAGATCTGCTCTTTTTTCTATAATCTCAAGCTTACAGGTGCTTTCTCGATTAGTCTTATTGACCCTTGTCATATCCTTATTCAACTTTCTAATGATCTAGATTATTCACGTGTTTTTTTGCGTCATTCCTATTTCATCTTTAATTGTCAAATGCATTTGTTGAAGTGATCACCCCTTTTGACATTAAGTAGGAATCTCCTATTGTTCCTATGTGGTTATTTCTTTCTAATATGTGCATTCATTTTGTTACCCATCATGTCCTTTTTTCTATCAGGGCTTTATTTGGTCAACCTTTGCAACTCGATCAAGTGACCACTGAGCGATCTTGCCCTTCTGTGGATCGGATCCTCCTAGAATTAGACATAACTAAAAAATACCCAAAGGATGTTTTGATTGGTTCTCAAAAATATGGGTATTCCCAAATGGTTGAATTGGAGAACCTTCTGATATTTTGTTCCCATTGTAAAATTCACTGTCATGACAATTCAGAATGTTTATTCTCCATCCCCACTTAAAAAAAATGAAATCCTCCTAAAGAGAATGTTGTTCCTACCCATAAGCCAATCTACTTATGTTTAAATCCGATCTTAGAATGGTATGAAGACTATTATTGAGGTTGATTCCTTGGATATCAGGGTTATACCTGTTGAACAAGTTTCGACTCCTACTATTGATATAGATTCACCTAATTTTCAAATAGAGAAGGATGATTTATCGCTTTTTCTTTCTTTGAATTTGAATATTTCTAATACAAGGAATAATAAATTTTAAAAGTGAAGATTCTATTTCCATTGATTCTATTCTTGCATATATGCCTACTTTGATCGATGAAAATAAATCTTTTAATTAGGATTTAAAGGATGGCAAAAAATTTTGATCCGATTTAACTACTCATGCTTTAAATGATTCTAAATCATCACCGTCCCTCATTTCTAATCTTGAAATTCATGTTAATCCTACTTTTTAACTTAATATGGATTTGGAAGAGGGTGAACTCCCTCCAAACACTTGGAGAATTCTCTTAAATTTATGACCAATGTTACTAAATCTTACTTAGACGATGACTCTAGGGGAAAAGAAAATGGTTTTCAAATTTATCATGCTAAAAGGAAAAACAGTGTTACGAATTACCCTCCCAAATTGTCTAAAAGCACAAGATCTGCTGCAGCCTCTCACTCCTCTCTTAATAAACCTTTGCTTAACCTTTTTTTATTTTACTTATGTTTAATTTTCTTGTTTGGAACGCCTAAGGGATCAGTACCCTCTCTATTTGTAATCGTATTAGAAATCTTTATCGCATTCATAATATTTATTTACTTATTATTCTAGCACCTCTTATTCATGCTAATAAAATTAACCATGTTGCCAGAATGATCGTCCTCAATAAAATTTTCTCTAATGCTAGTAATAAGATTTGGTATTTTGGAATAATTTTTGAGGTTTCTATAATTGATGATCCCTAAACACTAAATCCTAAACCCTAAAATTTAAACCTTAAAACTAACCCTAAACCCTAAACCCTAAACCCTAAGCCTAAACCTAAAACATAAATCCTAAACTAATCGTAAACCTTAAACCCTACACCCTAAATGCTAAACCCTAAACCTTAAACCCTAAACCCTAAACCCGAAACCCTCTAAACCTAAACTATAACCTAAACCCTAAACCATAAACTAAACCTCAACCCTAAATCCTAAACTTAAAACCTCAACCTAAACCTAAAACTAAACTTGTAACCCTAAACCTACAACCCTAAACCTTAAACTCTAAAAAACCCTAAATCTTAAACCCTATACCCAAACCTTAAACCTTAAACCCTAAAAGCATAAATCCTAAAACCCTAAACCCTAAACCCTAAACCTTAAACCATAATACTAAACCCTAAACCCTAAACCCCAAACCCTAAACCTAAACTTAAAGTAACTAAATAAATTAAAAAATAAACTTAAATGTAAACCTAATAAACCTAAACCTAAACCTAAACCCTAAGAATGGGTGTAACCTTGATGTGAACATCACCATGAACTAAAGTAAAGATAAAAAATCTAAACCTAAAATAAACCTAAAATAAAACCTAAAACCAAAATCTAAAAAAATAATAAAAATAAAACCTAAACCTAAAAAAAACAAAATAAAAAAAATAATACTCAACTAAAAATAAACCTAAACCTAAGCCTAAACCTAAAAATAAAAAAAAATAAAAAACTAAACTAAAATAAATAAACATAAAAAAGATAAACCTAAAATAAAAATTAAATTAAATAAAATAAAAATAAATCTAAAATATAAAATAAATTAAATAAATAAACCTACGGTTTATTTATTTTTTAAAAAAACCCTAAACCATAAACCCTAAATCCTAAACCCTAAACCCTATATCCTAGACCCTACAACCCTAAACCCTAAACCCTAAAGACCCTAAATCCTAACCCTAAACCCTAAACCCTAAAAGCATAAATCCTAAAACCCTAAACCTTAAACCCTAAACCCTAATCCTTAATCCCTAAACCCTAAACCCTAACCCTAAACCCTAAATCCTCAAAATCCTAAACCCTAAAGCCTAAACACTAAACCTTAAACCCTAAAGCCTAAAGCTTAAACACTCAACCTTAAACCCTAAACCTTAAACCCCAACATTAAACCCTAAACCCTAAAACCCTAAACCCTAATCCTAACCCCTAATCCCCTAACATAAACCTAAACCTAAAGCCCAAACTCTAAACCAAAACCTAAAGTAAGTAAATAAATTAAAATAAACCTAAATCTTAAAACTTAATAAACCTAAACCCTCAGAATAAGAAGAACCTTGATGTAGGAACATCACCATAAACCAAGCTCAGTCTAGATCTTGTGGTGGAGGCAAAGGCAAGGAAGGCTGTCGCAAAGGTGGGGTGGTGGATATGGAGGTGGTGAGTAGTGGTATGGAGGCGTGGAGGAGCAACAGATCTTATAGCCATGGTGGTGGCGAAGGGAGAGATCGGGGATATGATGATGGATCCCACTACTCGAGAGGTCGGGGTGGTTCTGAGGTTAATTGAAGAAACTAAATAATGGTCGATCCGATCTGCTGCTTATGGAGCTATCTCTTTACAGATGAGCCAGTTCTAGTTATCTAGGGTTTTTGATTTGCTCAAAGCGTGCTCATTTTTTATTAATGTCATCACTTATGTCTTAGAAAACTTGGTGTGTTACTTGGTTAACGAAATCAAAAAGAAGAAATGTTGAATCTGAATTTATTCTCTGTTAAAAAAAACAAAAAACTCTAAAACCCTAAACTAAAACTTGAACCCTAAACCTAAAACCTAAACCCTAAACCCTAAAATCCTAAACCCTAAACCCTAAACCCTAAACCCTAAACCCTAAACCCTAAACCCTAAACCCTAAACCCCAAACCATAAACCCTAAATTAACCCTAAACCCTACAAAGTTAAAAATGTAAACCTAAACTAAATAAAATCTAAAGATAAAATAAATAAAAAAACTTAAAATAAAATAAAATAAAAAATAAAATAAAATAAAAATAAAAACTAAAACTAAACCTAAACTTAAAAAGAAAATATAATAAAACATAAAAATTGAACTAAATTAAAATAAATAAAAACCTAAACTAAACTAAAAAATAATAAACCTAAATAAAATAAAAACTAAACTTAAAATAAATATAAAATAAAATAAAAACTAAATAAAAATAAAAAATAAAATAAACTAAAATAAATAATAAAATAAACTAAATATACCTAAACCTATAAATTTACTTAATTTAAAAAATAAATAAATAACCCTAACCATAAATCATAAAACTAACTTTAAACACTAAACTGACAACCCTAAACCATAAACCCTAAACCCTAAAAGCCAAAACCCTTAACCCTAAACCCTGATCCTAAACCCTAAACCCTAAACCTAAACCCTAGCCCTAAACCCTAAACCCTAACCCATAAACCCTAAACCTTAAAACCTACAACCCTAAACCCTAAACCCTAAACCCAAAACCCAAAACCTAAAACCCTAAAAACCTAAAAACCTAAACCTAAATATAACCTAAAATAAATAAATAAAAAACTTAAACTAAATAAAATAAACATAAAATAAAATAAAACCTAAACTAAAACTTAAACTAAAACCTAAACAAAAAATACAATAATTTAAATAAATAAAAACTAAACTAAAATAAAATAAATAAATAAATACTAAACTAAAAAATAAAATAAACCTAAATATGAACCTAAATAAAATAAAACCTAAATGTAAAATAAAAATAAAATAAACCTAAAATAAAATAAAATAAAACCTAAATAAAACTCTAAACCCAAAAATAAAACTAAAAATAAAATCTAAAAATAAATAAAAATAAAACCTAAACCATAAACTAAAAAAAACCCAAACCTAAAATAAGCAAAATAACATAATCTTAAACCTAAACTTAAATAAATAAAATCTAAACCAAAACTTAAAATAAACTAAGCCTAATTCCTAATCTAAATAAAATTAAATAAACTAAAAATAAACCTAAACCTAAATTAGAAAATAAAACCTAAAAATAAACATAAAATAAAAACATAAATAAAAAAAATAAAATAAAAACCTAAACTGAAACCTAAAATAAAAAATAAAATGTAAACCTAAAAAATAAAATAAAAATAAATTTAAACTAGAAAATAAACGTAATCCTAAACCTAAACCCAAAAAATAAACTAAAATAAAAAACTAAACTAAACTAAATAAACTAAACTAAACTAAACCCTAAATCCTAAAAAGCTAAAAACCTAAACCTAAACTAAATAAAATCAAAAAATAAAATAAATAAAAAAACCTAAGCTAAAATAGAATAAAAACATAAACTAAAACCTAAACTTGAACCTAAACCTAAACCTAAACCTAAAAAGAAAATAAAATAAAAAAGAAAACTAAAATAAAATAAAATATAAAAAACCTCAACTAAATAAAAAAAATAAACTAAATAAAATAAAAAGTTAACCTAAAATAAAAATAAAATAAACCTAAAATAAAATAACATAAAAAACTAATAAAACCTAAATAAAAATAAACCCAAATAAAATTTAAAATAAAAAATACTAAAATAAATAAAAAATAAACTAAATAAACATAAACTAATTAGTTTACTTAATTTAAAAAAAATTAAGAAATTAAAAAAACAAAAAAAAAATGTAACCCTAAACGCTAAACCCTAAACCCTTAAACAACAACCCTAAACCCAAAACCCTAAAACCTATGACCCTAAACCCTAAACCATAAACATCAAACCCTAAACCCTAAACCCTAAAACCTGAAGACCTTAACCTAAACTAAATAAAACCTAAAAACAAAATAAATAAATAAAAACCTAAACCTAAATATAATAAAATAATAAAATAAAATAAAAACATAAACTAAAACCTAAATCTAAACCTAAACATAAAAATAAAATTATATAAAAAATAAAAATATACTAAAATAAAATAAATAAAACCTAGACTAAACTAAAAAATAAAATAAACTTATAAATAAAAAACCTAAATAAAAGTAAAAAACTAAACAAAGAATAAAAATAAAATAGACCTAAAATAAAATAAAATAAAAACTAAATAAAAACCTAAAACTAAAATTAAAACCTAAAAATAAATAAATTAAAACCTAAACCATAAACTACAAAATAGGCCTAAACCTAAAATAAAAAATAAAATAGGATAAACCTAAACCCGAAATAAAATAAACTAAACTAAAATAAATAAAACCTAAACCTAAACTTAAAATAAGCTAAACGTAAACCCTAAACAACATGAAACAAAATAAACTAAAACTAAACTTAAATAAGAACTAAAAAAATAAAACCTAAAAATAAACAAAAAATAAAAACCTAAAACCTAAAGTTAATAAAATAAAATAAAAAATTAAACTTAAACCTAAAAATAAAAAATAAAACCTAAACTTAAAAATTAAATTAAAAATAAAACTATACTAATAAATAAACATAAACCTAAACCTAAAACTAAATAAAATAAAATAAAAAACCTAAACTAAAAAAATAAACTAAACTAAATAAAAATAAAATAAACCTAAATAAAAAAATAAAATAAACTAAAATAAATAAAAAATAATCTAAATAAACCTGAACCTACCGATTTACTTAATTTAAAAAAAACCCAAAACTAAAATAAATAAACCTAAAATAAATAAACTAAACTAAATAAAATAATAAAATAAATTTAAATAAAAATAAATAAAATAAAATAAACTAAAATAAATAAAAAATAAACTAAATAAACCTAAACATATTGATTTTCTAAATTAAAAAAAAACCTTAAACCCTAAATCCTAAATCCTAAACCCTAATCCATAAATCCTAAACCTAAAACTAACCTTAAACCCTAAACCCTAAACCCTAAACCCTAAACCCTAAAACCTAAACCCTAAATGCTAAACCCTAAACCCTAAAAGCTAAAACCATGAACCTTTAACACTACACCATATACCCTAAACCCAAAACCCTATATCCTAAATTCTAACCCCTGACCATAAACCCTAAACCCTAAACCCTCAACCATAAACACTAAACTAACCCAAAACCCTAAACCTGAAACCCCAAAAAGCTAAAACCTAAACCTAAATTAAATAAACCTAAACTAAAATAAGTAAAAAAACTAAACAAAAATAAAATAAAATAACATAAAATAAAAAATATAAACTAAACCTAAACCTAAATAAACCTAAACTAAAACCAAAAAAAATAAAATAAAATAGAAAATAAAACTAAATTAAAATAAATAAATAAAACCTAAACTAACCTTAAAAAAACCTAACTAAAATAAAATAAACCTAAAATAAAAAATAAAATAAACTTAAAATAAAATAAAATAAAACTAAATAAAACCTAAAGAAAAATAAGAATAAAATAAACCTAAATAAAATAAAAAAATAAAAAATAAAATTAAAATAAATTAAATAAACCTAAAACCTAAAAAGAAAATAACCTAAACCTAAACCATAAAACTAACCTTAAGCCGTAAACCCTAAACCCTAAAACTACAACCCTATACCCTAAAACCCTAAACCTTATACCCTAAACCATAAAATCCTAAACCTTAAAACCTAAACCCTAAAACTTAAACCCTAAACCCTAAACCCAAATCCCAAAACTTTAAATCCTAAACCCTAAACTAACCCTAACCCTAATCCTAACCTCCAAACCTAATCTTAACTTAACTCTAAACCTTTAAACTCCTAAACTTAATACTCTATAATTAATTAACTTAACTCTAAACTAAAGAATTAAACTCAACTTAAACTCTAAACCTCTAACACTAAACCCACCTTTAAACACTAATATAAACCTAATAACCTAAACTCTAAACTTAAAAATAAACTATAAACTCCTAAACTTAAACCTAAACCCTATATCCTAAACACTAAACCCTAAACTAAAACTTAAATTCTAAACTCCTAAACCTTAAACCTAAACTCCTAAACTATAAACCTAACCCTAACTCCTAACCTAACTCCTAACTCTAATAAGAACCCTAACTAACCCTAACCTAAATCCCTAAACCTAAACTCTAAACTTTAAACCCAACCCTAATCTCAAAACCTAATCTAAACCTCCTCCTATGGTGTTTGGATTTCATTTTCCACTTTTGATGATTTTTGCCTTTCAATTTTGGTGATCTTCATCATCTTCGATCTCCTCTGGTTGTTTTGTTGCCATTGCGCATGTCTCTATAGCTTTCCTTGATGGCGCTCTTTGGCGCATAACTCTGTTCTTTCATGGTTAGGTTGCCTAGGCTTCAATTTCATGGCTTTTTTTAGACTCGACATAACTTGATGCAATGCTTGCTATTAAATCATTTAAGGATGCACTCTAATAAGAATATCTCACCCTTGATTTAGTGAACCCAATTTCCACTTCATTTTAGGGAATTCGCATTATGTGCTCGGATCTTGATGTTGAGAAGTTAGCTAAGCCTTATGAATTTACTTTAGTGGGCAAATTTACTGTGCACTGACCCAATTTGGAAAATATATGTATTTTTTCACAATCTTAAGCTTTCATGTGCATTCTCTATTAGTTTGATTAATCCAAGGCACATTTTGATTCAGCTTACTAATGATTTAGATTATTCAAGGTTTTTCATGTCGTTCTTACTTTGTTTTCAATTGTCAAATGTAACTTTTAAACTGGTCTCCCCTTTTCTATATAAAAGAGGAATCACTAATTCTTCCTGTTTGGTTAGCTTTGCCTAATATGAGGATTCATTATGTTACGCATCAAGTTCTTTTGTCTAGGGGCTCTTTTGATCGGCTCTTCAAATTGATCGCCAAAGAGATCCTAACCTTCTATTGCTCGCATTCTAGTGGAAATTGGTATTTCTAAAAAACACCCAAAGCAAGTATGGTTTGGTTCTGAGAAGTTTGGTTACTTTCAAAAAGTTGAGTTTGAGAATTTTCCTATTTTCTGTTCACACTGTAAAATCCATGGGCATGATAACTCATAATGTTTTGTGCACACCCACAACTTAAAAGAAAAATTTAATGATCCTAATCCTAATATATCAACAAAAGTTAGTAAATCTATTTATGTGCCTAAGTTTAATCAAAATGGGAATACTACTTCTAACTCTTTGGAACCCACTGAATTGCTCAATGAAGTGCTCAATGATGATACTCCTAATTTTAAATCTAAGCAGGTAAAAGATATTGTTAATGTTGCTCATAGTGTTGAATATGATGGTTTGGCTATAAGTCCTTCCTTACATAATAACTTGCCTCCTCATGATATTGACTCTATTCAGGCTACCTTACCTCTCTTGATTGCTAAAAATGGAGAGAAGCATGTGACCCTCAATGGAAATTTGAATGAAAATTTGAGGATGGAGGAAAATATGGAAAAGAATTCTGAAGTTGATCTTGGTATATGTGCTCTTAATGGTATTACTACCTCTCCTTCTCCTAATCCCAAGATTGACATGCATGCTAATCCAACCTTTAGCTTGATCTAAAATTGATGAAGGGAAGTTATCATTAGAAATGCTTTAACTAACTGATCTTATTCTTAATACTACCAATCACTTTTCTCGATGGAGATTCTTTGGACAAAAATTGACCATTACAAACTATTTTAAAAAAAATCCTTAAAAGAAAAAAATCTTTCCCAATAACTCAACTAGATCTATTAGATTTGGTTCCTTATTTCATAAATAATGGTCCTTGGGGATTAGACTGGTTACTTCCTTTTTAATCCCTTTATTTATCTGCTTTTTCTTAGCTTTTTTATATTTCCTTTATGTTAACTCTCTTATTTGGAATATTCTAGGGATTGGGACCCTCATTGTTTGTAACTGTGTTATAAGTCTCCATCGTATCAATAGTATAGCTTTTCAAGTTATTATTGAACCTCTCATACATTCTTCTAAGATCAATCATGTTGCTAGAATGCTCGGCTTTAATAACTTCTTCTATAATATTAGCAATAAAATTTGGTGCTTTTGGAATAATTTAGTCAATGTATCTATCCTTGATGATCTCCAATAAGTTGTCAATGTCCGCATCTCATTGGGTGATTTTTTTGTTCTAGGCTCCTTTATTTATGCTTCGTGTAATAGGGCAGGTAGGAACTTCCTTTGGGATAGTTTCAAAACTTTTGCTTTAACTGTTAACAAACCTTGGTTGGTTGGGGTGAATTCAACACTATCCTCTCTTCCTCTAAAATAAAGGGTGGTTGTTCACCTAATAATCATTTTATGGAAGATTTCCCTAATATGATTCTTAATTGAAACCTTATTAACTTTGGCTACTCTAGTTCTGAATACACCTAGCATAACTCTAGACTCTTGCAATAGCTTGATAGGACCCTTTTTAACTCCCTTTGGATTAATCAATGGCATCGTACCTCTATTGAGCACTTGAGCAAAACTTTGTCTGATCATGCTCCGCTTTTGATATCTATTAAAAATGACTTATAGATTATCCTCCTCTACCTCTTTCAGATTCCAAAACATGTGGATTCAACACATTGATTTCTTAAATGTTGTCTCCACCACCTGGGTAGCCCCCTTCATCCTGATAATTTTGTTAAGGGCATGATTAGACTCTAGTTTAAGCTTAAAAGACTAAACAAAACCTTGCTTGATGGAACAAGCATTATTTTAAAAATCTCTTTACTAACATTAAAAACATGGAACAATTTATTTGTTCACTTGAAAATGATGTTTTGATAGATTCTTCTAAACTGAAGGATTTGAATGAAGCCAAAGACAACCTGGGTACCTATTAGAATATGGAAGAAACTTATTGGCGGAAAAAGGCTGCAAGTAAACATATTTTCGATGGGAACAAAAATACCAGATATTTTCATGCTCTTTTTCATAAAAATAAAGCTTTAAATTCTATCCAAAAAAAAATTAAAAGTGATAATGGAAATTGGATCACTGACAATAATGAGATTAAAGACTCTATTACTAATCATTTTAGAAAATTGATGAACAAGAGTCATACTTTAGAGGCTATCTCCAACTCTCACTTGATTCCCTTAACAATTACTAGTGATGACAATCATTTGCTTACTATGTTGCCTACGAAAGCTGAGATTGGTAAAATTCTTAATAGCATGAACGCTGATTCTATTGCTGGTCTGGAAGGTTACACTACTCAATTTTTTTAGCATTATTGGCCTGTTATTAAGTATGATTTAATTAACATTGTGGTTGATTTCTTTAATGGTAATCCTTTACCTAGATATTTCTCCTACACTTCCATTATCCTTATACCTAAAATTGATAATCAATCTTGGGGTGATTTTAGACCTATTAGTATGCACCTTTTTGCATAAACTTATTGCTAAATTTCTTGCTAATAGAATTAGTCCTCTGCTTAAAAAAATTATTTCTCTCAACCAAATGGGTTTTGTTAGAGGTAAAGCTATATCTGATAACATTCTTCTCGCTCAAGAGCTGATTCATGATTTGTATGCCTCTAATAGAGGTGGTAACATCCTCTTTAAATTGGATATCTCTAAAGCTTTCAACAACATTTCTTGGATTTTCCTTTTTCAAATTCTCCATTTATTTGGCTTCTCTGATAATTTCATCTACCTTGTTAAAAATTGTATTAGTAGTGTTTAGTTCTCTATTATTCTAATTGGTGAGGCCTTAGGTTTCTTCCCTTCTTCTCATGATTTGAGACAAGGGGATCCCTTGTCTCCATCCCTTTTTATTATTATTGTGGAATATCTTTCTAGGAGCATTAATGACCTCTTCAACAATAATCCAAGCAAGTTTTTTAGAACTCTTGGTGGTATTCCTATCTCCCATCTTAGTTCTGCTGATGATTTCATTATCTTTAGTAATGCTTCCATTCATCACATTAAAAATATTAAAAGCTTCTTAAATAAATTTGGAAAGGAAAGTGGTCTTTATATTAATGAAGGGAAAAGATGTTTCATTCCGTCCTCTAAAATCTCTATTAACAAAGTCAATCAAATCTTGAGAATTACTAATTTTTAGCAATGACACCTTCCAACTAAATATCTTGGTGCTCCACTATATAAAGGTTAGAAAAGATCACACCTCTTTGATGAGTTAATCTAAAAAATTATAAATAAAATTTCTGTTTGGGAATTTCATTTACTCTCATTTGGTGGTAGACTCACTTTGCTTAAGAGTACCCTTAACTCCATGTATTTATATCTTATTCAAACCATTATTCCTACTAATTCCACATTAAATAAAATAGAGTGCCTCCATAATAAATTCTTCTGAGGTTCAAACAACTCTACTAAAAGGATGCATTAGACTTCTTGGTATAAATGTTGTGGCACCCTTGCTGAAGGTGGGCTTAGTCAAAGCTAATCCAAGAATCTATTACTACATTCTCTCATAAACTTTGGTGGAACATTAGAGCAACAATAGTCTTTGGGCTAAATTCATGATTGCGTAATGTGGTAAGCATCATCTCATTTGTCCCATAATGTGGGTGACTCCCATGTATGGAAAAGACTTTGTTCCATCAAATGGGAAGCAATCCCTCATTTCTGGGGTTAACTCGTGATCTTCTTTCTTTTGGCAAGACAACTAGACCGGCAAAGGGTTCCATTGATGACTTACTATCTACTCATTCCACTCGCTATTAAAGTGAACTCATTCGTTGAATAATAAATGGAATGATAGTAAGCTTATTGATTATATTCCTACCTTGCTTTTAGATAAACTTACTAACATCCCTATCATTTCTATCCAACCTGATCAGATTCTTTTTAAATTGTCTCAAAATGGTGATTTTAACCTTAAAGATGTCTGGATTCATATTAGAGAAGCCCATGCTTTCTCTAATGTGTTTTTTAAACTTTGGAATAGTACAATCCCTATTTCTTATTCTATTCTAACATGGAGAATTTTGAAAAATTTCATCCCTATTGAGTCTTTGATGTCGGGTAAAGGCTTTCATTTACCTTCAAAAATGCTATATTATTTTTTATATTGAGAATGTGAACCATGTATTTATCGATGGAGCTATTGCCTCCAAACTATGGGTTTGGTATGATGAGCTTTTCAATATTGACCAATTTAATGGCTATTTATTCTTATATCAACTTCTTGATGTCTATTTTCAAAAAACTATTACAGGTCACATTAAAGTGATAATTGCCATCACTCTTATATGGTTCATATGGATGGACAGAAATGATGCCAAACATTGTGGGATTCCTATGAACCATAAAAGGATTATTGCTAGAATTAAAGATAAAATTCATGCTTTATTTAATGCTTTTAATTACCAACAATCAATTTAAATTAAATTTGTGGCCAACAAAGGCCTTAGCTTTCCTGAGTATCCCAACAAGAAAAGAAGATAAGATTGTCTATTGGATAAAGCCTCATAATAATATTATCAAAATTAATAATGGCTCCATTTCTCAAAATGCTTTTGTGGTGGCATTTTCTAAACTAAAGGTAATGTTATTTGTGCTTTTGTATCCACTTACTATATATGTTTATTATTCTAAATTAATGGTTGTTAACAAAGCTATTAAGATTTGTTTACAAAAGGTTGGCTCAATATCTAGATTGAGGTGGATGCTCTTTTCCTGATTGATATGTTGACTTCCACCAAAGTTGTAAATACAGATTTATATTACCTCCTTAATCATACTAGAGCTCTTTTATCTCAAGTTTGTTTCAAAATCACTCATGTTTGGCATGAAGGTAATGTGTGTGCTGATTATCTTGCCAATCTTGGAGCTAGATTAGATGTAATAACTTTCTTTGATCATTCAAGTCTTCTTAAACATTTGCAAGGTCTGGTATTTTAGACAACACTGGTTTACCTTATCTCAAAGATTAAGTCTCATTTTTCTGCTTTCTGATCTATTATCGGTTAGTCCTGCCTGTATGTTCAATTTGCAGTTTTATTTCTATGTCCTCTCAGTTTTTCTGATGCATTTTCTTGTATCATTTTTTTGGTTATCCTGTAATGGAGGCTCTTGCCTCGTAGTCTAACCGTTGGTTAGCAAGTTATTCAAATACATGTTGTTGGGTTCTACTTTATTTGCCTTTTCCTTTCTGAATGGGGTTGTGCCACTGATTCACTAACTTCTAGTTTATGTTTTTTCCTAACCTATGGGATAGATTGTGTATTTTCTTTCTTCTTATTGTTTCCTTACACGATAGGGATTGCTTCTTTCCTCCCTTTCCTGTTATATTCTTGATGCTTTTGCTTAGTTTTGGTCTATTTTCCCTTGATTTGAAAGGTTTTACTACTGTTATTTTTTATTCTTATTTTTTTCACTGTATCAATGGCAATGCCTACATTACACTCTGTTGGTTCAATATTTGGTTTGCTATTTTTGCAATTGGCTGAATGGACTTTAGTTTTATGTTCAAAGCTAGCTGTGGTTGTTACGAATGGTCTTTTGTCTATTGTTTGCTATGTGTGGTTATATTGTCCCCTTTGCGTATGGATCTATATTTCATTTTTTATCTTGGATCTCTCAGATTTGTGCAATTATTATTATGATCATGCTATTATTAAGGTGATTATTAACACTTATATTGCTGACCCTGAATGGCTTTCCTCTTTATGAGCTATTTTTCGGGCCAAGAATTTTAATATAGGTAACGATGGTTTTGCTTGTATGCTGAATAGATTTTTGGATTACTATGTTCAGCAGGTTGAATATTATTTTTCAATTCTTGCCTGGCCTTTTGTTCTGATGATTTCCATGTGGTTAACCTCATTATTTATGGTTTTTTTATACAGATTTATCTATTCTCGGATGATTTTACTCTTGGCTCTAGAATGCTATTAATAAGGTGGATGTGGCCAAGATGTTTCATTTGGGTAGGGATGTTATTTGTTGTGCATTCTTATGCTTTGTTGGCATTAGTTGGTGATACTTATCTTATAAGAGATTGGTGTCATCCCTTTACCATTCTGATCTATGTTACCTTCCTTTCTATAGTGTATGTGGCTATGTTTTGGTATGTAGGTTTTAAAGATCATATGACTTTCTTCCAATGGCTGCTATTTTCCCCGAGGTTTGTAGGCTATGAAGGCTGAGATGATTTCACTCATTGTTTGGTGGTAGTAGCACTTGTGATGTAACCCTTTTAGAAGTTTGGATGCTCATGTTTCTTTTGATTTTGTGGGTGAGCACGAGCCTATTTTCACACACTTTTCCATCATTCTCTCATTTTATTCTAATTTTATTTTCAATTTGAATTATATCACTTAACTTGTGCTAACTCTTTCTTCTAGATGTTTAGATGTTGTGTTATTTTCTCTTGCGGTTCCTCTCTAGTGGAGGCATAGGCTTCTCTCATCCTCAAGAGCCTGAAGGTGGTCCAATGGCTTCCCTCTTTGATCATTTTATATCTTTTTTCCTCTTTTTTTTGCTTTTTGATTACTTAGATAGGATTTACTCTAGGCTTGATAGCTCTTTGAGTGTAGTTTTGAGTTTATCCCCTCTTAAGGACCTGTAACCCTTTTTTGTGTGATAAAATTCCTATCTGGGTTCCATAAAAAAAACTTTAACCACACTAACCCTAACACTAACTAGTAACTAACATTAACCTAACCTAAACCTAACCCTAACCAACCACTAACCCAACCTAACCCTAAACCCAACCTAATCTAACCCCTAAACTCTGTTAAAACCTCCCAACTAACCATGAAACTAACCCTAAACTAACCCTAACCTAATCTAACTTTAAACATCCTAAACCAAACCCAACCTAGCTCTAACCCTAAACTAACCAAACAACCTTTATCCCAACCTAACCTTGCCAAACTGACCCCTTCTGGCTGACAACCCAAACCTAATCCCTAAACTCTGACCCAACCACTGGCCTGACCCAATCTGACCTGACCCACAGCCACTGACCTGACCCACCTTGATCTTGACCCACCGAACCTGTGGCCGAACTACCTGACCCAGGCCCTGGGCCACCTGACCAACCTGACCCTGGGCCCAATCTGAAACTATTCTGGACCTGGGCCCCAGGTTATCCTAATCCTGACCTAATAGCCCTGGTGATCTGACCTGACCTGAACTGACACCTAACCAACAGGCCTGACCTGACCTCTAACTTAACTCCTGCCTGACCCTATGACCCCACCCAGCCCTGACTAATCTATACCACTCCTAACTCTCAGACCCTCCCACCCCTGACCACCCTGACCCACTCCTACTGACAATTGACCTAACCCTAACTCTAATCCTGACCTACCTAAGCCTAACCTAACCCTAACCAACCTAACAACCTCTCCACCATCTTTTCTGGATATTTCTTTAGTACTTCTATTGTTCTCATACCTAAAGATAATCTAGATTATTGGAGTGATTTTAGACTTATTAGTCATTGCACTTTCTTCAATAACCTGAGTTCCAAATTTTCTTACCAATAAACTTAGTCTTTTACTTAATAGAATTATCTCTCTTAATGCGTTTTGTTAGAGGTAGATCCATTTCTAAAATATTTTACTTGCCCAAGAATTAATTCATGATCTTGATGCCAAGACTAGAGGGTGGAACATTCTTTTCAAATTAGAAATTACCAAAGCCTTTGATAACATCTCTTGGGATTTCCTTTTCCATATTTTGAATTTATTTAGGTTTTCTAATAAATTTATTTTTCTTATTAAAAATTGTATTAATAATGCATGGTTTTCAATTTTGGTTATTGGGAAACCTTGGGTTTCTTTCCCTCTTCCCATGGCTTACGTCAAGCAGATCTTTTATCTTCTTCTTTATTTATTATTGCCATTGAGTACTTATCATGGAACATCAATGATTTATTCTTAAACAATCCTAGTATGTACTACAAAACTCTTGCTGGTCTTCTTATTTCCCATTTAGGTTTTGCAAGTGATTTCATTATTTTTGGTGTAATGCTTCTATTCATCACATGAAGCATCTCAACTCTTTTTAAAATAAATTTGTTGGAGAAAGTGGCCTTTCTGTCAATGATAACAATAGCTATTTTATCACTTCCTCTAGTATCTCCAATAATAAAATCAATTAAATCTTGTATATCACTAAGTTTAAACATCAACACTTACCTCTTAAGTACTTGGGTGCTTTTGCTCTTTAAAAAATGTTCCCATCTCTTTGGAGAACATTTAAATAAAATTTGTTGAATTCCATTTACTTTCTTTGGTGGTAGGCTCACTATTCTTAAAGCACTCTCAATTCAAAGCCTCTTTATTTGATTCAAACTATTATCCCCACTAATGCTACAATTATTAGAATTGATCATTTGCTTAATAATTCAACCAAAAGAATGCATTGGACATCTTGCATGAATATTGTGGTCTTGTACGAGAAGGTGCCCTTGGTTGCAAATTTATGAATATCCTTCTCTCATAATCTGGAATTTTAGAAAGAATGATAGCCTTTGAAATAACTTTATGATGGAAATTTTTTTTGCCAAGGTAAATTAACTATGCTTATAAAGTTGGTGACTCTCATTTGGAAAAGGCTTTGCTCCATCAAATGGGTTTTATTCATTAATATATTGGGGTATTGGTTCTACTTTCTTTTTTTAATTGGATTGGCAATGGATCTATTGACATTTATTTTATCTACCCACTCTCTTTTGTTATCAAAGTTAATTCTTTTGGCTTAATAATGGGGAAAATAATTATATCCCTATTTCTCTTTTTTGACAACTTTAGAAATATCCCATTTCTTAACAAACGACCATATTCCTTTAAGCTTTCTTATAATGGTGACTTTGTACTTAAAGAGGTTTGAAATTTTATTAGAGATAAATAGAACCCTCTAATCTTTATTAAACTTTGGAACAATATCATTCCCATTTCTATTATTTAGCTTAAATTTTGAATAATTCATGTGGACTCTTTGCTCTAAACTAAAGGGTTTTACTTACCTTCAAAGTTCAATTATTGCTTTCATATTGAAAATGTAAATCTTATTTTTCTCAATGGTGCAATTGCTTCTAAATCATGGATTTGGTATGATGATTTATTTAATACCAACTATTTTCAAGGTTCTCTTTCTTTATATCAACTTCTTGAAGTCTATTTCAAAATATGTGAAAGGTCATATCAAAGTTTTAATTGGTATCATTAATTCCATTTGGATGGATGAAATGATGCTAAATATCATGGTATTATGAACCATAAAGGATCTGGCTAGACTAAAGAAAAAATTCATGCTCTTTTAATGCCAATGTGTAATATTCATTTTAAAGGTTATAAATTTGTGGCTAAAATTATCATTCTGGTTTGACTCTTATAAAGTGTTAGGTTTATCCATTGGATAAAACCTAAAGATAATTTGATTAATGTGAATACTGATGGTTCTATTGCTTCCAATAAATATGGATATGGTGGTATTCTTAGGGATTCTAAAGGTATTGTCTTTTGTGCTTTTGCCTATCCTCAAGCCTTCTATTATTTTTTTTGAGCTTATGGCATTAATAAAGCTATTGAAATTTTTTTTGAATGGAGGTTTCTCAACATCTGGATTGAAGTTGATGCTCTCTTGCTTCTTGACATGCTTAATTGCAATAGAAATGGGAATGCTTTTATTTTATCTTCTTAATCATTCTAAAATCTTCTTTTTTCAAGTTTGTTTTAAAATTTCCCACATCTTTCATGAAGGTAATTCTTGTCTTTATTTAGCTAACTTTGGTGCTAACTTAAGAGTTCACTTTATTTTACAACCAAACTTTTACTAAGCTATTAAGAGGTTTGGTTAATTTGGATATCTTGGATTGCCTTATATCGATTATATATTCTTGGCTTAGTTTTTGGTGTTGATTTTGAAGATCTTTTGCTTTTGGTTGCCCTTGTTCAACCCTCTTTGGGTTGTGGTATCAACTTATTTTCTCTCTTTTGGCTTATGCTAGGTTATGTTTTGATCTTACTTTTGGATTGGCTGGTTTTTTGCTACTTGGTGGTTATTGTAAGTGAAACTTGGGTTGTCTTGGTTTTTTTAGCTTAGTGGCTCTCTTCAGTGTTTACCATATTTTTCCCCGCTATTTTTTATATCCTCCTTTTGGGTTTGGGTTGTGGGTTTTCCTTTTGTATGGGTTTTCCTCTTTTTTATTGTGTTGGTTGTGGTGGCTTTGTTAATAGTTGGGTTGGTGAAAGTTTTGGCTAGTTGGGTTGGTTGGATGGTTGGCTATTTTATTTCTTTTTTTTTTTGGTGACTCATCTAGGGGTGTTGGTGGTTTTCTTTATTAATTTTGGCATGGTGGAGGTTGTTGATTGGATATTGTTTTCTTTGTTTTGTTTACTATGGTTTGGTGGTCATTTTTGCTGATTTTTTTTTTGTTTCTTTTGGTTATGGTTTTAACCTCCTCCTATATTGGACTTCCTCTTTGGTTAGCTTTGGATTTGGGTATTGTCCTAGATTGGCTGGTTGAAGGCTATTTTGTGGCTATTAGTTGGCCTAAGGTGTTGGTGGCTTGGTTGGGTGCCTTTATTGCTATTGTTCCTACTAGTTGGCATGTAGTTTATCTTATTAGGCTTTGTACCTTTTAGTCTTTTGCTGACTATTCTATTAACCTGGATTTGATTTTATTTTTCCTTGGTTGGGTTTATTGGCTGCTATCTGCTTCTACCCTTTCCCTGGCTATCTTTGATTATTTTGTCTTGATGACTGCTGTTGGTCTTTACACTAAATTTAGTTTTCTACTACTATGGTGGTGGTAGGAGGATATGTTGGTGCTAGTTTGGTTGGTTGTATTGCTAGGTTGGTTGGAGGGGTGGCTATTTTGGCTAGTTTTCACTCCTTTGGTGACTCTTTTGAACCTACTAGTGTTCTTTATGACATGTATTTCTTTATGGTTTCCTCTTTATTTTTCTCTCTTGGTTGTGACCCTCCCCCCACTTCCCCTTCTTAATTTGAGTGGTAGCTTTGCTGTCCACCCAATTTTATATGGGTGTTTTACTTGGCTCTTTTCTACTTTGTTGGTGAAGATATGAGCACTTGTGTTTTCTTTTGCTCTATTGCTCTAGTTGTATTGTTACCCCTATCATGATGCTTGCTCCTTTGGATTTTTGTTATTCTTTTGATGGTAGCTTTGGTGGCTCTCTTGTATTGCTACTATCTAATGGTTGATTGATTATATATGTTAGTTGTTTTGGTGCTTGGTGGTTGGCTATTATGTTTGTTTTTTGGAGGATTTTGCAACCTTGCTAGATGATGTACTTTGGATGAAGGGATACACTAGGTATGATGGCCTTGATGTTTTCCACTCTTTCTTCTTTTGGTTGGTAGTGCTATATGTAATTGTAACCCTTCTCTTGAAGTTTGTTTGCTTACATATGGTGTTGCTCCTTGAGATGATTGTAACTGAGCCTGAGCCTTTTCTTTACTTTACTCCTTGTATTTGCTCTTACTTTTTAAGTTGGCTTAATTGTACTCTTCCTTTCAAAAGTATGATGTAGATATATTTTATAGGTATGGAGGGTCTTGGTGGATCTTGCTAGTACGAAGGACCAAATGAAGTTTTTTTATTCTCATGGATTTTTGATTTTTTGGTTTTCTATTGATTTCTTTCCTTCATTATTGCAATAGTTAGGGGATTTATCTCTTTAGGATTTATTGTAGCTCTTTGAGCATTAGCTTAGAGATTTACCCCCTATAAGGACTTTGTACATTTTCTTTGTGGCAATAAAAATTTCCCAAATTGCCCAAAAAACCCTAAACTAACAATAAACCATAAACCCTAAAAAGCTAAAAACCTAAAAATAAAATAAATAAATAAAAATAAATCAAAATAAAATAAAAAATAAAATAAAATGAAAATATAAACTAAAACCTAAACCTAAACCTAAACCTAAAATGGAAATAAAATAAAAAAAAACTAAACTAAAATAAAATAAATAAAAACCTAAACTAAAGGTAAAAATAAAAAACCTAAATCAAATAAAAACTAAACCTAAAATAAAAATAAAATAAACCTAAAATAAATAAATAAAACTAAAAGAAAACCTAAATAAAAAAATAAAATAAAATAAACCTAAATAAAATAAAAAAGAAAATAAACTAAAATAACAAAAATAAACTAAATAAACCTAAACCTACTTGGTTTACTTAATTTAAAAAAAATTAAAATAAAAACCTTAACCCTAAATCCTAAACTCACTACAACCCCAAAACCAAAATCCACCATAACCATAAAAACTACCCACCCTAAACTATTAAATAACCTAAAAAACATAAATACCCAACATAGATAAAATAAATAAAGAAAAAAAATCATAAACCCAAATGTACCATATGACCTCTGACCTAACCCTACCCTAAACCTAACCCAGGCCACTAAACCTAACCACAACTATGACCCTAAAAACCCCAGGCCCTATCCCAATACCCTAAAACTGACCCTACCACTAACCCAAAAAATAAATAAACTTAAAAAAATAAAAACATAAATAAATAATAAAGTTAAATAAAACTAAACCTAAACTCTAAACCTTAAAATAATATAAAAATAACAAACTAATTAAACTAAATAAAACCTAAACTTAAAAATAAAATAAACTAAAAATAAAAAAATAAAATAAAATAAAATAAACTTAAAAATAAAATAAATAAACCTAAAATATAAAATAAAAATTAAATAAAAAACCTAAACCCAAAATAATAAAATAAATAAAAATAAAACTTAAAACTAAAATAAAAAAAAACCTAAATAAAAAATAAACAAAATAAAATAAACTAAACTAAAATAAAATAAAAAAATAAATAAAACCTAAACTAAAAATAAATTAAAATAAACTAAATTAACATAAACCTAACCTAAAGATAAAACTTAAAAAAACCTAAAATAAAAAAACTTAAAACCTAAATCTAAAATGTAAAATAAAACCTAAACCTAAACCTAAAATAAAATAAAACCTAAACCTAAAAAAATAAAAAAAATAAAAATAAATTAAACATAAACCTAAACCTAAACTTATAAAATAAACTAAAATAAAAAAAATCTAAATTAATAAATAAATAATAAAATAAAAAAAATAAAATAAATAAAATAAAAATAAAATAAACTAAAATAAAACTAAAATAAATAAATAAAATAAAATAAACTAACTTAATAAAACCTAAACTAAACCCCACAAACCCTAACTAAAATAAACCCTAAACTAAAAATAAAACTAAACCATAAACCAAAAACTAAAATAAACCCTAAACTAAAAAAACCTAACCCTAAAAATAAAAAAATAAACCCCAAACCCTAAAACCCTAAACAAAATAAAACCCAAAACCTAAATTAAATAAAACCTAAAAAAATAAATTAATAAATCCTAAATAAGATAAATAAAATAAAATAAAAAAATAAAACTAAAACATAAACCTAAACCTAAACTAAAAATAAAATAAATAAAAAACTAATAAAATAAAATAAATAAAAACTTAACTAAACTAAAATAATAAATCTTAAAATAAAAACCTAAATAAATAAAAAATAAAATGCAAAATAAAATAAAAAATAAAAAATATGAAATAAAAATAAATAAAACCTAAAAAACTAGAAAAAAATAATAAAATAATAAACCTAAACTAAATAGATAAATAAACTAAACCTAAATAAATACTAAACTTAAAATAAATAAACTAAAAATACTAAACCTAAACTAAAAGATAACCTAAATAAACCTAAAATAAACCTAAAGCCTAAACTTAAAAGATAAAAGAGCTAAACTGCTAATAAATAAAAAACCTAAACCATAAACTCAGGCCTAAATGACCCTACAGCAAGATAAACCTACCCTAAGCCTGACTAAAACCACCAGGCTCTAAACCCTAAACCCCACTAAACAAACCCTGACTCTGGCCACCTAAGATCCAGGCCTAAACTCTAACTAATAAACCTAAATTGTAAACCATAAAGAAAAAACCCAAAGCTAAACCCCAGACACTAAACCCTAAACCTAAAAAACAAAACCTAAAAAAAACCTAAAACCTAAATAAAATAAAACCTAATAAATAAAATAAAAAAACCAAATAAAATAAATAAAACTAACCTAAAAATATAAAGATCAAACTAAACCTAAAATATAAAATAAAACTAAAACTAAAAAAAAAAAATGTAAAACTAAATAATAAAATAAAATAAATAAAATAAAACTATAAAATAAAATAAAATAAAGCTAAAATAAAATAAATAAAATAAATAAAATAAATGAAAACCTAAAAAAAATAAACCTAAAATAAAAACTAAAATAAATAAAAGAAATAAAACTAAAAAAAAACCAAAACTAAATAAATTAAATAAACCTAAAAACCTAAAACTAATAAATAAACCTATAAACTAAACCTAAAACTAATCAAATAAATAAATAAATAAACTTAAACTAAACTAAAAATAAACCTAAAATAAAACCTAAAACCTCAACTAAAAATAAAATAAAACTAAACCTAAACTAAAATAAAAAATAAAAGCTAAACCTAAAAAATAAAGAAAAATAATACTTAAATAAAATAAACATAAACCTAAACCTACCTAAATATAAACTAAAATAAAATTTAAACTAAGATAAATAAACCTAAAATAACCCTAAACTACTAAATATAATAAAAAATAAACCAAATAAAATAAAATAAAATAAACTTAAACCTACTTGGTTTAATTTTTTTTAAAGAAAAACTACTAAATAACACTAAACCCTAAACCCTAATGACCTGAGCCCTAAACCTAAACTGGCTCTAACCTAAAACCCTAACCCTAAACCTCTAAACAAACTGAGCCTAAAACCCTAAACCCAGACCTAGATCCTGAGCCAATAAACCTAAACTAATGCCCAGAAACCCTAAGGCCAAGCCAAAACCTCCCTAAACCTACCCTAAACCCTAAACCATAAACACTAGCATACCACTAACATTAAAATAAACCTAAATGCCCACTAAGCCACTACCTAAAACCCTCTAGGCCCTAACCCTAAATCCTAAACCAAAAACTAAATCACATTAAATAAAACCTAAAAAAATAAAATAAATAATAAATTTAAACTTAAATATAATAATAAAATATAATAAATAATAACCTAAACCTAAACCTAAAAAAATAAAATAAATAAAAAATTAAATAAATAAAATAAATAAATAAAAAAACATAAACTAAAAAAAAATAAAATAAACCAAAGAATAAAAACTAAATAAAATAAAACTAAACAAAATAAAATAAAATAAACCTAATAAAATAAAATAAAAAATAAAAAAATGTAAACATAAAAATAAACCTAAAATAAAATAAAATAAATAAAATAAAACCTAATCCTAAATAAAAAAAAAAACATAAAATAAAATAATAAAATAAAATAAAATAAACTTAAACCTAAACTAAAATAAATAAATAAAATAAATAAAATAAACCTAAACCTAAAATAAATAAAATAAAATAAACTAAAAATAAACCAATCTAAAAACCTAAAATAAACTAAAATAAAACCTAAACCTAAATAAAATAAAAATAAACCTAAACTTTAAAATAAAAAATTAAACTAAAATAAAATAGAAATAAACTCAACTAAAAAAATAAACCAACCTTAAAATATAAAATAAACTAAAATAAAATACCAAAATTAAAATAAATAAATAAAAATAAAATAAAAAAATGAAAATAAAATAAACTAAAATAAATAAAATAAACTAAATATCTAAATAAACTAAACCTACCGGTTTACTTAATTTTTTTAAAAACCTTAAACCCTAAAACCTAAACCCTAATCCAACCCTGATCCCCTAAACCCAAAACCCTAATCCCTAAAACCCTAAACCCTAAATCCTAAACTAACCCTAAACCCTAAACCCTAACCTCTAAAAACCTTAAGCCCTAAAGCCTAAACATTAAACCCTAATCCGTAAACCATAAAACCCTAAACCAAAATGCTTTAATCATAACAACCTAAAAACCTAAGCTAACCCTAAACCCTAAACCCTCAATTCTAGTTCCTCATTTTTTTGGCAAGATAATCAGCTTGGTCAAGGCTTTATTGATTCCCTTCTTAATACTCATTCCACTGTGATGCTTAAGGATCATACTTATTAATAATAATTAGGATGTGTTTCAATTATTGTTAATGTGATCATTGATAAACTCCTTAAAATTCCCGTTACCCTAATGAACCCGGCAAAATTCTTTTAAAATTTCTTCTTCTAGAGATTTTGTTTTTAAGGAAGTATGGCATTTTATCAGATTTAAATATCAAGAGTCCTTGGTTTTTACTAAAATCTGGAATAATAGTGTCCATATTTCATTTTTAGTCTTAACTTGGAGCATTCTTAAGCATATATCCCTATGGATGCTACCCTTTTAAAAATAGGATTCCACCTCCCCTCTAATTATCACTGTTGCTATCACATTGAAAGTGTGGATCATGCTTTTTTATGAATGGCCTATTGGTGCTAGATTGTGGAACGTATGATAATATTTTAATACCTTCCATTTTAATGGTTCATTTTCTATTATGCAACTCCTTGAGGCATGTTTCTTTCATACTTCTAAGGGCCATGTTAAAATTGTCTTAGCTATTACCATTCTTTGGTATATTTGGATGGATAGAAATGATGCAAAACATCATAATATTCCTATAAATTATAATCATATTATTGCTAGATCCAAATTTAAATTTTTCTCTTTTAAAGCCAATCTTCATACTCAATTTTAAAGAATTTTACAAGTCTATGGCCTTGAAATTTGGGATTAACCTTCCTCCATGTAATGTCTCCCACTCAAAAAATTATCTATTGGATTAAACCTAATTATCATTATATTAAGGTTAACAGATGGCTTGGTCTTTAATGGTTATGGTATTTGAGAGATCATAATGGCAAGGTTATTTCTCTTTTTGTTGCCCCTTTAGAGCCTTGTTCTATTTTATTTGTTGAACTTAAAGGCATTCATCATGGCATTTCCATTTGTTTACAATAAGGTTTCCATAAGATTTGGTTTGAAGTTGATGCTCTCCTTCTTTTAGATTTACTTAAGTCTAATTCCCATGGTAATGCTAATGTATTTTATTTTCTTAATCATACTAGGAGTCTTCTTGCTAACCTATATTTTCAAATTTCTCATATTTATAGGGAAGGCAATTCTTGTGCTGATTTTTTTACCAATTTGGGGGCCAAGTCTGCATGTTTGCAAATGTTTTCTAATGATGATCTTCCTTTCCTATTAAGGGGTCTTATTAATCTAAATAAAATTGAATTTCCTTACCTTAGAAGCTTTTAGCTTTTCCTTCCTTCTTTATGGCTTTCTCTATGGTGTTATTTTTTTTTGGAACGGTTATTTCCTCTAGTTTGGTCTTGAGTTTTCTATTCACCTAAACCTATTTTTATTCTCCAGTATGAGTTCTTCCTATCTTTTAGATTGGTTGGGGTTATTTTTCCTTCCTTTGGTTTTCTGCTATAGTTTTTGGTTTCTAGTTTATTTTCTCTCCCATCATGGTAGATGTGTTTACGGCGGTGGAAGATTGGGTTTTTTTGTTGGTGTGTTTCTCTCTTCATATTTGACCCTTATTTTGGGTGCTTTAGGTTGTTTTGATGATGGGTAGGGTTTTCTCCATAATTTTTTGTTCTCCTATGTGGGCTTTTTAGGTTTTAGTTATTTATTGTTTGGATCTCTCTGGAGCCTAGTTTGTTTGGCTTTGACTTTCTTATTGGTTCTTTGGTGTTTGGTTATGGGTTTTCTCTTCGGTGTTGCTCACTTTGGATTTGTTACCTACCTTTGGTTACGGTTCTCTTTTTAGTGGATATTTTTAAGAGTTTTCTAAAGTGGTTACTCGTATGGATGATATCACCTTAGGTGCTTGCTGATTAGGGTGGTTATTCCAGGTGCATTTGGTTGTCCATTGTCTCACGAGTTACACCCTTTTCACCTGCTCCTATCCTTTTGGGTTTTAGCTATGTTGTTTGGGGTAAGGGATTCTTTGGTGGGGATTGTTCATCGAATTGTGGTTTTTGCCAGCTGTGTTTATGTGGCTATTGCTCCGTTAAGATGGGTTGGGTGCCCTTGAGGTTGTTTGCTGCTTTGTTGTAGCATGCAAAACTATTTTTTGTGGCTCTTTACCCTTACTTTGTTTCTATTCTGGATGATTTTAAGGATGGATGTAACTGGATTATATCTTCTGGTTATGGGTTGGTCCTCCTCCTATTATTGAGGTATTGGTTTTGGTTTTATTACAATTGGTAGGCTAAGACTCTTGTATTTTTTGGCCTTGGGTGATGGTGGTTGTGTTGGGAAATTAATTTTGTTGTTGTTATGTTTGTTGGCTTGTATTTGGTCCTAATGGGATTTTTAATTTTTTTCCATTGGTTGTTATCTCTATCTTTATAGATTAGATTTTCCTTTCCTTGGATTAGGATAGGTGGTTGTTGCCTATTTCTATCTCTCATGGTATTTTTTGATGTTTGTGGGGATATTTATTTTCATATCTTGATGGTTGGTTTGATGACATGGATCCTTGCCAAGGTAGTGTGCTTGGAGGTCTTCTTTGTTGGCTACTTGGATTGGTTGTTCTGGCTAGCTTGTTGGTTTAAGGAGTATTTATTTTGGTATAATTTTCCGCTTCTTTGAGACTATCTTTGAACTGCTTATCTTCCTATCATTCTTTTCTTCTAGTTTCCTCTTACTAGGATTCTTTATTACGGCTAAACCTCCCCTTTCATGTTTGGATGGTAGCCTTTGCCTAACCCTCTTCTTAGGCTGGGTATTATTACTTCTAGCTCTTTGCATGTCCTTTTGATGGAGAATCCTACCACCTATGTGTTTCCTTTTGCCTTTATTTTATCTCTGTTTAGTGTTTTGTTCTCATATTATGATGTTTTCTTCTAGTGATTTTATTAGCCATTCTTGGTGGTGGCTTTGGTGGCGCTCCCTCTGGTCTGGTGCTATCCTGATGGTTTACCTTCTTATATGTTATATTGAGCTTAATAACTCTGAGTGTTGGGTGTTCAGAGGTTATATTTGTTATTTGGAATTTTATGTAGGTTCATGCGATGATCATCCTTGGATAAGGTGCTATAAGAGGTATGCTGAAAATGATGGCCATGATATATCCCACTCTTTCTTCTTTTGGTTGGCAGTGCTATATGTAATTGTAACCCTTCACATGAAGTCGATGCTTATATAGTGTTGCTCCTTGAGATGATTGTAACTGAGCTTCAACCCTTTCTTTATCTTTTTTCCTTTTATCTGTTCTTACTCTTTATGCTTGATTAATAACTTGATTATCTGTACTCATCCCTTTAAAACCATGTTGTAGATCTCTTTTACAGGTTGGGAGACTATTGATGGTGGATCATGCTGGTTTCAAAAGGATCAAAGGAAGTTTTTGCATGGACTTTCTTTTGTTGATTATTATTTCTATTTTCCTTTGCTTTCTTTAACTATTGTATTAGTTAGGGGCTTATCTCTTAAGAACTTTATGTAGCTCTTTGAGCATTAGCTTAGAAATTTGCCACCTCTAAGGACTTTGTACCTTTTCTTTATCGCAATAAAATTTCCTAAATTTCTTTATAAAAAAACCCTAAAAAAACCTAAACCCTAAAGCCTAAACACTAAATCCTAAACCCTAAACCCTAAACCCTAACCCTAAATCCTAAACCCTAAAATCCTAAACCCTAAAACCCTAAACCCTAAGCCCTAAAATACCCTAAATCTAAAAAAACCTAAACTATATAAAACCTAAAAATAAAATAAATAAAACCTAAACCTAAATAAAATGAAACCTAAACTAAAACCTAAAAACATAAAAAAATAAAATAAAATAAAATAAATAAAATAAAATAAAAAAACCAAACTAAACTAAAAATATAAAATAAACCTAATAAAATAAATAAAATAAAAATGTAAAATAAAAATAAAATAAACCTAAAGTAAAATAAAGAAAACTAAATAAAACCTAAACCTAAAAATGAACCTAAAATAAATAAAATAAAACCTAAACCTTAAACTAAAAACCTAAACTAAAAAAAAAAAATAAATAAAATAATAAAATAAATAAACTAAACCAAAATAAACTAAAAATAAATAAAAACCTAAAAAAACTAAACCTAAACCTAAACCTAAATAAAATAAAATAAAATAAACTAAAATAAACCTAAACTAAACTTAAAAATAAAACTTAAAAAAAACCTAAAACCTAAACCTAAACTAAAATTAAAATAAAAATAAAACTCAAAAAAAATAAACTGAACCTAAATAAATAAAAAATAAACTAAAATAAAAAACATAAACTAAAATAAAACCTCAAATAAAATAAACTAAAATAATTAAAATAAAAAAAATAAAATAAAAAATAAAAATAAAGTAAACTAAAATAAATAAAAGTAAACTAAATATAAAATAAACCAAAACCCCTGGGTTTACTTAATTTTTTAAAGAAAAACCTTAAACCTTAAATCCTAAACCTTAAACCTACCCTAAACCCACCTACTAAACCCTAAACCTTAACTAAAAATTAAACCCTAAACCTAAACCCTAAAAAGCAAAAATCATAAAACTCTAAACCTAAACCCTAAACCCAACAAACCCTAAACCTAAACCCTAAACCCCAAACAAAAATAAACTTAAAGTAACTATATAAATTAAAAAATAAACCTAAACCCTAAAACCTAATAAACCTAAACCTAAACCTAAACCCAAAGAATGAGCATAACCTTGACGATAGGAACATCACCGTCAACCTGGCTTAGTCTAGATCTGGGGATGGAGGCAAAGGCGGAGGCGGCAGTTATTACGGAGGTGATGGGGGATCTATAGGTGTTGGTGGATATGGCAGTGGTGGTTATAGAGGCGGGAGGAGCAGTGGTGGGGGATCTAGAGGTGTTGGTGGAAATGCATTCTAATTTTTTATCTATGTCATCACTTGAGTCTCTGAAAACTTGGTGTGTTACTTGGTTGATGAATTCAAAAAGAAGAAATGTTAAATCTAAATTTATTCTCTATTAAAAAAAACTAACTAAACTAACTAAAAAACTTGAACCCTAAACCTAAAACTTAAACCTAAAACATAAACCTAAACCTAAATCTAAACCTAAACCCCAAACCCTAAACCCTAAACCCTAAACCCTAAACCCTAAATACAAAAACCAAACCCTAAGCCCTACCCTAAACCCTAAACCTAAACCCCAAACCCTAAACCCTAAACCACAAACCCAAAAAACTGAGCTAAACCACCCAAAAATCTAAACCAAAAAATAAACCTAAACTAAATAAAACTAAAATATTAAAACCAAATAAAAAATATAAATAAAATAAAATAAATAAAAAAAATAAAATAAAAAAAACTAAAATAAAATAAATAATAAAACTAAAAATAAAATAAAATAAAATAAAATAAAATAAAAACTAAAATAAACCAAAAAATAAATAAAAATAAAACCTAAAATAAAATAAAATAAACTAATAAAAAACTTAAAAAAATAATAAAATAAACTAAACTAAAAACTAAAATAAACTAAAATAAATAAAACCTAAACCTAAACTAAATAAAATAAAATAAACTAAAAAATAAACTGACTAAACTAAAAATAAACTAAAAATAAAACCTAAAACCTAAAACCTAAAATAAATAAACTTCCTAAAAAAAAAAATAAAACCAAAATTTAAAAAATAAAATAAAAATAAAATTAAACTAAAATTTAAACATAAACATAAACCTAAACCAAAAAATAAATTAAAGTAAAGAACCTAAACTAAAATAAATAAACTTAAAATAAATAAACTAAACTAAATAAAAACTAAAAATAAACATAAATCAAAATAAAAAAATACTCTAAAATAAATAAAAAATAAACTAAAAACACTAAATAAACTTAAACATAATGATTTGTTTAATTTAAAAAAAATCCTTAAATACTAAACCCTAAACCCTAAACCCTAAATAAAAGTTTAAAAAAAACCCTAAACCCAAAAAAATTTAAAAAAACCTTAAACTAATCCAAACCCTAAACCTCCATACCACTAAACCTAAACCACTAAACCTAAAAATCCCCCAAAACCCTAAATCACGCTAAACCTTAAAACCAAAACCTAAAACCTAAACCTAAATAAAATAAAACCTAAAATAAAATAAATAAAAAACTTAAACATAAATTAAATAAATATATTAAATAAAATAAACTAAAACCTAAATTAAACCTAAACCTTAAAATAAAATAAAATATAAAATAAAACTAAAATAAAATAAAATAAATAAAACTAAACTAAATATAAAATAAACCTAAAATAAAAAAACCTAATTAAAATAAAACCCAAATGTAAAATAAAAAAAAATAAACTTAAATAAATTAAAATAAAACCAAAATAAAAAAAATAAACCTAAAATAAATAAAAAAATAAACCTAAACCCTAAATTAAAACCTAAACCTAAAATAAACATAATAAAATAAACCAAAACCTAAACTAAAATAAATAAAACATAAACCTAAACCTAAAAAAAAAACTAAACACTAAACTAAATAAATAAAATAAAATAAAATAAAATAAACTAAACTAAAATAAAACATAAAATATAAAATAAAACCTAAAACTAAACCTAAAAATAAAATAAAACCTAAACCTAAACCTAAAAATAAAATAAAACCTAAACCTAAGAAATAAAATAAAATAAAACTAAACTAAAAGATAAACTAAACCTAAACCTAAAAATAAACAAAAATGAAAAAACTAAAATAAATAAACTAAAATAAATAAAATAAATTGATAAAATAAAGATAAACCTAAAATAAAATAAAATAAACTAAAATAAATAAAATAAATAAAATATGTAAACACCTAGACCTACTTTACTTAATTTAAATAAAAAAAAAATTAAAAAAAAAAAAACCAACCTACCTACCCACAAAACACTAAATCTACCAACCCTAAACCTAAACCCTAAACCTTCTAAACTCAAACTAAATGTTAAACCCACAAACCTTAACCCTAAAATTAAACCCCAAACCTAAACCCTAAACCTAAAACATAAACCTAACTAAACTCCTAAACCCCAAACTAACTCTAAAACTAAATAAAAATAAACCTAAACCCTAAAACCAAAAATAAATCTAAAACCTAAGAATGGGCGACCATGATGGGAACATCACCATCAACGAGGCTCAGTCTAGATCTAGTGGTGGAGGTGAAGGTGGAGGTAGCAGTTATCGCAGTGGTGGTGGGTGATGGAGGTGGTGGTCAGAGTAGTGGCGGTTATGGAGGCCGGAGGAGTGACGTATGTTACATCCATGGTGGTGGAAAAGGAAGCGATCGGGGATACGATGGTGGATCCCGTTCCTCGAGAGGCTCGGGTGGTTATGATGGGAATTGGAGAAACTGAAGAACGGCCGATCTGATCTGCTACATATGGAACTGTGTCTTTACAGTAGAGACATTTCTAGTTATCTAGGATTTTTGATTTGCTCTATACATGCTCATTTTTTATCTATGTCATTGCTTATGTCTTAGAAAACTTGGTGTGTTACTTGGTTGATGAAATAAAAAAAAGAAATGTTGAATATGAATTTATTTTCTATTAAAAAAACTAAAAACCTTAAACCCTAAACTAAAACATGAACCCTAAACCTAAACCATAAACCCTAAAGAAAACCTACACTAAACCAAACCTAAACCTAAACCCTAAACCCTAAACCACAAAACCCTAAACCTAAACAAAACTAAACTAAAATAAAAAATAAAAAAATAAAATTAAAAACCTAAACCTAAATAAAATATTAAAAATAAAATAAAACCTAAACTAAACCTAAACTAAACTTAAAGCTAAACCTAAACTAAAATAAAATAAACTAAAATAAACCTAAAATAAAAACCAAAAACCTAAACCTAAAATAAAATAAAATGTAAAAATAAACTAAAATAAAAAAAATAAAACTAAACCTAAAAAAAATAAAATAAAAAAATTAAACTAAACTAAAAAAAATAAAATAAAAAAATAAACTAATAAATAAATAAATAAAACCTAAAAAAATAAAACTAAATTAAATAAATAAAAATAAACTAAATAAAATAAAAAATAAAATAAACTTAAAATAAATAAAAATAAAAAAATAATTCTAAACCTTCCACTTTACTTAATTTAAAATAATAATAATAAAAAATTCTAAAACCTAAACCTAAACCTAAACATTAAATTACTAAACCTACCCCACCCAACACTAAAAATAAACCCTAAACTAAACGAAAGCATAAACCCTAAAACCCCAAACCAATCCCTAATCCCTAACCATAACCCTAAATCCTAAACCCTAAACCCCAAATGCTAAACCTAAATCTAAAGTAAATTAAATAAATTAAAAATAAACTAAACCCTAAAATCTAATAAACTAACCTAAACCACAGAATGGGCGTGATGGAGAACATCATGTCAGCCTCAGTCTAGATCTAGCGATGGAAGCAAAGGCGGAGGCGATGATTATTGCGGTGGTGGTGGGGGGGGGCGTCTTGGTGAATATGGAGGTGGTGGTGACCGGTGGTTGAGGAGGGAGGGAGGAGGTTATATCCATGGTAATGGCGGAGGGAGAGATCGGGGATATGATGGTGAATCCCTCTATTCGAGAGGTTGAGGTGGTTCTGATGGGAACTGGAGAAACTGAAGAATGCCGACTTGATCTACAACATATGAAACCGTCTTTATAGTAGAGACAATTTTAGTTATCTAGGGTTTTTGATTTGCTCTATGTGTGCTCATTTTTTATCTATGTCATCGCATGTGTCTTAGAAAACTTGGTGTGTTACTTGGTTGATGAAATTGAAAAGAAGTAATGTTGAATATGAATTTGTTTTCTTAAAAAACTAATAAAACCCTAAACCTAAACTAGAACAACCCTAAACCTAAAACCTAAACCTAAATCTAAACCCTAAACCCTAAACCCTAAACCCCAAAACCTACTTAATCCTACAAAAACCTAAAACCTAAACCTAAACTAAATAAAACCTAAAATAAATAAATAAAAAATATAAACTTAAATAAAATAAAAAATAAAATAAAAATTAAATAAAACATAAAATAAACCTAAATAAACCTAAAAATAAATTAAAATAATAAATAAAACTAAACTAAAATAAAATAAATAAAAACTAAACTAAACTAAAATAAAATAAACAAAATAAAACCTAAATAAAATAAAATTAAACTAAATAATAATAAATATAAACCTAAAATAAAATAAAATAAATAAATAAACCTAAACCTAATTAAAATAAAACTAAACTAAATAAATAAAACCTAAACCTAAACTAATCTAAACTAAAATAAAATAAATAAATAAAAATAAACTAAATAAAAAATCTAAACTAAAAAATTAAAACCAAAAACCTAAACCTAAAATAAAAATAAACTTAAAACAAAATAAATAAAATAAAATAAACTAAAAAATAAATAAACATAAACCTGAACCTAAAAAAAATAAAATAATAAACTAAGATAAATAAACTTAAAATAAATATACTACATAAAGAAAAAATAAATAAAAATAATATAAAATAAAATAAAAATAATAAATAAACTAAAGCAAAGTTTGGTTTACTTAATTTAAAATAAACCTAAACTAACCCTGAAACCCACCAAGCTAAAAAAAATTAAAAATAAATAAACTAACCTAAACCCAAACTCTAAACTAACCCTAAAGCCAAACCAAAACCACAACACTAACCCTAAAAAACAACCACACACTAAACCCTGAGCCTACTGAGCTGACTCCCCAACCTACACTAAACCTGACCCTAAAGCCCTAAAGCTAATCCTAAACTATCACTCTAAAATCCTAAACCAAACGACCAACCACCCCCACACAAAACACAAAACCTGAGAAAATTAAAATAAATAAAAAATCATTAAAAAAAAACCTAAACCTAAAAAAATAAATTAAAATAAAACAATAAAATAAAATAAATAAATTAAACTAAATAAAATAAATGATGATAAACCTAAATAAAGTTAAAGTTAAAACTAAATTAAAAAATTAACTAAATCTAAATAAACCTAAACTCACTTCCTAATTTTAAAAAAAATACTCCAAATCCTAGGCCAAAAACCTAAACCCTAAAACTCTAACCTAAACCATAAAATACTCTAAAAAAACCCTAAATAAACCCTAAACTTAAACTAAAGTGGCAAATAAAAAAAAAATAAACCAAACCCTAAATTAGAACACAAATGGGAGATCACCATCACCATGTAAACCCAGAGCTTAAACCAAAAGTAACTAAACCCAAACCCAAAACCTAAAACCACCTAAACCTAAAGAAAGAAAAATAAAATAAATAAAATAAAAATGTTTAACCCTAGGCTAAACCCAAAAACTAACCTAAACCACAAACCCAAACCATAATAAAACCTACTAAACCCTAAACCATAAAAACTAAACCATAAACCCTAAAACCTGACTAATCCCTAAAAGCATAAATCCCAAAAAACCCTAAACCCTAAACTTTAAAGCATAAACCATAAAACCCTAAAACCCTAAACCCTAAAGTAAACTAAATATCCTAAACTAGTTTGCTTAATTAAAAAAAACCTGGGCACTAAATTTTAAACAAACCTGACCTAAACATAAACCTACAAACACAGCCTAAACCCTAAACCCTAAAAACTTAAACCTAAACCCTAAACCCTAAACCTAAACCCTAAAACCTAAATGATGTATAACATCATGAAGATCAAAAAGAGCTCAAGGTCCATTTACAAGATCTCAAGAAAATCCCCAAAAAAAATTTAAGAAGAAGAAGCCCATTAGCTTAAATTAGGCCCATTTTATGATTTCATCTTTTTTTATTTTTCTAATTTTTAATTTTTTTCTAGAAACTCAATGTTTAAAATTTTGCATTTAAATATTCAAAGCATGACATGTGAGGTGGTTGAATCCACATAAAATAATAACATGTGAAATGGGTGGATGACATAAAATAATAAGGCAATTTAATGCTTTGCATTAATGTGACACCCACCTTTCCCTCCTTGTTTTGAATTCTTTTCTTTTGAAAGATGCTTGTAATGGCTATAAATAGCCCCCATTACTAGAATGAAGGAGATCTTTTGGCAATTACAAATTATTTGAGTTATTCTGGTGGTTTGAGAGCTTGGTGGCCAAACCTTGGCAATCCTTAGTGGGAGCGCTAGTTATCCAACATATCTTCTTTCCTCACCTTCAATACCTAAGTTCTCTCAATCTCACAAAGAGATAGAATGCCCACCTCCATCAAATTTGGTATCAAAGCAAAGCCTGGAAGGATCAAATTTGGTCAATAATTTGCTTCAACATAGGGAGCATCTCAAGTGGTGGACTTGTCTTCAAAATTGTGAGTTTTCTTAGACTTGTGAGGTTAATTAATTTTATTTTATATAATATTTTAAATAAATATCAGTAGCTTGGAAAGATATATATATTGCTTGCAAGTTTATGGTGATAGAATAAAATTTGAATTAGTAAGTTCCATTATATATTTTAGTCATTTTCCAATTGTGTGAACTTGAGCACCCCCTAGAAAAAAAATTAAGAGAGCATCATAGTGAGGTACTCCAAGAATAACCTAGCCATTAGTGCAAAAAAAATCTAATTACTTGCTTTATTATCTTTGTTATTTTTTTATGGATAAAAATTCTTATAGAGGAGTTGCCTTCAAATCTATGAGGAGAAATAAAAGTGGCAACACCTATATAAAAATTCATCTTGGTAAGACTCCATGCAGATCCGCAGATATACTTATTCAGGTGATCGGATACATCATCAAGGAAATAGTGTACTATTTAAAAAGATAGAAAACAATACCCTTTAATGGAACCAATGACCTCAATAAGAACTCCTAAGGATGAGGGTATGCATATATGTAAATTCTTCCCTACTTTAAATGAAAAAGTAAAGGGTTTATTTTAAATGGTTGTTAATTCTATAGGGCAAGCCCCTAAAGTTAATTACATTCTAAAGGATGGGATCCCTTAGGAAAACTCTCGAGTAAGGTAAATGATCATTATCTTTGAAGATTTCAATAGGGAAGGACTATCAATTGATTGGTTTGTATTTGAAGATCAAATGGGATTGATTAAAAGTGGGAGTTATTATCTAAGCCAAAAATGGGAAATAAGTAGGAGATACCCACGATGTTAGGAAACCTAACGAGCATCTCAAACTATCCTAAAATTAGGCTTTACATTTTTGAAATTAGTTTAGTTTATTTGAGTTGCATTTTTCATTAGAATTTTAGGACTTAAGATTCCTTAACACAAGGTTAAGGAAATGCTTATGAGGTGAGGAATTATGCTTATGGCCCACACAGGAGAGAAGCAACCTTAGAACCTAAATCTAGGGAGTCTCAGTGAGGGCCGAAAGCATAATCTAAATCTAAGGCAAAAATGGGTAATTGGTTTGCTTCCACATGAGAGGACAAAGTACCTGATAGTTTGGACTTACAACCACCTTGGGGTGGCCTCCAACTAACTTCTCCTATGATTTTAAATACATGTAGGCAAGTGTTTATTCTTATGCAAGATAGCTAGGCTATTATTATTTTAGAAAGAGACTAAGTCCTTAAACTCACTCCCTAAAGAGACTAGATCATGTAAAGGGATATGCTTCAAATGACCTAAATTTAATGCAATTTAAATTTCACTTTATTTTCATTTTTGAACAATCATTTTGATTCAAGCTAATAGGATTTTTATGACTAATGTATGAGAAATCAGATTATTGACCAAAATTAGCGAGAAGGGAGGAGGTGCGTTTCCACCACAGCCCTCAATGGTCAAGCCGAGTACTCTGGCAAAGGTGAAAGCCCTTCAATCAAGAATGAAATAAGACACATTTGTGCATGATATTATAAAGAATGCTCATCCAGCTAAGGGATTGCTAATTCTTTTATCTTGATTTTAAACCTAAGCTTTAGGTGAGGTTATGAGTTGTTTAATTTTAATTTGAATTGTTAAGTTGGGTAAATGGTTTATTTTTCCCTAAAGAGCCTAATCCTCATCCAGGCCATACATAAAGCAAGGAAGAAACTAGGTAAAGCATGCCACTTAATGCATAATCTAAATAAATCATCAATCAATTTATAAAGCTAATCGCGAAAAGATTAAATTAACATTGTGGTCAGGCACCAATGCACAAACCAAAAAATATCAAATTGGGTAGCCGAGCTCTACCCTTATACAACCCAAATTATAAATGAATATTACATTTAAGCAAAGGAATTCATTGTTATGGGGGTCTTCAAGCTTTATTCTTCTTTCTTCTTTCTTCCTTCTTTTTTTCTTTTCTTCTTTCTTCTTTCTTTTCTTGGTTCCTCCTTTGGATGGTTGGTAGGTGGATGCTCCAAGACTTTACATGGTGCATAAGATGGAATTTTTTGACCAATGCTCATCCTAATCCCCATAACAAATCATTCCAAAATCCTACTTATACAAATTTTTACATGAAATAGAAATGTAGAAATCTAATTAACACCTACAAAACAAAGGTTTGTTAAATCACACCGCATAAATCCCAAGCATGAATATTGGACTTATCACCCCACACATGGGTGACTAAGTCAACCTGGCCTATGGATTATGCTTAGGGGTATAAAGCACCTGCAAGCAAAAGCATTTATATTAATATTTATGATAGCGCCCCTAAAGCATAATTCCCTGTAGAAAAGAATAGTTAGACTAAGAACATCCTACCATTAATTCTACGAGCATACACCCTAGCATCCAGTCTAAAAAATATATCACAAAACAAAACATAACATCAACCATGTACCAACCTAGGCTAGAAGTGGTGACTTATGCTAATATGTGTGCTTTGAACGCTTGTGTGGTATGCTTAGCTTAGGACTTTGGGTTCAAATTTTTTTAGCATGAAGAACATGTTCAACTTAGAGGAGGGTTTAATTTAAGTTGTTTAAGTGTTATGGGTTATTTTTATTTCATGTTTTAATTTGGTTTAAGTGATACCTATAATTAATTACTAAGTTATAAAGAGAGGGAGAGATAAGAGAACTTCTCTTTCCTTCCCTAATCTTTAGTAATTTTTAAAGTGGATTCATATTTTAGTTTCATTTAGGTGAATGTTTTGATTACATCTTTTAATCAATCCTAAGTTTATATAAACCCTAAACAAACTTATCGAAAAAGAAAGGCATTTTAAGATTAAATAAAATGAATCAAAATTCACATAACACACATTACTTCATTTCTTTCCCAACATATATAACATGCATATGGATGGAGCCTAAGCATATCTATACATGCAAATGAGAATAGTTAACACACTTTATGATGCATGCTAACTAATCCATTTAAGAAAATTTAGAAGTTGAATATGCATGATTTTTTCTTGAGTAGAAAAGATTATCCTTATCCAAAATTTCACATACATACATGAAAGTAGAAAAGGCATAAGTGAGTACAACACCATTGTTAACCAGAGATGTAAGCTAAATGAAATACCAAATGTGTGTTTGAAAATTTTTTGAAATATTATTGTTGATTTCGATTTTCGATTTGGAAACTTCACTTAGCAAATTTGGGCATGTTAAGGGAGATTAAAAATATGTTTAGAAAATTTTGAAATATGATTGTTGATTTTATTGTTTTAAAAAGAGGACCACCATTCAAAAAATTTAGGAATGTAGAATGGAGATCAATTTTGTTTTCATTTTTGAAGTATGAAATTTTTGTGTGTGATTGTTGCTTTTTTTGAAAGGGAGGAATTCAACTTAAGACATATGTGGATATGTTTAAGTGGGATTTCTAAATGATATATTATTTAGTTGGTGAAATCTTCATTTAATAAATTTGAGTATATTAAATGAAGATATTCATATGAGTTTTTTTGTTTTGGAAAATTTTAATTTTGTATACAAAAAAAAACTTTCTATTCAATAAGTGTGAGTGTATTGAATAGGAGGATTCATGTGTGCTTCTTGAAAATTTTAATTTTGTTTATAAATGAACTTTCTATTCAATAAGTGTGAGTGTATTGAATAAGAAGATCCATGTGTGCTTTTTTAAAAAAAATTTATTTTGTTTACAAATGAGCTTTCCATTCAATAAGTGTGAGTGTATTGAATAGAAAAATTCATATGTGCTTTTTGAAAGTTTTATGATTATGATTGTGATTTTTGAAAAAGATGATTGTTCATTTTATTTTGAAAATGAAATTTTTCTTAAAGTGAATTGAAAGAAGATGTTCATTTGTGCTTTTAGAAAAATTTTATTAGTTTTATTTTTTTTGAAAATATCTACATGTAACAATTATGACAATTGTTAAATGAGGGTATCAAAATTTTATGGTAAATATTTTATTAAGTGCATTTTTTGAAAAAAGTACTTTTGAAAAAGCAAAGTTCTTTATAGATTATTTTATTATTTTAGGATGAACCTTTCCTTATCATGAAAATGATAAGGAGGAAGTCTTAACGATTTTTTATTTTTTTTATTTAGATTTTCTTCATTTTACCCATTGGAGAAACCAACGAGGGTTTTAAGAGCAATAAGGAATGTGGTCCTAAAACCTAAAGATGTTGGCTAACTCAACTCAAGAATGAAATAAGCTAAGTGACAATGAAAAGAAGGATAGTCTTGCATTCATACCAAAGTACAAACCCACTATCGATACTCAAAGACTACGATCATTTACCAAAGATGGAGAGAGGAACCATCCCCATCAGAGTAGCCAGAAAAATTTATGGAGAAAAATTTCTATAGAGGAGTCGCCTTCAAATCCATGGTAAAAAAATGAAAGAGGAAACACCTATATAAAAATTTGTCTTAGTAAGATACCACGCAGATCCACAGATATACTTATTCAGGTGATCAGATACATCATCAAGAAAATAGTGTACTATCTCGAAAGAAAAAACACTACCCTTTAATGGAACAAATCACCTCAATAAGGACTCCTAAGGATGATGGGTCTGCATATGTACTAGAGATTCTTCCTCTACTTTACATGGAAAAGTAAAGTAGGGTTTAATTTAAATTGGATTTCATTAAGTTCCCTATAGGGGCAAGCCCCAATAGTTAATTACATCCTAAAGGACAGGATCCCTTAAGAAAACTCTAGAATAAGGTAAATGATCGTTGTCTTTGAAGATTTTAATAGGGAAGGACTATCAATCGATTTGTTTGTATTTGAAGATCAAATGAGATTGATCAAAAGAGGGAGTTATTATTGAAGCCAAAAATGGGAACTAAGTAGGACATGCTCAGGATGCTAGGAAACCTATAAAGCATCTCAAACTAATCTAAAATTGGGATTTAAATTTTGGAAATTGATTTAGTTTGTTTGAGTTACATTTTTCATTAGAATTTTTGGACTTAAGATTCTTTAACACAAGGTTAAGAAAATGCTTAACAGGTAAGGAATTATGCTTATGGCACATAAAGGTGAGAAGCAATCTCAAAACCTAAATCTAAGGTGCTTCAGCGAGGGCCAAAAGCACAACCTAAATCTATGATGAAAATAGGTAATTAGTTTTCCTCCACAAGAGAGGACAAACCACACAATAGCTTGGACTTACAACTAGCTCCTCCTACGATTTTAAATACATGTAGGCAAGTCTTTATGCTTATGCAAGATATCTAGGCTATTATTTTTTAGAAAGATACTAAGTTCTTAAACTCACTCCCTAAAGAGACTAGATCATGTAAAGGGACATGCTTCAAATGACCTAAATCTAATGAAATTTATATTTTATTTTATTTTCATTTTTGGAAAATCATTTTGACTCAAGCTAATAGGATTTTTATGACTAATGCATGAGAAATCAAATTATTGGCCAAAATCAGTGAGAAGGGAGGAGTTGAGTTTCCACGATAGCCCTCAAAGGTCAAGCCGGGTTCTCTGGAAAAGGTAGAATCCCTCCAATCAAGAGTGAAATAAGATGCATTTGTGCATGATATTATAAAGAAATGCTCATCCAGCTAAGGGGTTGCTAATTCTTTTATCTTGATTTTAAACATAAGCTTTAGGTGAGGTTATGAGTTGTTTAAGTTTAATTTGAATTATTAAGCTTGGTAAAAGATTTATTTTTCCCTAAATAGCCTAATCCACATCCAGGCCTTACATAAAGCAAGGAAGAAACTAGGAAAAGTATGCCACTTAATGGAAAAGCTAAATAAATTATCAATCAATTTATAAAGTTAATCGCAAAAAGAAAAAATGGCCATTGTGGTCGAGCGCCATCGCACAAACCCAAAAATATCAAATTGGGTAGCCAAGTTCTACCCTTATACAACCCAGATTACAAATGGATATTACATTTAAGCAAAGGAATTCATTGTTATGGGGTCTTCAAGCTTTATTCTTCTTTCTTCTTTCTTTTTTCTTCTTTTCTTTTCTTCTTTTTTCTTTCTTTTCTTGATACCTCTTTTGGATGGTTGGTAGGTGGATGCTCCAAGACTTCACATGATGCATAAGATTGAATCATTTGACCAATGCTCATCCTAATCCCCATAACAAATCATTCCAAAATCTAACTTATACAAATTTTTACATGAAAAGGAAAAGTAAAAATCTAACTAACACCTGCGAAATGAAGTTTAGTTAAATCACACCACACAAATCCTAAGCATGTATATTTGACTTATCACCCCACACATGGGTGACTAAGTCCACCTCGCCTATGGATTATGCTTAGGGGTATAAAGCACCTGCAAGCAAAAGCATTTATATTTTTATTTATGGTAGCGCCCCTTAAGCACAATCCTCTACAGAAAAGAATAGTTAGACTAAGAACGTCCTACCATTCATTCTACGAGCATACACCCTAACATCCAGTCTAAAACATATGTCATAAAACAAAACATAACATCAAACTATGCACCAACCTAACCTAAGTCTAGAAGTGGTGACTTAGGCTAATATGTGTGCTTCGAAAGCTTGTGTGGTATGCTTAGCTTAGGACTTTGGGTTCAAATTTTCTAAGTGTGAAGAACATGTTCAACTTAGAGGAGGGTTTCATTTAAGTTGTTTAAGTATTTTGGATTATTTTTATTTCATGTTTTAATTTGGTTAAAGTGAAACCAACAATTAATTACTAAGTTATGAAGAGAGGGAGAGTGAAGAGAATTTCTCTTTCCTTCCCTAACCTTAAGTAATTTTTAAAGTGGATTAACATTTTAGTTTCATTTAGGTGAATGTTTTGATTACATATTTTAATCAATCCTAAGTTTAGATTAACCCTAAACAAACCTATCCAAAAAGAAAGGCATTTAAGATTAAGTAAAATGAATCAAAATTCACATAACTCACATTACTTCATTTCTTTCCAAACATATATATCATGCATATGGATGGACCTTAAGCATATCTATACATGCAAATGAGAGCAGTTAACACACCTTATGATGCATACTAAGTAATCCATCTAAGAAAATTTAGAAGTTGAATATACATGATTTTTTTAAGTAGAAAAGGTTTTCCTTGTCCAAAATTTCACATATATACATGAAAGTAGAAAAGGCATAAGTGAGTACAGCCATTATTAACCAGAGGTGTAAGGTACAAGACCTACTTAGGGCTACTTAAAGCCTCATAACCTTGGGGTTGTCTAGACTAATATACCACTTTACTTAAATACAAACATGTATATAAAAGAAATGAAATGGAGAACGAATATGCAAAAGTTGTTTAATAGATTTGTTTTATTTATGAAATTTATGTATGTAAGTGTAGGTAACCCTTCTTATATGGTAGCATAGGAATGAATAGGATATTAAATTAGGTGAGCATTAGGTCCTTTTCAAATGAACCTTATATCTCACCAAATAATAGCCACTCATATTTTATTTTAGCCAACACATGCGCATTTGACATAAAGTAAACAATTTCATTTTAAAATTTGAAATATGAAATTATGAATGCATGAAATCACATGGCATACAACTTAGCATGTTGGGAAAGATCCAAAGCAATGAAATCATGTAAACAAACTCACTTTACTTAAATCCTAAATACATTCCTATAGATTAAGAAAATTTAGTATAAATCAAAGTGAATTTGAAAATGATTTTTGTTTAGTTTAAAGTTTGATCTAATTTTGAAAAGGTGAGATGAGTTCGTTGTTCCTAATCCATTCCCACATGTTTTTTGTATTTTTGTTTAATTTTCAGATTATTAAATCCATTTTTAAACATTGATTAGGTTAAGGTATGAACTAAGTAGCTTAATTAACCCTTACCTACACCACCTTAGAAGATTTAACTAAATAATTATGAGCCAATGAGATGACATAACACCCACAAGGAATTTAAATTTGCAATGCACCTAATAATGAAAAGGCCTATTACAATTTGGATCACAATTAAGAGTTAATTAAGCTAAGGGGTTTAAGTTAAGTAATTTCAAAATACCATTTCACACTTATAAATGGGATTTTGATTTCCTTAATTAAACTTAGGTTATTAAACAGCTTAGCATCTACCTAAGATAGATTATTTAAGTTCTAGAACTTCTTTAGAATTTTTGAAAATTGATTAAGGTGATAATTAATGAATTAAACCTTAATTAAGAGGAGACTAAGGAGAGAAGAGGGGGTTTAGGGAATTGCTTGGGAAAAATGCCATAAAATTATTCCATAAACCTCCTACCGACTGGATCTAATCTAAATCAACCCTAATCATAGGGTGAAACCATTAATCACCCTTTAATTACCCTTAATTACATGAAAGGGATAATAAGGGAATGAAATAGCAATTTTCCCAATTGAGCTCTCAATAAATCCCAAGAAAATTAGGGGAGGCAGAGGTCATCCCCTAAAATGAACCCTAGAAATTTGAGATTTATTGATGTTCTAATTAAATGATTATTAGCTAATTAAGATTCCCAAAGAAATCTAAATTCATATAAATGAATAATTCAAAATCCATTGAAACCATTTTTAAAATGTTCTAAATGAAATTATCTTTCCATAGCTTATTTTATTTTATTTTTTTATTTTTCTAGAGGTAATTATGAATTTCAGAAGTTCTCTGAATTAATTAGGAATTAATTAATACTCTTAAATAATCCCTGGTTAATCCTTAGCTCATGGTACAACATGTGGTGGTGGTGGTCTAGAAAACGCCATGTGAGGGTGACTTAAATGCCACATCCCAAATGGTGACAGTGGCACACGTGCTTATATTCTCGGTCGATTGATCAGATGTCGGATGGCTAAGGATTCCCCCTCAATTTTAAAAGTGTAATTAATTTCTAAAATGTGTTAAATAATCTTAGCCATCCATCTAAATTGTGTGGATGGATGGATGAGATGAGCCAAGTTCTTCCCCTTCATCAACAGAGATCGTCATGATCAAGGGGAAGATCCAAGCTCGATATAGGATGGAATCACACAAAATTTAATCCACAAGAGACATAGAGTGGCAAATCCAATGGCCAAAATTCGATGAGATGAAAATTTCATTCATAAAGCTCCACACCACATTGATTTTAGTGATCAAAAAATTCCATACCTCATTGGAGGTGATCATTGGCGCTCGAGATCGATGAGGTAGCTTCATCTGGTTGAGATGAAGCCCTATAACAATTTCTATGCCTACCCAACACCACTTCACTTGAGCTTCAGCTTTGATCCAATTAAGCTCTTCCTTGCTATGGGGACTTCAATTAGAGCTTGAGCAAGTTCGACTTGACCCTTTGATGGAGTGTGCAAGAGTAATTGGAAGGATATCAAGTATGGAGGAAGTTGGCTAATGGACTGAGCTCCTTTATTTTGCACTGTGCAAAACCAAGAAATGGGAAATTCAAATCCTTCCTAAGAAGCTTGGTAATGCTCTAATATCATTTCTTTGGGTTCCTAGGCTTCATTCAAAGAGAGAATTGAAAATTGAATTAGTATATCTCCCCATGGTAATCGACAACCATTCTTTATCATTTTGATCCAATTATTGAGATTGGGAGGGTTTTTTAGGATGTTAGCTCTTTGTACATGGATGATTTGAGGCCTTGAGTGGATTGCCAACCTCCCATGTGCATCAAATTGAGCTTAAGAGGGAATTTAAAAACATAATTTCAAGCTAGGTGGTCAGGTTTGCTCTAGGCACCAAATGGGCTAACCCAAACACATTGGGTTGGGTGCACTACTCACCACTAAGTCCCCTTGAGCTTTTAGGAAAGCCTCAAGTGATTGTGAAATGGATATGACCAAAATACCCATGGGCTAAGCCAAAATTTGTCCTATGGCCTAGAGGTAGAATGATCATTTTGCAATTTTTCCACTTTGGACATCTTAGGTATGTGGAGAAACTAGGTTTGGCCAAGTTTCATTAGATTTGGAATCCATTTGATAGGGTTTGGCTCACGTTGACCCATTTAGGTGAAAATGGGTCAACTTGGGTCAAGTTGACCAATTGGTCAAATTGGGTCAAGTTCATATGGCCATTTGAAATGTTTTGGTGGCTTTGGTTTGGTTCAAATTGGTATAGATTTTGTTTTGGCTCATATGACTTAAATTAGGCCAAATGGGTCAAGTTGACCTATTTGACTCATTTGACCTATTTGAGGTTGGTCAAGGGTAGGTTTGGGTTTGGTTACTCATATAGAGTGGATTGGTATCTTTGTTTCTAATCAATTTGGGTTAGGTTCAATTTTTGCTCAGCATGACACATTTAGGTCATGTTGGGTCTAAGGTCAATTGGTTTAGGTTAGGTTTAATTTATCAATTGAGGCTTTGGTCAAGTTCAACAAGTGATTTGGAAAGAACTTGACCCATTGGTTTGGATCAATTTAGATCAAGTTTTGACATATTTAGATACTTTTAGGTCAAAATGGGTCAACTTGTAAATGGGCCAATTGGGCTAGGCTTAAATGTTTGGTCAAGTTCAAACATAGGTCATGAGTGAACTTAGATCAATGGTTTCAATCAATTTGGCCTATGGTGGAATTTGGCTATGTAAGGTTTCATTTTAGGTTAAGTGTTGACTTGGTCAACCCTTAGGTTTGACTTGGTTTGACCCAATTTGATTGATTGATCATCCCATGATGATTATTGATCATGATGAGAGACATATGTGAGTTTGGTTCAATCCAATTTGGTTAGGATCAAAAGTTGGCTCATGAGGGTAGTTTAGGTAACTTTGGGTCAAGTGAGCCTAAGTGGGTCAAATGGTTTGGTCAAAGCTTGATTTGAAGTTGGTTAATCATGTTTATGGACTTATGATTGAAATGAATCCATTTACAAGTGGTTTGAAGTCAAATGAATTTTGATCCATTTGAAAATTTCATATTCAAAGGAAGAATATAAAGTGGTCTTGGGTTTGATTTTTGAATTAGGTTTTGATTGAATTATAGAAGTTTGGATTTATATATGAGCTCATGATTGTAGGGTTGATCGAACCATGAGAGAAAATCAAGAGTTCTGCTTTATTTGAAAGTGATTTGGCTAAGTTCAAGATTTTGACTTGAAAGGCTTAGATTGTATTTTGAATGGATTTGAGTTTGATATTTGGGATAGGATTTGATTTTTTGAATTTATATTTCATTCATATATGTGAATCTAAATGAGAATATAAATGGATCATTAGAAAATTTCAAGAATTTGAAGTGGTTTAATCATGACTTAGGTTAAATCCATTAAAGGGAATTTAAGGGATTTAAGGGAATTTTTAATTTAAAATTCAATTTTTGAATTGGATTTCATTTATTTAGTTTTATACTTCATTTATATATGAGAATATAAATGAGGTACAAATAAGTTTTAAGAAAATTCCATGAGTTTGAAATGGTTTGATCAAAGATTAGGTTAAATCCATTAATGGAAAATTAAGGGATTTAAGAAAATTTCAAGGATTTTAAATTTGGAATTTAATTTTTTGAGTTGAATTTAATTGATTTATATTTAGATTTCATTTATATATGAGAATATAAATAATTTTGAGAAACTCCCATGATTTTGAATAGGTTTGATCAAGGTTTAGGGTTGATTTTGGCTAAGTCCTTTAATGGAAAATTAAAGGGACTTAAGAAAATTTTCATGAATTGATTTGGAATTTTGAGTTTAGAGATTGATTTGAATTTATATTTCATTTATATATGTGAATATAAATGAGAATATAAATGTATTATGAGAAAATCTCAAAGGTTTGAATAGGTTTTGATCATAGTTTTGGCTATGTCCTTAAGAAAGGGTTAATGACTTAGTGAATTTGAACTTAGGAATTTTTGATGGATTTTGATCATGGGTTTCAATTATGGATTTCAATCATGAAATTGAATCACGGAATTGAATTGAGTTTGGAGAAAATAAAATAAAATTGAATTAGAGTTTGACTTGAACGAAGGAAAGTGCATAATTATTTAAGGTAAAGGGTAGGAAAATCTCCTAACACCCACAAGGCATGATCTATTCCTATGGCTAACTCTTCTAAGTCTTCTAGGGTTTGGTTGGAGTTTCCACCTAATCACTAGATGTGTCTTAAGACTAAGGAACTCTTAAAGTCTAAGAGAAATCTTATGACTAAGATGGAGGGGTTGAGAGCTCATTCTAAAAATGAGGTCAACAAAGGGCGCCCAATAAGTGTGGTGTGATTGGCCAGGAACACCGCACGTATTGGTGTTGACCAAAATGATCAACAACATCGAGAGATCATAGGCACTAATAGAAACAATCTATCCTTAACCCAAGGAAAAGAAAGAATCCAGAGCTTAGTGCAGTGTGGCTCTACTTATGTCCAAGACATAAGAGAGAGGGAAGACATTCACTAAGGGATACAGTGTGAACCTTCCACTAGGGAAGCAGGTTCAAGTTATCCATAAAGGGAATGAAAGGTTTGATTTGAATTGAATATCACTAAGGAGAGATATCCACTAGGAGAGAGGGTTGACCTTGTTTTAATTTTGTTAGGTTTGAATTTTTAGAATGAACCCTGTTGGTTTGCAATAGATTGCACTAAGTAAGATCCAAGGAGGCTAAGACTTAACTCAGATTTACCAATCCACAGGGGTAGTCTACTAAACACATAGTAGGACAAACCAACCAAAGGGATGCCTTTCGGTATGCAGCAACTATACTAGGAAGAAAGCGTAGTAGATTTACATTCTCCAAAGTAGCCCAACCTAGGGCTGACTTTGAGTGAATGCCACTGGGAAACCTAGATCAGCTCAAAGATAGTCAAGATTGATTTCATTTTTAGATTTCTTTATTTTGATTATGATGGATCCCATAGGTTTGATGAATCACCGGGGGGCTATGGAAGCCTAACTAACTCAAATTTTCTAATTCAAAGGGATTAGTCTACCAACCAAAAGGTAGGACTATCCAACCAAGGAGAAATGCCTTTTGGTATACAATGGTCAAGTCTTAAGAAAAAAGCACGAGAACTCACATCTTCTAGAGACAAGAAATCACTAGGGTGATCAGTTATTTGGGTAACAAATTAAACCCGACCTAGGGCTGACTATTGAGTGAATGCCACTAGGGGACTTAGATCAACTCGAAGATAGTCAAAAGATTAATCTCATTTTTAATTTTATTTCGATGGATTTCATTAGTTTGCGATGGATCTTAATGAGAAGGAGCTTTATAGAAGCCTAGACCTATCTAAGATTTACTTAAACAAAGGGAGCAGCTTCCCAGCTGATGGAAGAACTATCCAACCAAATGAGTGCCTTTTGGTTTTAAATTATCAATTGGAGGGAAGAAATCTCAGGGACTCACATCTTCCACTATAAAAGACCACTAGGGTGATCGGTTGCTTTGGGCACCAAATCAAACTTGACCTAGGGTTGCCCGTCAATTTACGATAATGATGCTAAAAAGAATGCATCATGGTCTTATATCTTTCAAAGAAGAATGACTTCTGGGGTAACCTACTTGTGGAAAAATAGATTGAACCCAACTTAAGGGTGACTACGGAGTGAGTACCAGCTTGAGGATTTATCTCAACTCAGGTAGTTAGGCAATTCCTTTAGGAAGTTCTGCTAACACTACCTTAAAGATAGGATGACTGCTTGGGAAAGGGGACCTTTGGGGGACTTGAATTCCTAATCCACAAGTGAATTAGTTTTTGTTTGTTTGTTATAGTTTTTTTATCATGGACCCTATTAGTTTGCAAGGGATCAAACTAAGAAGGAGCTTATATCAGCCTAAGCCTATCAAAGATTTACTGAATGAAGGAAGGATTTACGCTTCCATTGAACAAATTCTCCAACCACAAGGGTGGCTACTAGATAAGGGGAACTACCTGATCCAAAGTAACCTGGGTAGTGTATAAATGGAGTCACAGAAGACTTGATCCAGATAAAGTGCCCATAGGGGATGGAGTCATTAAAGGATTAACCTAACACCCTGGAGAAGATGACATGGCTAGTCATAAATGCAATAGGTATTCGATGTCCAACTTAAGGAGAAAGCATGGGGACACACATCTTCCAAGAGTGGTGTACTCACCAGGTGAGTCGCTGTCAGCATAGCGAATATCAACCAACCTAAGGTGCCCATTAGTTTGCAATAATCAGCCTAGGAAGAAAGCTCGGGGACTCACATCCTCCTATAGTGGAACGATCCGGATAGTCTATCTTCGCCGACAAAAGTATCCGACCTACATCTGGAGTGAATGCCACTGGGGGACGTAGATCAACTTAAAAGTAGTCAATAGGAAAGGAGCCTCTGGGGGACTTATCCTAAACCTCAAATATACTCAACCTAGTTAGAACATGATGGATAGTTTAAGAAGAAAGCACGGTGACTCACATCTTCTTAAGCAAAGTCAACATGAGGTAGCTTACTGGCTGGGTAGTAAAATCCACCATACTAATAAGGTGCTCATTAGTTTGCAATGGTCCAATCAAGAAGAAAGTGTGGGGACTCATATTGTTCAAACAAGTGACCATTAGGGTGACATATTAGCAAGGTAGTATGTAGACCTAACTTAGAGCAGCTAAGCCACAAGGGGCTTGCTCCCACATCAAAATAGCTCGAGATAAAAGATTTGTGTTTATTGTTGTGCATGTGTTAAAAATAATAGGATGCCTCTGAGGGACTCTTAAACTTACCTTAAAAGATGCTCGAGAATTAGAAGAAATGATGCCGCAGATGGCAACAAGAATTCCCACTAAGAAAGGATTCCACTTGGGTTCTCACACACCTAACTTAGTTATGCTAATTGAAATAGGATGCCTCTCGAGTTTTCTTACACCTATTCTAAAAGCATTGGGAGACTATGTTTGTGTTGCAAAAGATGGATAGGATGTCGCTGGGGGACTCTTACACCTACCCTAGACACGCTATGGTGGATTCGCAAGACAAGTAAATAATACTTCGAAAGAAGAGACGATTTGATGAATGGAATCATATTTTGTTCTTTTTTATAAATGATTATTTTCAAACAAGTTTTGTTTCATGGGTAATATTTCTTTAGATAGAGCCCATTAATTGGAAGCATTGGGTGTTCCCCTTTACAATCAATAAGCTGATAAGATCCTCCTTGGTAGGCCTTCTCTATGACATAGGGGCCTTCTTAAGTGGGTTCAAACTCACCTCCCATCTTTCGATGGGAAATAATTGGTCTCCTTAGGACTAACACAAATTCTCTTACTCGAAAGGACCTAGGGCGGACCAGCTTATTGTGAGCTTGAATCATGTTGGCCTTATACAACTTGAGGTTCTGGCAAGCAGGTAGGTGACTTTCCTCCAAACCTTTGAGCACTTTTAACTGCAATTTTACATTCTATTCTGTAGTAATCTTGTTACCCAATGCCACTCTTCATGACGAGAGTTGAACTTCTAAAGGAAGAATGACTTCAGACCCATACACTAAGGAAAACGAGGTAGACTGAGTTGGAGTTCGGTATGTGGTGCGGTAGGCCCACAAGGCTTCAACCAATTGCTCAAAGATTACTTATCATCAAGAGTCTTCAAGATGGATGATAGTTTTGTTGAATGCTTCTATTAGACCATTTTCTCTAGGGTAGTAGATGGTGGAGTATCTCCAATCTGTACTGTGTCTTCTAGAAAAGTTGTTGATCTTTATGCTTTTGAATGCAATACTATTATCAAATATAAGTCATCGAGGCACCCCAAACCTGACATTGATGGCATCTCCTAGCTACGTCCATGCAATCTATGATCATAAAAGGCCATTAGTATCCAAGTCTTTTGATCTTCATCTTCATCTTTGGACCAGATTGATGAGCTCTACATAGACCTGAATGTACCTCAATTATAATACCATGGGCTTCGTGTTTGTATAAACAATGTAACCACATTTGGTCAAAGGGTTGGCGGTATAGGGTGCCATCAATAAGAGCATAGGAGAGAGCTCTCTATTTCACCTGATGAGCTTGTGATTTCTCTTGAGGTAGTTTGCTAGTGTTTAACTAATCTATGAACAGTTGCCTCCAATCCAGCTTCTTGTCCATTTTGGCAATGACAACCTCCCCTTCAAGAGAAAGTCACTCAATGAGTTCAACATCAATAAGGGATAGGACCTGTCTATTTTGGACCCTTATTGAAATGGACTCATCTTCTAGACCTGCCAACTCTTTGGAAAATTTTGCTAACGGTCGCCTACTATTTTTCTCACGGGAAGTTTGATAGTGACTTCGGGAATTCCAACAGCCTTCATGGAATACCATAGTAATATGATGAAGCTTGGGTTTGAGACCTGGTAGGACCACGATAATCTAGTTGATAACCAATGAGAATCCCCAAAGATGTTGATGCTCACTTGATAGTGATAGCTAAGTCCAAAGCCAATCAAAACTCTTCATTGTTGGTGCAAGGGTTGGAAAGATAGTATGAGAATCTCACATCAATTTGAGTTAGAAGAACTATTCCTACCCTGCCTTTCTTGGGGAATAGATCATGGTGCTTCACCTTTAAAAAAGAAGAAACCATCAAAATACATCTCCCATTCGGTTCGGCCTCCCTAAGTTCATGATTTGTTCATCAAGGAGATCATCACTAAGCGAATCGGCAAGAAGTGGGTGTCTTCTAAATATCTATTAGTTCGTCCTTTTACGGAGGTACAAATGTGATATCAAAATTTGAGAGTATCATGGACCAATGAGCCAAACATCCAGAAAGCATTGGCCATGTCATGAGGTATTGCAATGGATTATTTCTTGAGATCAAGTTCACCTTATGAGAAAGCATGTAGTGTCATAGCTTCTGAGATGCAAAGATCAAAGCTAGGCAATGTTTCTCAATAGGTGGATAGTTTATCGGATGGATCGATGGTAGTAGTAGAGTGCTTTCTTTCCCTTCATTGGCTTGGGCCAAGTCGAGGGAGTCTTCAAATGCGGTAGTGTAAGGATCAACCTACGGGATAGAGTGCTAGAACTAGCTTCACCAAGTACTCTTTGATGTCTTGAATGTGCGACACTTATCATCCCACGTGAACTTGGCATCCTTTTGATAAGTGCTAAGAATGGTTTGCATCTCCCTCATAGGTTTGAGATAAAGCATCTTAGATATACCATCCTTGAAAGGATAAGTTGAGTTAAACTCTTAGAGGTGGCATTTCTAAGATAGCTTTAATCTTTTAGATCTATTTCTATTCTCCGGTGTCAAAAAATAAACCAAGAATTTTCAAAGCAACTCACACACTTGAGGATTCATTTTGAGGTTATATTATCCATTTGAAAACTACTCTCAAGTCAAAGAGATGTCTTCCTTTTCTAAACTCTTGACTAGATCATCAGTAGCACTCAATGATGGATGAGTTCATTGAAGATCTTAGTCATGGCCCGTTGGTATGTAGCACCTATTTTAAAGGCATGACCCTATATAATAGAAGATTCGATCAAAATTTGAAAAGTGTGTTTCTTTCATCTTTGAGACATCTTGATTTGGTTATAGCTAGATGACCCATCCATGAAAGAAGGCGCATGAGATTAGGTAATGTCTACCATTAATTCTGGCATAGGAAGAGGAAACTGAGCCTTAGGATATGCCTTGTTTAAGTCCCTAAAATTGACATAAATGAAAATTTTATCATTCTTCTTCTTAATTGGGATGACACAAGCTAACCAAGTATGCTATTTTTCCTCCCTGATGAAATCAGCATCGATTAGTTTCTTGACTTCAGAAATGACCGTTTGTTCAATTTCAAATCGCATGCGTCTAGGAGCTTGCTTAATAGGGGTAACATTAGGGTCTACTGCTAGCTTGTGGACTGCTATGTGAAGAGATAATCCAGGCATTTCTTCATAACTCCATGAAATCTTTAAACTTAGTCAATATAACTAAGTCATTGGTTTCTTCTTCATTCAAGATGAACGATGTATGGCGAGGATTTTCTTCTCTTGAGGTTGATTTCTTTTAGCTTATCGATTATTGAATGAATCTCCTCTTCAAATTTTGATGGTGCCACTTTGACTTGGAGATCATCTAAATCATCTAAAGTTTCTAAACACACATTCTCATAAGAGTTGGGGATGTCTGAGAATAACCTATCATACTCCATATGGTTGTTAACAACTAGGAAATAATCTTCATCATCAGACCCACTTGAATCTAGTCACGCTCTTGATTATGCTTCCATATTGTTCCATAGCTTTTTGACGTGCTTGGACCAATTGTGAACAACTAAACCTTCTTGTATAAGAATTTGAACACAAGGTGAGTAAAACTCAAAAGGTAATTCCATTAATTATTTAAAAGTATCTTCCTCAAGACATCAGACTTGAGGATGATGAACAAAAGAACCTCTTGCTTCATGTCCTTTGGAAGACTTAGGGACTTCTACTACTAAACCTTCAACTTTTGAGATGTAAGTGAGGTTAGAGCTAAGGTTCCCAACTACTGTCGAATAGTTTCACATAAACTAGATTTGAATACTTTGCTTTGCTTGGAGGCCTAATCTTCATCTCCGGCTAGATCAAAAGTCACCTCCAATGGAACGAGAGGGGTTGGTATACAATCATCACATTAGACTCATCCTCCAGCTAGATTCCAAGTCTATGTGAATAGTATGGTACTCTGAACTAGAACACGACCTCTATTGGTGAGGCCAACTAGGTCTCCACCTCTAGGAACTCTTTCTGACCTCTTCACAGTGGAGGTTGAGCCATCTACCCACATGTCCATATGATGGAATGAATGGGTGGAATGTGATATCGATCTATTTCTTCTTCAATTCCCTTTCTTGTTCACTTGGACTTTCTTTTTTCTCTTTTTCTTTTATCTTTTCTTTTTGCTTTTTTTGCATTTGAATTTTGTCCAAGTTCAGAAAGGGTGTTTTGAGGAAGATAGTAGGTGCATCCTCATAAATCTCAACCTCTCTAGCGAAAATGGCTTTTCATCCCCATTGACACTCAATTCCATCTTTTTTTGCATGCTGATGAAGGGAGGATGGAATGATCTTGTTGATGTATCCAAGGCCTACCAAAAATAGTGAATGAAGTATTTGAATCAATGATGTAGAACTTGGCTTGATCTTCCATCTATCTCAATGGTAACACTATATGGAACCTAAAGCCAGCTCACCTTGATCATTGAATCCTCTCAACATCATCCTATCTCCTCGGAGAGTAGAGATGTCAATCTTCAAATAGGCAAGGGTCTTTAGACTCATAATGTTCTTGATGCAATCCATGAGAACCGGCAGTGAACCACTTCCATGTCATGTGATATAGGGGGTTGTGCTCCAAGTCCCCAGTAGAAGGTCTTCATCACAGGTGATCCCACAGGCTTCTTTTGCATAATGTGCTTCCTCACCTCTATATTGTGAGCTAAGCATATTTTAGGATCAAGGAGGGCCTTGATTAGTGATTCCCTCATCTCTTTGGATAAGATAGGGCATCATATATGCTTAGCTTAGATGGAAACTTTCTTAGATGAGAAAAGTTGTAGTCCACCTGGTCTTCCCACAAGCATATCTAGGGTGGAGCATCTTGTGGAAGGGCTTCTTGATCTTGTACCAATGACTTATTTCCTCTATCTTGAGGTGCTAGGAGGTAGAAACCTTGCCAAGGAGGTTGACTTTGGTAATCTCTGAGGGCAAGGTGGTGGAAGTTCTACACACTTCAAGCTCACCTATAGCTTCTCCTATGGGACTCTCATCGGATGATTCAAGTCTATCTCAAGAGGTGAACCCATAGTATTGAGTTGAAGAAACTCAATCGAGAAGAGGAAGATCAAAATTGTTATAGTTAATTAGACTTGAAGAGTTATCTAGGAATAGAAGAAGATAACTCATCATAAGAGACAGATGTAATTCAAATTAACTTTATTCTTCAATTTCTTGAAGTATTTGGAGGTACAAAGTAGAAGTCAAGTAAGTGAGTGGGTAGATTTGATGCCCTTATCTTGATATAAGAGTTCTACTAGTAAAAAAAATAAAAGAGATAGCTAAAATGGTAGAAGTCACCAATGTGGAAGCGCGAAGGAGTTGACACGCGGTGGTGGTTGTGCTAAAGGGGCTATCAGCTAACACACACGCTTCTTCTTGAGCTCCCACTTTCTTAGAGTTGGCACTAGAAACTTGCAAACCTTCCTTACTGTTGGAGGTTTGAGTTGACTCAGGCACCTTCAAGGAAAGCTTCTTGGTCTTCTAAGTTATTTTCTTAGAGGTTTTAGACAAAGAAATGTCCCAACCTTCTTTGGTTTTGGTAGGATTGTTTGTATCCCCAAGGATTACCTTAATGAACTGGAAGGTTATTCCACAAGGTATTCCTTTGGGATAACTACAACTCCGGTCTTAAAACTATGTTCAAGCCAATCCTTGAATGTAAAGCAATCCTCCAAAATGTGGCCTAGCATATGGTGGTAAGGGCAAAAGTTTGGATCATGACTTTTACTACTTCTCCTCTCCAGGCTTAGGGTAGCTAAAATCTGGTTTCTTTAAGAGATTCTTAAAGATCTTCCTTATTACCTCCCTCTTAAAAGAATAAGGTTTTTTTAACTTCTCTAATAGAGTAGGTGGACTGTAGCTACTTGGCGGTGGATATGCATGCCACTGGTGGTGGTGGTCTGGTTAAGGTGGTGCCTGTGTTGGCCATGGAGGCTAAGCTGGAGGCCGATATGGCTACCTCGTTAGTGGCAAAGGAGGTGGATGCTGATGAGGTCATGGTCGCTCAAATTGATCTTTAGCTGGCTGCTTCCCCTTGTCAACCATTGCTAATGCTCCAGGGTTCTTCTCATAGACCTTTTAGGATTTCTTCTTGGGGAACTCATCTGAAAAAGGTGACTATTTGGCCTCTCCTTATAGACTATCCTCCTTATTGATTAGCTTCTCAAATGTCTTTATGGTGAAGCCCTTAAGCATGAAGGCGACCAAGCCATGGATATTCTTCAAGAGAATCTCATATGTTGTTAGATGGTTCACACTTCATACTCAGGTTATGCCATCGAAGAATATATTCAACAAGTGACTCACCGGAGTGTTGTTGGGCTACAATGAGATCACCTACAATAACCTTTTTGAGCTAAATCTTTTGATAAAGAGTTGCTCTAACTCACAAAATATCTTTCTAAATCGTTAAAATTCAACATACCAATCAAAGAGATTCGCTAGGCTAATAAAAGAGTCTAAAGAGTAAAGCATTGCTTCCACCTACATTGCAACAACTGGCCCTAAAGTGAACTAAATGCTATCTTGGATTCCCACTACCATTGAAGCTTTTGAAGGAAGGCGAAATGAAACTCTTGGGATATTGGATAACATCAAATTCCCGTAGGTAGGGTCTACCCTTTGGAACCGATGAGCCTCCCTGGGATTGAGCCGAAGCTTCCTTCACTTATTGCTCAACCATGGATTTTAGATCTTTTCATGTATGGAGGTACTTTCCACTACCTTCATACAGTAGTGTTACCTTGCTCAATGGGAGGTAGAGTCTTAACTAGATCTAAGACATGCACTAGCCGACATTACATCACTAGGATGAACTGGAGGGGATTATTTTTGAAACACTGACAGTGTTGCTAACAAGTCCTATAACTATTGTGCCATCCTATCAATCTGCTTATCTTTCTGCCTTAACTATGTCGAGGTGATGATGATTCTATAATGTCTCCTTGATCAACCTCATCACCTTCCATGGCCTATTGTTTCCTAAGAAGAGAACCTCTAGTATCAACCATTCATACTCAATCCCCATCAAGTCATCTTCATTGGGATCAAAGATGACTCTCTTCATCGACCATGCATACCCTAAGATCTCCTTCTTCTCCATAAAACAACTATCTCATCTAAGGATCAATCTAACTCAGTACAAATAGCTTGGATCATTATCATGCACCGAGAGGCACCACCTCGCCAGTGGGAGTCAATCCGTCACTATGCTCACTAGAAGAATGATACTCTAATACCCGTAATAGGGGTAACACCAAGATGTATTTTACTCTACCGAATTGTCATATCCGATAACCATCACCATCACCGCATCCGGCTATATGGGTGCAGTTGGTGAAGGAATGACCATGATGCTTTGGGGTCGCCACTCCTTCCGCATCACCATTAGGGCAGAAGATCGAGCAGGAGAGCTTGGCCCTACTATAATGGGTAGTGTAGGAGGAGTATCCCTAGCATCACCAACGGTACATTTTTCCCAGATGCGCCTTCATGGCCTTAGATGGAATGGGAGATGCTAAAACCGCACTAGCGATGGCGACGTGGGTGGAGCGGTGAGAGACACCACTCTCAATGAGAACCGCCTCAGTGGCTAGTCCCCATGAGGAAAATACTTTCAGTATGGTCGGCGTGGGTACCATGCTGAGCTAGAAAATCAACCAAAGAAGAAGCGGCAGAACCTCCGTCACTCTCTGCTAATAATGTGTGATGTATGGGCCTCACGGGCCTTCTCCCGATAGATCTACCTTCCTACACTGCACGGGATAATAGATCAAAGATCAAACGGTACTGACTGAAGGCCCCAGATGCTCCACCTGTAGAAAGGGCCGCACACTCCTACTCCTAAACCTGTTATAAGTGCACCATTGGAGGAGGCGATGAATGGATCCTCTTAGCATCCTCTCTATCTGATCCTGAGAGAGGATGAAACTAGTTTTCCATAACCAGTGGTGAAGTGATCATGAGAGACTCATCCATGGCTGACCTAACTACTGCCTCTAGCTCTCGCTATCAGAACCATTTGACCATACGCTTGTCTTTATGTGGGTGCAAGTAGGATGGGAGGAGTGTGAGCTAGACCCATACTCAAATGTCAAGAAGGCAAGCCCTGAAACCAGGGGAGCCTTACCCTTGGAGGGTACAAATGGTAGGGTGTTAGCCCATACTGGGACAACATGGGGAACTCTAGGACAAGCTGGAAGATCGCCGGTACTGAACTATAATCCAAGTCTGGTACTAGAGCTTTCCTCTTTAGTGAGGATACATCCAATCAGGGTAAGTCTGATGACTCATCCATCGACCCGCCACCTTCTTCTGAGTGGTGAGGGGAATGCCCTCACAAGTGATCCTGGCCCCCTCAAATCCCTGGCCAAATGGATCAAGTGGGTATGGTCTAGATGAGGGAAGTCATCCTGATCTAGAGCTAGATCCATACCGTGGGGAAATGTAAAGACAAATTTCTGAGAACTGGCCATTGTACTAACTGTAGTAAACTAAAATTGAAATTGTACTTGCAATGACTGAAAAGGATCTGCAATGAGAAATGAACTTGTATTAGATTTCTATCTCCATAGATTTTGAAATTTGAATTTTGAAATTTTTAATCCACATCCAACAACTTGGAAGTGTTAAGTGGGGTTCAAATGAATTTGTAAAGATTGATTAAAAGAGAATTTTGAATATGAATCCAAACTCCAACAAATTTAGGTATGTTGAAATATGGATTCTAAATTTTTGATAGGATGCTTACATAGGTTCATTTATGTTTTGAATTTTCAATTTTTGATTTTGAGGACCCTTCCTTTAACAAATTTAGGTATGTTAAAGTAAGGGTCAAATTAATTTTGTTTTGTTTGATTATTTTGAATTTTACTTAGCAAATTTAGGTATGCTAAGTGAAGTGATTGTTTTTTTTTTTTTTGAATTTTGTTTTATTTTGATTTTGAAAATTTTGATACTTAGAAAATTTAGCTATGCTTAAAAGAATCCAAGTGTATTTTATTTAATTTTGAAAATAGGATTCTTAGCAGTATGCTAAGAAAATCTAAGTGTTTCATTTGTTTGGAATGTTTTGATTTTTTGAAAGGGTTGGATCCTTAGCAAATTTGGTGCTAAAGGGATCCTAAGGTGCTTCATTTTGATTTTGAAGTGTTTTGAAAGTAGAGATTCAAATTTAGTAAATTTGGCATGCTAAAGATGAAATCTCACTTGGTTTTGTGAAATGGAAATTTCACTTAGCAAATTTGAGTATGCTAAATGAAATTCCAAATGGTGTGTTTAAAATTTGGATTTCATTTTTGGTTTTGAAAAATGCAAACTTCTCCTTAGCAAATTTGGTATGCTAAGGGAAGAAGTTCCAAAAGTTGTTTAAATATTTTTGTTTTGACTTTGGAAACTTTACTTACCAAATTTGATTATGCTAAGTGAAGTTCCAAAATATGTTTTGAAAAGTTTTGAATTTTGGATTTGGAGACTTCACTTAACAAATTTGGGTATTTAACTATGGTTTCAAATGTGCTTTGAAAATTTTGAAATATGATTGTTGATTTTGATTTTTTTGAATTTGGAAACTTCACTTAGCAAATTTGATTATGCTAAATGAAATTCAAATGTATGTTTGAAATTTTTTGAAATATGATTTTGATTTTGATTTGGAAACTTCACTTATAAAATTTGAGTATGCTAAATGAAATTCCAAATGTGTTTTGAAATTTTTTTTGAATTTTGGGATTTGGAGATTTCACTTATCAAATTTGGGTATGTTAAGTGAGGTTCCAAATTGTGTTTAGAAAATTTTGACATATGATTGTTGATTTTGATTTTGGATTTGGAAACTTTACTTAGAAAATTTGATTATGATATATGAAATTCCAAATATGTGTTTGAAATTTTTTTGAAATATGATTGTTAATTTTGATTTTGGATTTTGGAAACTTCACTTAGCAAATTTGATTATGCTAAATGAAATTCCAAATGTGTGTTTGAAAATTTTTTGAAATATGATTGTTGATTTTGATTTTGGATTTAGAAACTTCACTTAGCAAATTTGAGTATGCTAAGTGAAATTCCAAATGTGTTTTAAAATTTTGAATTTTGGGATTTGGAGACTTCACTTAAAAATTTTGGGTATGTTAAGTGAGGTTCCAAAATGTGTTTAAATTTTTTAAAAATATGATTGTTGATTTTGATTTTTGATTTGGAAACTTTACTTAGCAAATTTGATATTATGCTAAATGAAATTCAAAATAAATGTTTGAATTTTTTTTGAAATATGATTGTTTTTATGAGTCTGGATTTAGAAACTTTACTTAGCAAATTTGATTATGCTAAATGAAATTCCAAATCTGTGTTTGAAATTTTTTTGAAGTATGATTGTTGATTTTGATTTTGGATTTGGAAACTTCACTTAGCAAATTTGGGCATGTTAAGGGAGATTCCAAATATGTTTAGAAAATTTTGAAATATGATTGTTGATTTTAATGTTTTGAAAAGAGGATCTCCATTCAACAAATTTAAGTATGTAGAATGGAGATCAATTTTTATTTTTGAAGTAGAAAATTTCTGTGTGTGATTGTTTCCTTTTGAAAGGGAGGAATTCCAACTTAAAAACATATGTGGGATATGTTTAAGTGGGATTTTCTAAATGATATATTATTTTTAGTTGAATGAAATCTTCATTTAATAAATTTGAGTATATTAAATGAAGATATTCATATGTGTTTTTTTTGAAAATTTTAATTTTGTTTACAAAATGAACTTTCTATTCAATAAGTGTGAGTGTATTGAATAGGAGGATCCATGTGTGCTTTTGAAAATTTTAATTTTGTTTAAAATGAACTTTCTATTCAATAAGTGTGAGTGTATTGAATAAGAAGATCCATGTGTGTTTTTTTTGAAAATTTTATTTTATTTATGAGCTTTCCATTCAATAAGTGTGAGTTTATTGAATAGAAGATCCATATGTGCTTTTGAAAGAGTTTTATGATTATGATTGTGATTTTTGAAAAATATGATTGTTCATTTACTTTGAAAATGAAATCTTCATCAAAGTGAATTGAAAGAAGATGTTCATTTGTGCTTTTGGAAAAATTTTATTAGTTTTATTTTTTTGAAAATCCTACATGTAACAATTATGACAATTGTTAAATGGGTATCAAAATTTTGTGGAAAATATTTTATTAAGTATTTTTTTTTGAAAAGTACTTTTGAAAAGCAAAGTTCTTTATAGATTATTTTATTATTTTAGGATGAACCTTTCCTTATCATGAAAATGATAAGGAGGAAGTCTTAAATATGTTTTATTTTTCTATTTAGATTTTCTTCATTTTACCACTTGGAGAAACCAATAGGGGTTTTAAGAGCAACAAGGAATGCGGTCCTAAAACCTAAAGATGTTGGCTAACTCAACTCAAGAATGAAACGAGCTAAGTGCCAATGAAAAGAAGGATAGTCTTGCATTCATACCAAAGTACAAACCCACTATCGATACTCAAAGACTATGATCATTTACCAAAGATGGAGAGAGGAACCATCCCAGAGTCGCCAAAAATTTATGGAAAAAAATTCCTATAGAGGAGTAGCCTTCAAATCCATGGGGAAAAATGAAAGAAAAACACCTATAAAAAATTTGTCTTAGTAAGATAGATCCATAGATGTACTTATTCGGTGATCGATACATCATCAAGAAATAGTGTACTATCTGAAAGAAAAAAACACTACCTTTAATGGAACCAATCACCTCAATGACCTAAGGATGATGGGTATATATGTAGAGATTCTTCCCTACTTTACATGGAAAAGTAAGTGGTTTATTTTAAATGTTAAAAGCCTATAGGGGCAAGCCCCCATAATTAATTACATCCTAAGGGAGGGGATCCTTTAGAAAAACCTTCGATTAAGCTAAATGATCATTGTCTCTGAAGATTTCAATAGGAAGGACTATCAATCGATTGGTTTGTATTTGAAGATCAAATGAGATTGATCAAAAGAGGGAGTTATTATTGAAGCCAAAATGGGAAATAAGTAGGAGATGCCCACGATGCTAGGAAACCTAGCGAGCATCTCAAACTATTCTAAAATTGGGCTTTACATTTTGGAAATTGATTTAGTTTATTTGAGTTGCATTTTTCATTAGAATTTTGGACTTTCCTTGAGGTTAAGAAAAATGCTTAAGGTGAGGAATTATGCTTATGGCCCATAAAAGAGAAGCAACCTAAAACCTAAATCTAAGCTTCAATGAGGCAAAAGCACAACCTAAATCTATGGTGAAAATAGTTGGTTTGCCTCCAAAGAGAGGACAAACCACACATTTTAGGGTGGCCACCAACTAACTCCTCCTACAATTTTAAATACATGTAGGCAAGTCTTTATGCATGTAAGATACTAGGCTATTATTTTTTAAAAGAGACTAAGTTCTTAAACTCACTCCTAAAGAGACTAGATCATGTAAAGGGACATGCTTCAAATGACCTAAATCTAATGAAATTCAAATTTCATTTTATTTTCATTTTGGAAAATCATTTTGACTCAAGCTAATAGGATTTTATGACTAATGCATGAGAAATCAAATTATTGGCCAAAACAGAAGGGAGGAGGTGAATTTCCACCATGACCCTCAAAGGTCAAGTTCTCGGAAAAGGTGGAATCCCTCCAATAAAGAGTGAAATAAGATGCATTTGTGCATGATATTATAAAGAATTGCTCATCCAGTTAAGGGGTTGCTAATTCTTTTATCTTGATTTTAATCCTAAACTTTAGGTGAGGTGATAAATTGTTTAATTTTTATTTGAATTATTAAGTTGGGTAAAAGGTTTATTTTTCCCTAAAGATCCTAATCCATATCCAGGCCATACATAAAGCAATAAAGAAACTTGGAAAAGCATGCCACTTAATGCAAAATCTAAACAAATCATTAATCAATTTATAAAGCTAATCATAAAATGAATAAATGGTCGTTATGGTCGAGCACCATCACACAAACCCAAAAATTTCAAATTGGGTAGCCAAGCTCTACTCTTATATAACCTAGATTACAAATGAATATTACATTTAAGCAAAGAATTCATTGTTATGGAGGTCTTCAAGCTTTATTCTTTTTTCTTCTTTCTTTTTTCTTCTTTTCTTCTTTTTTCTTTCTTTCTTTTCTTGATACCTCCTTTGGATGGTACATAGGTGGATGCTCCAAGACTTCACATGATGCATAAGATAGAATCATTTGACCAATGCTCATCCTAATCCCCATAATAAATCATTGCAAAATCTAACTTATACAAATTTTTACATGAAAAGGAAAAGTAAAATCTAACTAACACCAAAATAAGGTTAGTTAAATCACACCACACAAATCCAAGCATATATATACTTATCACCCCACACATGGGTGACTAAGTCCACCTGCCTATGGATTATGCTTAGGGTATAAAGCACCCAGCAAAAAAGCATTTATATTTTTATTTATGATAGCTCTTAAGCACAATCCTACAAAAGAATAGTTAGACTAAGAACATCCTACCATTCATTCTATGAGCATACACCTAACATCCAATCTAAAACATATATCACAAAAAAACATAACATCAAACTATGCACCAACCTAACCTAAGGCTAGAAGTGGTGACTTAGGCTAATATGTGTGCTAAAGTTTGTGGTGCTTAGCTAGACTTTGGGTTCAAATTTTCTAAGTGTGAAGAACATGTTAAACTTAGAGGAGGGTTTCATTTAAGTTGTTTAAGTGTTTTGGGTTATTTTTATTTCATGTTTTAATTTGGTTTAAGTGAAACCAACAATTAATTACTAAGTTATGAAGAGAGGGAGAGTGAAGAGAATTTCTCTTTCCTTCCCTAACCTTAAGTAATTTTTAAAGTGGATTAACATTTTAGTTTCATTTAGGTGAATGTTTTGATTACATATTTTAATCAATCCTAAGTTTAGATAAACCCTAAACAAACCTATCCAAAAAGAAAGGCATTTTAAGATTAAGTAAAATGAATCAAAATTCACATAACACACATTACTTCATTTCTTTCCAAACATATATATGCATATGGATGGACCTTAAGCATATCTATACATGCAAATGAGAGTAACACACTTTATGATGCATGCTAAGTAATCCATTTAAGAAAATTTAGAAGTTGAATATGCATGATTTTTTTAAGTAGAAAAGGTTTTCCTTATCCAAAATTTCACATACATGAAAGTAAAAGGCATAAGTGAGTACAATTATTAACAGTGTAAGGTACAAGACCTACTTAGGCTACTTAAAGCCTCAACCTCGGGTTGTCGGACTAATATACCACTTTCCTTAAATACAAACATGTATATAAAAGAAATGAAATGGAAAAGGAATATGCAAAAGTTGTTTAATAGATTTGTTTTGTTTATGCAATTTATGTATAAAGTGTAGTAACCCTTCTTAGATGGTAGCATAGGGATGAATAGAATATGAAATTAGGTGAGCACTAGGTCCTTTTCAAATGAACCTTATATCTCACCAAAATTCCTATTCAAAACTATACCAACATAGGAAAGAAAGGAAACCTATAATAAGCATACCTTTATAATATTTCACATGCAAGCTTTTAATTAAGATATGAATAGCACACTTTCAGGTTTGATATTTAATTTATGTATTTTGAAAATAATTTTGATTTAGTAGTGATAATAGCCACTCATATTTTATTTTAGCCAACACATGCACATTTGACATAAAGTAAACAATTTCATTTTAAAATTTGAAATATGAAATTATGAATGCATGAAATCACATGGCATACAACTTAGCATGTTAAAAAAGATCCAAAGCAATGAAAGCATGTAAACAAACTCACTTTACTTAAATCCTAAAGACATTCCTATAGAATAAGAAAATTTAGAATAAATCAAAGTGAATTTGAAAATGATTTTTGTTTAGTTTGAAGTTTGATTTAATTTTGAAAGGTGAGATGAGTTCACTATTTCTAACCCATTCCCACATGTGTTTTGTATTTTTGTTTAAGTTTTAGATTATTAAATCCATTTTAAGCATTGATTAGGTTAAGGTATGAATTAAGTAGCTTAATTAACCTTACCTACACCACCTTAGAAGATTTAACTAAATAATTATGAGCCAATGAGATGACATAACACCCACAAGGAATTTAAATTTGTAATGCACCTAATAATGAAAAGGCCTAATGCAATTTGGCTCATATTAAAGTTAATTAAGGGTTTAGCTTAAGTAATTTCAAAATACCATTTCACACTTATGAATGGGATTTTGATTTCCTTAATTAAACTTAGGTTATTAAACACCTAAGCATCTACCCAAGATAGATTAATCAAGTTCTGAATTTTTTTAGAATTTTTAAAATTGATTAAGGGATAATTAATGAATTAAACCTTAATTAAGAGGAGATTAAGGAGAGAAGAGGGGTTTGGGAATTAGAAAATGCCCCAAAATTATTCCATAAACATCCTACTTACTGGATCTAACCTAAATAAACCCTAATCATAGGGTAAAACCATTAATCACACCTTAATACCCTTAATTACATGAAAGGGTAATTAGGGAATGAAATAGCAATTTTCCCAATTGACCCCTCAATAAATCCCAAGAAAATTAGGGAGTGAGGTCATCCCCTAAATGAACCTAGAAATTTGAGATTAATTGATGACCTAGTTAAAGGATAATTAGCTAATTAAGATTCCCAAAGAAACCCAAATTCAGAAAAAGAGTAATTCAAAATCCATTGAAACCATTTTAAATATTCTAGATGAAATTATCTTTCCATAGCATTTTTTTTTATTTTTCTAATTTTCTAGAGGAATTATGAATTTTAAGTTCTCTAATTAATTGGAATTAATTAATACCCTTAAGTAATCCCTGCTTAATCCTTAGCTCATGGTGACGCGTGCTGGTGGTTAGTTTGCTTTACACGCGTCTCGACGTGAGGGGTGACTTAAACGTCACATCCAAAATGGTGGTGGCGATGCACACGCTTATATTCTTGGCCGTCTAATTAAAGATTGGATGGCTAAGGATTCCCCTGTGATTTTAAAAGGGTAATTGATTTCTAAAATGTTTTAAATAATCTCAAATGTCCATCTAAAATGCACAGATGGATGACTGAAATAAGCCAAGTTCTTCACCTTGATCATTAGAGACTGTCCATGATCAAGGGGAAGATCCAAGCTCGATCTAGCATGGAATCACACAAAATTTAACCCACACAATCTAAAGACAAAGCGGCAAATCCAACGACCAAAATTTGATGAGGTGAAAATTTCTTTCATAAAGCTCCACACCACATTGAGTTTAGTGATAAAAATTCCATACCTCACCGGTGCTCGAGATCGATGAGGTAGCTTCATCTGGTGGAGATGAAGCCCTGTTGAAATTCCTAGGCCTTGGGATTGAGTGGATCAATGGGTAGACCAACACCACTTCACTTGAGCTTTAGCTTTGATCCAATTGAGCTCTTCCTTGTGGGGACTTCAATCAGAGCTTGGGCAAGTTTGACTTGACCCTCTGATGGAGTGTACAAGAGTAATTGGAAGGAGATCAAATATGGAGGAAGTTGACTAATGGACTGAGCTCCCTTATTTTGCACTATGCAAAATTGAGAAATGGGGAATTCAAATCCTTCCTAAAAAGCTTGGGAATGCTCTAAGATGGTTGCTCTGGGTTCCTAGGCTTCAATCGACAGAGAGTGAATTGAAATTTCATTGAATTAGGGGGAGTATATCTCCCCCTATGGCAATTGAATGACCAAACCATTCTTTGCCATTTTGATCCAATTACAGAGATTGGGAGGGTTGTTTAGGCTATTAACTCTTTAACATGGTATTTGAGGCCTTGAGTGGATTGCCAACCTCCCATGTGCATCAAATTGAGCTTAGAGGGAATTTGAAAACTCAATTTCAAGGTGGTTTGGTCTAGGGCCAAATGGGCTAACCCAAACCCATTGGGTTGGGTGCACCACTCATCACTAAGTTTGAGCTTTTAAAAGCTTCAAGTGATTGGTGAAGAGATATGACCAAAATACCATGAGCCAAAATTTGTTCTATGGCCTAGGGTATAATGGTCATTTTGATATTTTTCCACTTTGGACATGTTAAGTATGGAGAAACTAGGTTTGGCCAAGTTTCATTAGATTTGGAATCCATTTAATAGGTTTGGCTCATGTTGACCCATTTAGGTCAAAATGGGTCAACTTGGGTCAAGTTGACCAATTGATCAAATTGGGTCAAACCAAGGGTTGGGTCAAGTTCATATGACCATTTGAAATATTTTGGTGCCTTTGGTTTGGTTCAATTTGGTATAGATTTGGTTTGGCTCATATGACTTCACTTAGGTCAAATGGGTCAAGTTGACCTATTTGACCCATTTGACCTATTTGAGGCAAAGGGTAGGTTTGGGTTTGGTCATATAGAGTGGATTGGTATCTTTGTTTCCAATCAATTTTGGAAGTTCATTTTGGCTCAACATGACCCCGGTCATGTTGGTCTAAGGTCAATTCAGAAAGCTAGGTCTAGTTGGCCAATTGAGGCTTTGGTCAAGTTCAACAAGTGATTTGGAATAAACTTGACCCATTGGTTTGGATCACTTAGATCAAGTTTTGACACATTTCTCTTTAGGTCAAAATGGGTCAACTTGGGTCAAATGGGCCAATTGGGCTAGGTTAGGCTCAAATGTTGGCTTGGTCAAGTTCAAACATAGGTCATTTGAACTTAGATCAATGGTTTCAATCAATTTGGCCTATGGTGGAATTTGGCTATGTAAGGTTTCATTTTAGGTTATGTTGACTTGGTCAACCCATGTTTGACTTGGTTTGATCTAATTTGATTGATTGATCATCCCATGATGATTGTTGATCATGAGAGGCATATATGAGTTTAGTTCAATCCAATTTGGTTAATCAAAAGTTGGCTCATAAGGGTACTTTAGGTCACTTTGGGTCAAGTGAGCCTAAGTGGGTCAAATGGCTTGGTCAAAGCTTGATTTGAAGTTGGTTGATCTTGTTTATGGACTTATGATTGAAATATAAATCCATTTACTAGTGGTTTAAAGAAAAATAAATTTTGATCCATTTGAAATTGTCATATTCAAAGGAAGAATATAAAGGGGTATTCGGTTTGATTTTTGAATAAGGTTTTGATTGAATGATTCAAGTTTGGATTTATATATGTGCTCATGATTGTAGGATTGATTGAACCATGAGAAAATCAAGAGTTTGGCTTAATTTCAAAGTGATTTGGCTAAGTTCAAGATTTTGACTTGAAAGGCTTAGATTGGATTTTGAATGGATTTGAGTTTGATTTTTGGAATAGGTTTTGATTGTTTGAATTTATATTTCATTTATATATGTGAATATAAATGAGAACATAAATATATCATGATAAAATTTCAAGATTTTGAAGTGGTTTAACCATGACTTAGGTTAAATCCATTAAAGGGAATTTTTATTTTGAAATTTAATTTTGAATTGGATTTAATTGATTTATATTTATACTTCATTTATATATGAGAATATAAATGAGGATACAAGTTTTGAGAAAATCCCATGAGTTTGAAATGGTTTGATCAAAGTTTAGGTTAAATCCACTAATGGAAAATTAAGGGATTTAAGGGAATTTCAAGGATTTTAGATTTGGAATTTAATTTTTTTCCTTGGATTTAATTGATTTATGTTTATATTTCATTTATATATGATAATATAAATGAGAATATAAATAATTTTGAGAAAATTCCATGACTTTGAATAGGTTTGATCAAGGTTTAGGGTTGATTTTGGCTAAGTCCTTTAATGGAAAATTAAAGGGACTTAAGAAAATTTTCATGAATTGATTTCGAATTTTGAGTTTAGTTGGATTGATTTGAATTTATATTTCATTTATATATGTGAATATAAAATATAATATAAATGGATTCTAAGAAAATCTCAAATGTTTGAATAGGTTTAGATCATAGTTTTAGCTAAGTCCTTAAGAAAGGGCTTAGGACTTAGGCAATTTGAACTTAGGAATTTTTGATGAATTTTGATCATGGGTTTCAATTATGGATTTCAATCATGGAATTGAATCATGGAATTGATTTGGAGAAAATCAAATAGAATTGATTTGGAGTTTGACTTGAAAGAAGGAAAGTGAGGAATTGTTTAAGCTAAAGGGTAGGAAAATTTTCTAACACCCCTATGGCTAACTCTTCTAAGTCTTCTAGGGCTAGGTTGGAGTTCACCTAATCATTAGATGTATCTTAAGACTAAGGAACTCTTAAAGTCTAAGAGAAATCATAAGCCTAAGATGGAGGGGTTGAGAGCTTATTTTAAAAATGAGGTCAACATGTTTATGGTTAATTTTAGAAGTTTCTTTGATTAACTTATGATAACTTGCTTTCTTAAGAAAAAAAAGAGGCTTGATAAATTTGAGCATTTTTTTCATTGCATTAAAAAAATGTATGCATAATAATATAAGTGTGTTAAACTTAGTGATTTTGGAAGCTAAAAAGAACTTTGTTAAAAAGACCTAAACTGTCTGAGGAGTGCTTGGGATTTAAGTTATCTTGTACCCCCTCCTCACCTGAATGTTCTCTTAGCATAAAATTTCACTTTGGTTGCACGATTATATTATACTTGTTTATTTTATTTCATTTTTTCTTTGATCCCTTTTCATATATCTTTTTTTTTATAAAAAAAATCTCATGTCACCAAAATCTATCTCTTAGGATCAAGTGGAAAATTTGACTAGATTAGTTGATGCCTAGATCTTAGATCCTTGATAATGAATTAAAAACTAAACAAATATTAGAAGAAAGTAAGAATCAAATGCAAGAACTTAAAGAACAAATGCAAACTCTTATAGCTCATCTACAAAATAATATAATACCAACTCCTCCTCCAATACCTGCTCAAACTGTGCCTATAGGGATAAACGAAGAAGATTCATATCCAAACCATAGAGAAAACCAACCACTTAGAAGACCACCAATTGCTAGAAAAGGTGGAAGAAGAGAAAATTATTTTAAGACTACAGAAGACTCTAATGATCCATCTCGAAGAGTTAAAGTAGAAGCCCCAACTTATGATGGTATACATAACCCAAATAAATTTCTTGATTAGTTAGTTCAAATGGTTGACTTCTTTGATTGGTATAAAATGGATGATTCGAAGGGTTACTTTGCTAAAATGAAATTGATAGGACATGCTAAAATTTATTGGACAAATACTTTAGCTAAAGAATAAAAGATTAGAAGGATAAACCTCACTTGGATAGAAATGAAATAAATGTTAAGATCAAAATATTGTCCTAGGCATCATGATAAGAAGCTACATAGTCAATTATTATCTTTGAACAAGGTAATCATCTTGTAACTAAATACTTGAATACTTTTGAAGATCTAGTTTCTAGAACTGATTGTACTAATAATGACTGGCAATTAGCAAATAAATTTATTATTGGGCTTAGACCACATTAGAAATGAAGTTCAAATATTTCACGCACAATCTTTAGTGTAAGCATTTCATTATGCCTTATTAGTTGAACAACAACAGAAATCTTCTTCTATCTCTAAAACTAAAAATCAAGTACCTTCCATTTCATCTCATAGATCTATTGTTAGACCCACCCATCCAAATGGCTCGACCCCTTTGCCTAAAACTTCAATTGAAGGTAGCTCTAAGAGCACTAGGGAAGTAATATGTTTTAAATGTCATAAAAAGGGTCATATACGAAATCAATGTAAAGATCAAATCTTATTTTTAGAAGAAGTTAAAAATCTAATAGATGATAATCTAGAAGAAGTTTATGATGACACCCTATTATTTAATGAAGAATTAGAATTAACTGATGACCCTCATGTTAATGTGATGAAATATCTTACTATAATTAAAAATGAGGCAGAAGATTGGAGGAGAAAGAACATTTTTAGCATGTATGTTTTATGAAATGAAAAGAGATGTAGGTTAGTTATAGAGGAAAGTGCTATGAATGTCATTTCAACACACACCCTTAACTCGAGCAACCTAAAATCTGAATCTCATCCAGAACCATTTCATGTTAGTGGGGTAAATCATACATCTCTTCCCATCACCAATCAATGTTTAGTTCCAATTAAAATAGGAAATTATAAGGAACAAATTTTGGTGTGATGTTCTGCCTATAGACATTGCTCATATTCTCTTAGGATGACCTTGGCTGTATGATATGAATGTTATTCATTACGGTAGGGAAAATACTTATGTTTTTAAACATAATAATAAGACTATTAAACTCCTACCAATAAAGGCAATAGAAAACACCCACCATAGCACCACACAAAATATAACTTCTGACTTGCAACCTAAGCCTCTATTGAAGAAAAATGCCAAACTTCAATTAATTATTATGGAAAATCCTACTATTAGGGTTAATATTGTCATTTCTAATTTTTGCTTTAAAACATCTATTCTTCCTTCTTTGACCCCAAAGATAGAAACAATAGGTTTTGGAGCTTTATGAAAAGAATTTTCTAATCCATTTCTTCTTCACACAGTACATGTAAAAGAAGTCAAACTAGACTCTAATGAGACTCACATACCTGTGGTCTCTTCCCTTCTTTCTGATTTTAAAGATATTGCACCTAATGAGCTTCCTGATAAGCTACCTCCTATAAGAGACATTCAACATGCTATTAAGTTCTTACCCAATTCTCAACTTCCTAATCTTCCACATTATAGGATGACCCTATCGAGCATGTTGAGATTAAAAGACAAGTTGAGGAATTATTAAAAGGGTTTTATTCAAGAGAGTCTTAGCTTGTGCAGTCCCAACTTTATTAACTCCAAAGAAAGATGGAACATGGAAAATGTGTGTTGATAGTAGAGCAATAAATAAAATTACTATCAAGTATAGTTTCTATTCCTTGATTAGATGATATGTTAGATTTAATCTCGTGAGCAAATTTTTTCAAAGATTGATCTAAAAAAGTGGATATCATCAAATTCATTAGATCGGGGATGAGTGAAGATGGCTTTTAAGACCCACGATGGACTTTATGAATGGCTTATCATGCCCTTTGGACTTTCAAATGCTCTTAGCACATTTATGAGATTAATGAATACTATTCTTAAGCCATATACTTTGGTGAAAATGAGCATCTACACACTATAAAAAAAGTCTTTGACATACTTAGACAAGAGAAATTATACATTAATTTAAAAGTGTTTCTTTTGTAAGTAAGGTAATCTTTTAGGCTTTATTATATCCAGCTGACTTAAACCTAATCCTTCTAAAGTAAAAGCAATCTTAGATTGGCCATCACATAAAAGTTTTACTGAAGTTAGAAGCTTCCATGGATTAGCCACTTTTTATCCTAGATTTATCAAGACTTTTAGTACCATTGTTGCTACGATAACTGATATACTAAAATTAGATAAATTTTGTTGGACTCCTAATGCATAAAAGGCCTTTGAGCAAATTAAAGTTCTTATTGCACCAATCCTTAGGCTTCCTGATTTTTCTAAAGCCTTTGAAGTAACATTTGATGCGAATTGAGATAGGTGGAATTTTAGGTCAAGAGAATCATCCTATCACATTCTTTAGTAAAAAGTTAAATGAAGCCAAACAACAATATTCCACTTTTGATAGGGAGTTTTATGTTATAATTTAATCCTTAAGGCATTAGTGACACTATCTCTTACATAGAGAATTTATACTTAATCCAGATCATCATGCCTTAAAATTTTTTTAACACTACAAAATTAAGTCATAGCATGCAAAATGGGTTGAATTTTAATAAGACTACTCTTTTATTCTAAAGCATAAGCCTAGAATTGAGAATAACCTTGATGCTTTATCTAGGGTAAACTAATGATTTCCTCTTTACAATTTGAGAATCAGGATTTGATAGAATTAAAGATGATTATATTGTGCCGACTTTCACCTAATTTATCTTGAACATCTAGATAAACCAATAACTTTACAAGGAACATTTTTGATAAAAAATGGATATTTATATAAAAGAAAATAACTATGCATTCCTCGATCTTCTTAGAGAATTCCTTATCATCGAGCTATTCTGGAGGTGTAGTGGTCATTTTGGAAAGGATAACACCATATGTTTATTAGAAAATAGATTTTATTGGCCTTCATTAAAATGAGATGTTCAAAAATTAGCTTCAATTTTAATGTAAAATAAAGTAAAAGCAATACGTAATAAAATAAACTTAAACCTAAACTAAAATAAATAAAACCTAAACTAAACATAAAATAAACTAAACCTAAACCTAAACCTAAATAAAATAAAATAAAATAAACTAAAATAAACCTAATCTAACCTAAAAATAAAATCTAAAAATAAACCTAAAATAAAAATCTAAACTCTAAGCAAAATGATAAAATAAAAAACTATAAACTAAATTAAAAAAATAAAATAAAGTAAATCTCATAAAAATAAACCTAAACCTAAACCTAAACTTAAAAAAAAAAAAAATAAACTAAAATAAAATCCTAAACTAAAATAAATAAAATAAAATAAATTAAACTAATTAAAATTAAAATAAACATAAATAAAATAAAAAATAACATAAATTAAAATAAAAATAAAATAAACTAAATAACCTAAAAGATTATTTAATTTTAAAAACCTAAACCCTAAACTCCTAAACTAAACCTTAAAGTAAAACAAAACTTAAACCCTGTGTTTACTTAATTTAAAATAAACTTAAATTGAAACCTAAACCTTAAATCAGAAAATCTATGCCTAAACCCTAAGCTAACCCTAAATCGACACCCTAAACCCTAAACTAAAACCCTAGCCCTAAACCCTAAACCAGAGTAACCCTAAATGTGACCCTAAACCTAAACAAACCCAAATCCTGGACCACAAAACCTAAACTAAATAAACCTAAATATAAAGCAAATAAAACACCTAAACCTAAATAAAATAAAATAAAAATTGAAACTAAATCCTAAACTAAACTAAAATCAAAATAAACCTAAGAATAAATAACCTAAATGAAAGCTAAATGTATAAAAATAAAATATAAAAATAAAATATAAACTAAATAAAACCAAAACCTAAGAAACCTAAAAAATATAAAAATAAAACCTAAACACTAAAGAAAAAAAGCATAAACGTAAAATAAAATAAAATAAAAAAAATAAACCTAAACCTAAACTAAAATAAATAAACCAAAGCCTAAACCTAATAAATACCTACCTAAACCTAAATAACAAATAAAATAAAATAAACCAAAATAAACTTAATCTTAAACTAAAAATAAAATCTAAAATAATCCTAAAATAAAACCTAAAATTTAAACATAAAATAAAATAAAACCTAAACCTAAGCTAAAAAATAAAAATAAAATCTAAACCTGCAAAACAAAATAAAAAAATCTCAACTAGAAAATAAACCTAAACCTAAACCTAAACCTAAAACAATATAAACTAAAATAGAAACTAAATCAAAATAAATAGACCTAAAATGAATAAATAAATGATAAACCCTAAACCCTAAACTAAAACTTGAAAAACCAAAACTTAAAAAACCACAAGTATAAATCCACAAAACCATAAATAAACCTACCAAACCCCAAAAAAAAAAACCATAAAACCTAAATCCTAAACCCCAAACCCTAAACCATGAACTAACCCTAAACCCTGACCCTGAAAAGCTAAAAATCTAAACCTAAATAAAATAAAGTCTAAAAATAAAATTAATAAAATATCTAAACCAAAATAAAATAAAAACATAAACTAAAACTTAAAACCTAAACCTAAACCTAAACCTAAAAAGAAAAAAATTAAAAATAAAAAACTAAACTTAAAATAAAATAAATAAAAGCCCAAACTAAACAAAAAAATAAAAAACCTAAATGAAATAAAAATAAAACTAAAATAAAAATAAAACAAATCTAAAATAAAATAAAATAAAAACTAAGTTAAAACCTAAACCTAAAAAAAACATAAAAATAAATTAAAAAAATAAAACATAAACATTAAACTAAAAAAAACCTAAACCTAAAATAAAAATAAAATAAAACTAAACCTACACTAAAAGAAAATTAAACTAAAATAAATAAAACCTAAACCTAAACCTAAAATAAACTAAACCAAAACCAAAACCTAACCTAAATAAAATATAATAAATTAAAAATAAACCTAAACCTAGACTAAAAAATAAAACCTAAAAATAAAGCTGAAATAAAAACCTAAAACCTAAACCTATGAAAATAAAATAAAAGCCTAAACCTAAACTTAAAAATAAAAAATGAAGCCTAAACCTAGAAAATAAAATAAAAAACCTAAACCTAAACCTAAAAATAAAAAAAATAAAAAAAAAAGAAAATAAAAATAATACTCAACTAAAAATATACATAAACCTAAACCTAAAACTAAAAAATAAACTAAAATAAAAAACCTAAACTAAAATAAATAAAAATAAAATAGATAAACTATACTAAATAAAAATAAGAAATAAACATAAATAAAAAAAATAAAATAAACTAAAATAGATAATAAATAAACTAAATAAATAAAAGAAGAAATATTTAATATGAATTTATTCTCTATTTAAATGAGAAAACACAAAACTAAAACCTAAACTAAACTAACCCTAAACCAAAACCTAAACCACAAAACCCAAACCTACTAAACCCAAAAAAGCCTAAACCCTAAAAGCTATAAACCAAAATCTAAACTAAATAAAACCAAAAATAAAATAAATAAAATATTTAAAAATAAAATAAATAATAAAATAAAAAAATAAAATCATAAACTATAACCTAAACCTATACCTACCTAAACATAAACCTAAAAAAGAAAATTAAATAAAAATAAAACTAATCTAAAATAAATTAAATAAAAACTTATACCAAACTAAAAAAAATAAAAAAACATAAATAAAATCAAAATTAAACCTAAAATAATAAAAAAACAAACCTAAAATATTAAAAAATAAAAACTAAGTAAGAACCTAGACATAAACAGTAAACATAAAAATAAAACCTAAACCCTAAACTAAATCAAAAAACTAAACCTAAAATAAAAAGAAAATAAACCTAAGCCTAAACTAAATTAAACAAAACCTATACCTAAACCTAAAATAAACTAGACCTAAACCCAAACCTAAACTAAATAAAATAAAATAAACTAAAAATAAACCTAAACCTAAACTAGAAAAATAAAACCTAAAATAAAAACCTAAAACCTAAACCTAAAAAAATAAAATAAAACTAAACTAAAAAATAAACCTAAACCTTATCCTAAACCTAAACAAAAAAAATAAACTAAAATAAAACCTAAACTAAAATAAATAAAACTAAAATAAATAAACTAAACTAAATATAAATAAAAATAACCCTAAATCAAAATAAAAAATAAAATAAACTAAAATAAATAAAAAAATTAAACTAAATAAACCTAAATTGATGAGTTTACTTAATTCAAAAGGTAATAAAATATAAATAAATAAAAAAACCCTAACCCTAAACCCTAAACCCTAAAACTAACCCTAAACGCTAAACCCTTAAACCATAAATCCTAAACCTTAAACCTTGAACCCTAAACCCTAAAAACAAAAACCTACAACCCTAAACCCCAAACCCTAAACCCTAAAGCATAAACCCCAAACCCTAAACCCTAAACCCTAAATCATAAACTCAAAATCAGAAACCACAAAAAAAAAAAATAAAATAAATAAAACCTAAAAATTTAAAAAATATTAAAAAACATAAAGCTAAATTAATTAAAAAAACAAAATTAATAAAAACCAAAACATAAACCTAAACCTGCAAATAAAATAAAATGAAAAATAATAACAAAGCTAAAATAAAATAAAGAAAATCATAAACTAAACTAAAATAAATAAAATAAACCTAAAATAAAAATCCAAATAAAACATAAAATAAAAAATAAATCTAAAATAAAATAAAATAAAACTAAATAAAACCTAAACCTAAAAAAAAAATAACCTAAAAAATAAATAAAACAAAACCCTAAACTATAAAACTAAACCTAAAATAAAAAATAAAATAAACCTAAACCTAAACTACAATAAAGGAAACTTAAACCTAAACCTAAAATAAAAAACCTAAACTCTAAACTAAAATTAAATAAATAAAATAAAACTTAACCTAAACTAAAAATAAAACTAAAATAAAACTATAAACTAAACTGAAAAAAAATAAAACATAAACTTAAACCTAAACCTAAAATAAAAATAAAGCCTCATCCTAAAATAAAATAAAAAAATAAACTACTAAAAAATAACATAAACAAAACTTAAACCTAAAAAATGTACTAAAATAAATAAACCTAAAGTAAATAAGCTAAATTAAATAAAAATAAAAGAAAAACTAAAATAATAATAATAATAGAATAAACTAAAATAAATAAAAAAATAAACTAAATAAACCTAAACATATCAATTTACTTAACTTATAAAAAAAACCTTAAACCCTAAACACTAAACTTTAAACCCTAAATTCTAAACCTACCTAAACCTGAAAAACCTGACCCTAAACCTAACCTTAAAACCCTAAACCCTAAACCCTAAAACCCTAAACCCAGCTGTCAACCTCTGACCCACAAACCCTAAAACTAAAATCCTGCCATAAACCCTAAAACCCTAAACTTAAAGTCCTAAACCTAAACCATAAACCCTAATCCCTAAATAATATAAAAAAAAAATAAAATAAAATAAACCTAAACTAAACCTAAACTAAGAAACCTAAAATAAAAAAATAAAACCAAAACCCTAAAGAAAAAAAAACTTAAACCTAAAATAAAAATAAAATAATTAAAATAAAATAAATCTAAACCTAAACTAAAATAAATAAACCAAAGCCTAAATCTAAAATAAACTAAACCTACACCTAAACTACTAAATAAAATAAAATAAACAAAAATAAACATCCTAAACCAAAAAAAATCTAAAAATAATCCTAAAATAAAACCTAAAATCTAAACATAAAAAAATAAAATAAAAACATAAACCTAAACCTAAAATTAAAAAATATTATCTAAACTTAAAGAATAAAATAAAATAAATCTCAACTAAAAAATAAACCTAAACCTAAACCTAAATCTAAAAAAATTGAACAAAAAGAAAAAAACTAAATTAAAATAAATATACCTAAAATAAATAAATAAATAGACTAAACCCTAAACTAAAACAAAACCTAAACCTAAAACTTAAACCCTAAATCCTAAACCCTAAACTAAGCCCAACCATAAAATCTAAACCTAAAACAATAAACCCAAACCCTAAACCCAAAATAAAACCATAAACCTAAATCCTAAACCCAGACCCTAAACCATGAACTAACCTAAACTAACCCTAAACCCTCCCTAAAAGCTAAAAAAACCTAAAAAATAATAAGAAAAAAATAAAATAAATAAATAATCTAAATAAAATAAACATAAACTAAAACCTAAAACCTAAACTCCTAAACCTAAAAAAATAAAATAAAACTAAACTAAAATAAATAAATAAAACCCAAACTAAACTATAAAATAAAACCTACATAAAGTAAAATAAATTAAAATAAAATAATATAAAACTAAATAAAACCTAAACTTAAAATCTAAAATAAATAAAAAAAATAAAACCTAAACCTTAAACTAAAATACCTAAACCTAAAATAAAATAAAACAAACCTAATCCTAAAACTAAAATTTAACATAAATAAACCTAAAAACTTAAAATAAACTACCTAAACTAAACTTAAACCAAAATAATATATTAAATTAAAAATAAAAGTCTAAAAATAAAATAAAATAAACCTAAAATAAAACTTAAAACAAAACCAAAGAAAATAAACTAAAACCTAAACATAAACCTAAAAATAAAATAAAATAAACCTAAAATAAAATAAAACCTAAACCTATAAAATAAAAAAATAAACCTAAACCTTAAAAAAATAAAAAATAAAGTCAACTAAAATAAACATAAACCTAAACCTAAAACTAAAATAAACTAAAGTAAAATTAAACCTAAAATAGATAAACTAATCTAAATAAAAAATAAAAATAAACATAAATAAAAATTAAAATAAATAAACAAATAAAATAAAATAAATAAATAAAAATGTTGAATATGAATTTGTTCTATTTAAAGAAAACCCCAAAACCTAAAACCCTAAACTAAAACATGAACCCTAAACCAAAACCTAAACCCTAAACCCTAATCCCTAAAAACCACAACTAAATCCTAAACCCTAAATGCTAAAACTAAACCATAAACCCTAAACCTAAACTCAATAAAAAAAACCCTGAGCCCCAAACTCCAAACCCAACCTAAACCCTAAACCCTACTCTAACTAACCCTGATCCTAAACCCTAAAAGCTATAAACCAAAATATAAACTAAATAAAACCTAAAATAAAAAAATTAAACCAAAATAAAATAATAAAATAAAATAAAAAACATAAAAAACTACCTATACCTAAACCAAACATAAACCTAAAGAAAATATAAAAAAATAAAACTAATTTAAAATAAAATAAATAAAACCTTAACTAAACTAAAAATAAAAGTTAAATAAATTCAAACTAAACCTAAAAATAAATAAAACAAACCTAAAAAAAAATAAAACTAGTAAGAACCTAAACTTAAATAATAAACCTAAAATTAAAACCTAAGCCTAAACTATCAAAACCTAAACCTAAAAAAATAAACCACTTATACATAAACCTAAAATAAACTAAGCTAAACCTAAACCTATAAATAAATAAAATAAACTAAAAATAAACCTAAACTAAACTAAAATAAGTCCAAATAAACACCTAAACTAAACCTAATAAATTAAAATAAAACCTAAACTAAACATAAAATTAAAAATAAAATTGAACCTTAAAATAAAAATAAAATAAAATAAAACTAAAGATAAACCAAAAAATCTCTAAAAATAAATAAATAAAAATAAACTAAAATAAATAAAACTAAATCTAAATTAAAATAACCCTAAAAAAAAATAAAAACCTAAACTAAAATAAATAAAAAAATAAGCTAAATAAGCTAAATGAGTTTTATTTAAAAAAAATAAAAAATAAAATAAAATAAAACCCTAACTAAACCCTAAACTAAAAACCCTAAACCTAAATCCAAATCTACAACCCTAAACCCTAAAAAACCTAAACCATAAAAGACCAAACCAAACTCTAAACCCTAAACCATGAACCCAACAAACCCAAACACAAAAAATGACCTTAAATCATAAACCCTAAACCCCAAACCCTAAACCCTAAAGCATAATTCCCAAACCCTAAACCCTAAACCCTAAAGCCTAATCCCCAAACCCTAAACCCTAAACCCCAAAAACCAAAAACCCTAAACCTAAACTAAATAAAATCTAAAAATTTTAAAAAATCATAAAAAACTTAAAGCTATGTTAATTAAAAAAATAAAATTAATAAAAACCTAAACTAAAACCTAAACGTAAACCTAAACCTAAAATAAACCTAAAAATAAAATAAATTAAAAATAAAACAAAAATAAAATAAAATAAAAACCTAAACTAAACTAAAATAAAATAAAATAAACCTAAAATAAAAACAAAAATAAAAAAGCATAAAATAAAAATAAAATAAACCTAAAATAAAATAAAATAAAAACTAAATAAAAATCTAAACCTAAAAAATAAACCTAAAAATAAATAATAAATAAAAAAATCCTAAACTTAATAAAACTAAACATAAAATAAACCTAAACCTAAACTAAAATAAAGAAAACCTAAACTTAAACCTAAAATAAACTAAACCTAAACTCTAAACTAAATAAAATAAAATAAACTAAAAATAAAATAATTAATAAAGTAAACAAAATAAAATAAAAACCTAAATACTAAAAAAAAATAAAAAAAAACCTAAACTAAATAAACATAAAATAAGTAAATAAAAACCAAACCAAAATAAAATAAAATAAAACCTAAACTAAAACTTAAACCTAAATAATAAAATCAAATAAACTAAAATAAAATAAATAACCTAAACTAAACTAAAAGTAAAATAAACTCAAGAATAAAACCTAAAAAAAAATAAAACTAAATGTAAAATAAAAATAAAATAAACCTAAAATAATAAAATAAAAACTTAAACCTGAAAAACTTAAAAATAAATAAAAAATAAAACTTAAACAGTAAAGAAAAAAACCTAAACCTAAAATAAAAATAAAATAAACAAATTAAATTAATCTTGAACCTAAACTAAAACAAACTAAACTAAAATAAATAAAGCACTAAACCTAATCCACAACATAAACTAAATAAAATCAAGTAAACTAAAATAAACCTAATCTTAAATTAAAAAAAATAAAATATAAAAATAAACTTAAAATTTAAACATAAAAAAATAAAATAAAAACCTAAACCTAAACCTAAATATAAAAAATAAAACCTAAACCTAAAAAATAAAAATAAAATAAATCACAACTAAAAATAAACTAAACCTAAACCTAAATCTAATAAAATAAACTAAAATAAAACCTAAACAAAAATAATAAACCTAAAATAAATAAATTAAACTAAATAAAAAAAATAAACTTAAAAATAAAAAAATTAAATTAAATAAACTAAAATAAATAAAAATAAACTCAATAAACTAAATAACCCTAAACTTGGTTTACTTAATTTTTTAAAAAAAAACTTATACCTAAGCTAACCCTAAACCTTAAAAGTAAACTAAAACTTAAACCTACATGTTTTGTGATTTAAAATAAACCTAGACTAAAAGAAAAATCCAAAACTTATACCCAAACCATTATAAATCCACAAAATAATAAAATAATAAAAGAATAAATAAATAAATAAATAAATAAATAACCCTAACCTAAACCCTAAACCTAAACACAACCATAAATCCTAAATGCTAAACCCTAAACTATAAACCTAAATCAAAACCCTAAACCCTAAACCCAAACCCAAAATCCTAAACTAAAACACAAAAAATTAAAAAACCCAAATCCTAAACCCTAACCCTAAAACCTAAACCTCAAAACCCTAAACCCCAAACCCTAAACCCCTAATCCTAAACCCCTAACCCTAAACCCTAAACACTAAAAACCAAAAAACCTAAACCTAAACTAAATAAAACTTTAAAATAAAATAAACTAAAAAACCTATGGAATTATGATGGAGGTTACTATCGTGGTGGTGGCCGAGGGAGAGATCAGGGATGTGATGGTGGATCCCACTGTTAAGAGGCAGGGTGGTTCTGATGGGAAATGGAGAAACTGAAGAATGGATAATCCAATCTGCTGGTCATGGAACTATGTCTTTATAATAGAAACAGCTCTAGTTATCTATGGTTTTTCATTTGCTTTATGCATGCTAATTTTTAATCTATCTCATCACTTGTGTCTTAGAGAACTTTGTGTGTTACTTAGTTGATGAAATAAAAAAGAAGAAATGTTGAATCGAAATTTTTCTTTGTTAAAAAAGGTAAAACCAAACCTAACTAAAAATCCTAAACCTAGAACCTAAACCTAAACCCTAAAATAAAAAATAATTAAAAAAAAAAAAAACTATAACCTTAAACCTAAACCCTAAACCTTAACCCTAAACCCTCCCCCAAACCCTAAACCCTTAAACCAATGATAACACTAAACTCAAACTAAACCCTTTTAAACCCTAAAATCTTAAACCTAAACCTTAACCCTAAACCCTATCTAAAACCATAAACTCAAAACCCTACCTCTAAACCCTGACCCTAAACCTAAAACTTAAACCTAAACTAAATAAAACCTAATAATAAAATAAATAAATAAACTTAACTAAATAAAATAAATAAAATTAACTAAACCTATTAAATAAAATAAAATAAATAAAACTTAAATAAACTAAAATATAATAAATATAAACACTAAATAAAATATAAACTAAATGTAAATATAAAATACCAAATAAAGAAACCTAAAATAAACCTAAAATAAATAAAAATACATAAACTAAACTAAACTAAACTAAAATAAAAATAAATAAAATAAACCAAACCTAAATTAAAATAAATTAAACTAAAATAAATAAAACCTAAATGTAAACTAAACTAAAAAAATAAAATAAACTAAAATAAATAACTAGAAAGTAAAACCTAAAAAATAATCCTAAAATAAAACCTAAAACCTAAACATTAAAAATAAAATATAAACCTAAACATAAACCTAAAAATAAAAATATAACCTAAACCTAAAAGATAAAATAAAAATAAAACTTAAAGAAAAAATAAACCTAAAACTAAACCTAAAAGATAAAGTGACATAAAAACCCTAAACTAAAAATAAATAAACCAAAAATAAATAAAATAAACTAAAATAAATGAAATTTAAAATAAAATAAAAAATAAAAAATGAACTAAAATAAATGAAAATTAAGCTAAATAAACATAAACCTAGCAGTTTACTTAATTTTTAAAAAAATGTAAATCCTAAATCTTAAACCTTAAACCCTAAATCGTAGACATACAATGTTAAACCTGCAAACCTAAAGCTTAAACCCTAAACCCTAAAACCTAAAATCCATAAACCCTAAACCCTAAACCTTAAATCCTAATCCCAAACCCTAAACCTAAACCTAAACCAACCCTAAACCCTAAAACAGACCCAAACCAAAAGAATAAACCCTAAACCATAATTTTATGAGAGGTGATTTTAAAGAGGTCAACAAAGAGGTTGCAAAATATGAAGTTGGTGCTCTACATGTTATCACTTGTTATGGTTCCAGATGTGGTAAAGGGGAAATTATCTTTTTTTAGGATCCTTTGCTCTCCTCCTTCGCTGATTCTCTATGGCCTTGTCATCTAGTCTATGTGTGATAATGGATCAGTGTTCAGTCCTGAGGCACTTGACCTCACTAAAGATGATCACATCAAGAAGTTTTCCTAGCCCTTTTAATGATCACTTCTCTTTCACTAGCCCTCTCTTATCCCACCCATGCTGCAGCATCCCACATGTTCATCAATGTCTAGAAGAAGGTCCTAATCATCACGATTGCCACTGATTACACATACCCGTGGGCTGAGATGGTTGAGGAGTATTTGAAGGATCCTTGTAAATTTGATGTGGTTGTTGCGCATGATGCTTCTACTACTCCTAGTACATCTACTAGTCTAGCTATTATAGTGGAAGAGAAGAAGGAAGAGCCTACTGAGCAATCTGATGATGATATGGGTTTCAGCTTGTTTGACAAAGCTTTGCTGGCCTTCTATAAAATCAATTTTTATTATCTCTAGGAGTTAAATCATTTTGTGAAATACTATTTTTTATCAATTTTAAATTGCATTTTATTTTATCCTATTGTATTAGTCATTAAAGGATAATGTCTTATTTGATTAGGTAATTTCTTATTTATTATGGAATCATTTGAGTTAAAAAAAACCCTAAACCCCAAACCCTAAACCTAAACCTAAAGTAACTAAATAAAATAAAAAATAAACATAAATCATAAAAACTAATAAACCCAAACCTAAACTTAAACCAAAACCCTAAGAATGGGCAAAACCTTAATGATAGGAACATCATTTTCAACTAGGCTCTGTCTAGATTTGGAAGTGGAGGTAAAGGCGGAGGTGGTAGTTATCGTAGAGCTGGTGGGAGATCTAGAGGTGCTAGTGGATATCGAGGTGGTGATCAAAGCAGTGGTGGTTATGGTGTTGTGAGGAGTGACGGAGGTTACAGGCATGATGGTGGTGAAGAGAGAGATCAAAAATATGATGGTGGATCCTGCTAGTCTAGAGGCCATGGTGGTTTTGATGGGAATTAGAGAAACTGAAGAACGATCGATCTAATTTTTTGCTTATGGAACCATGCCTTTATAGTAGAGACGGTTCTAATTATCTTGAGTTTTTGATTTGCTCTATGTGTGCTCATTTTTTATTTTTGTCATCGCTAATGTCTTCAAAAACTTGGTGTGTTACTTGGTTGATCAAATTGAAAAGAAGAAATGTTGAATTTGAATTTGTTCTCTATTAACAAAAACCAAAAATCTTAAACCCTAAAATAAAACCTAAACTCTAAACCTAAATCTTAAACCATAAGCCCTAAACTCTAGAAATAAAAAATAAAAAATAAAAATCTAACCCTAAACCCTAAATCCAAAAACTAACCATAAACCCTAAACCTTAAACCCTAAACCTTAAACCTTAAACCTATAACCCTAAACCCTAAACCTACAACCCTAAACCCTAAACCCTAAAGCCTAAAAACCTAAACCCAAAACCCAAAACTATAAACCTAAAATCCAAAACCCAAATCCCAAAATGTTAAACCCTAAACCCTAAAAACCCTAAAATTTAAAGCCTAAACACTAAACCCTAAACATAATTAATTAAATCATGGGGAAAATCTTTAGGTGTTTCATAACTTAAAGGAGTTTAATGAAATTAAGGTTAGTCTACATGTGTGGGAAAACCATAAGAGTGAGTAATTAAGTCCTTTAATATAATTAACTATTAATCATGAGCCAATTGAATCAAGCCCCTTTAATTTCCTTAGTTTAGGGTTTAGGGTTTACAGTTTAGGGTTTTAGGGTTTATGATTTTAGGTTTAGGGTTTGGGGTTTAGGGTTTAGGGTTTTAAGGTTTAGGGTTTTTGGGGTTTAGGGTTTAGTTTAGATTTTAAGATTTATGATTTAAGGTTTTAGAGTTTAGGGTTTTTAAGTTTAGGGTTTAGGGTTTAGAATTTAGGATTTAGTCTTTTAGTTAGTTTAGGGTTTAGGTTAGCTTAGGGTTTAGGTTATTTTAGGGTTTAGGGTTTATGAATTAGGATTGTGGGTTTAGGCTTTTAGGGTTTTTTGGGTTTTTAGGTTTTAAGGTTTCAATTTGGGGTTTAGGGTTTAAGGTTTAAGGTTTTTTTAATAGAGAATAAATTTAGAATCAACATTTCTTCTTTTTGATTTCATCAACCAAGTAGCAGAATAAGTTTTCTAAGAAATAAGTAATGACATAGATACAAAATGAGCATGCATAAAGCAAATAAAAAACCCTAGATAACTAGAACCATCTCTACTATAAAGAGACAGTTCCCTAAGCTATAGATTGGATCAATCATTCTTCAGTTTCTTCAGTTCCCATCAGAACCACCCTTGCATCTCGAGTAGTAGGATCTACCATCATATTTTTGATCTATCCTTCCACCACCATGATGGATGTAACCTCTGTCTCTTCTCTCACCTCCGTAAGCACCACCTCCATATCCACAAACACCTCCTGATCCATTAGCACCTCCAGAACGGTTAGCATTTAGGGTTTTTTTATTATAGTTTAGGGCTTAGGCTTTAGGGTTTAGGGTTTAGTGTTTTGGCTTTAGGGTTTAGTATTTTTAAGGTTTAGGGTTTGGGGTTTAGGGATAGCTTACGATTTAAGATTAATTTAGGTTTAATGTTTTAGGGTTTAGGGTTTAGGGGTTTTAGGGTTTAGGGTTTTTAGTTTTAGGGTTAAGGGATTAATGTTTAGGGTTTTGGGGTTTAGGGGGTTTTAGGGTTTAGGGTTTTAGGGTTTAGGGAGGGCTTCATTGTTTATGGTTTTGGGGTTTAGGGTTTAAGGTTTAAGTTTAGGGTTTAGGATTTAGATTTAGATTTAGGGTTTTTTTGGGCTTATGGTTTTATTAATTTTTTAAAATGTTTTCTAAATTATGTAAATGAGTAGGTTTAGGTTTATTTTGTTTATTTAGTTCATTTTATTTATTTTAGTTTATTTTACTTTTTTTATTTTATTTAGGTTCATTTTATTTTTATGTTTAGTTTATTTATTTTAAGTTTATTTATATTAGTTCAGGTTTTTTATTTTAGTTTACTTTTTAGGTTTAGGTTTAGGTTTTAGTTTAGTTTTATTTATATTTCATTTTTTAGGTTTATATTTTATTTTAGGTTTAGGTTTTTTTATTTTAATTTTAGGTTTTTATTTTAGGTTTAGGGTTTAGTTTATGCTTAGGTTTAGGTTTAGGGTTTAGGTTTAGGTTTAGGGTTTATGGTTTAGGGTTAAGGTTTAGGTTTAGGGTTCAGGTTTAGTTTTAGGTTTAGGTTTAAGTTTAGGAGGTTTAGGTTTAGGTTTAGGTTTAGGGTTTAGGGTTTAGTGTTTTAGGGCTTAGGGTTTAGGGTTACAGGTTTAGGGATTAGGGTTTAAGGTTTATTATTTAGGAATTATGGTTTAAGGTTTAGGGTTTAGGGTTTAGGGTTTAGAGCTTAGGATTTTTAGGGTTTTGGGTTTGGGCTTTATGGTTGTAGTTTTAGGGTTTAGGGTTTAGGTATAGGGTTTTGGGTTTATGGTTTAGGGTTTTAGGCTTTAAGCTTTAGGGTTTAGGGTTTAGGGCTTAGTGTTTAGGGTTTATCATTTTTTGAGTTTAGGGTTTAGGGTTTAGGTTTTAGGTTTAGTGTTTAAGTTCTAGTTTTGGGTTATTTTTTAAGAGATAACAAATTCATATTCAATATTTCTTCTTTTCAATTTAACCAACCAAGTAGCACACCGTGTTTTCTAAGACACCAGTGAAGATAAAGATAAAAAATGATCACGCATAGAGCAAATCAAAAACCCATAGATAACTAGAATTACCTCTATTGTAAAGACATAGTTCCACAAGCAGCATATCGGATCGGTTGATCATGAATTTCTCCAGTTCCTAGCAGAACCACTGCCACCTTTCGAGGAGGGGGATCCGCTATCATATCCTCGATCTATCCCTCCGCGACCAGTGTGGATGTAACCTCTATCCCTCCTCTTGCCTCCATAACCACCATCGCTCTTACCACCACCTCCATGTCTACTAGCGCCTCTAGATCTCCCACCACCACTATAAAAATTGCAGCCTCTGCCTTCACCTCCACCGCCAAATCTAGATTGAGCCTAGTTGATGCTGATGTTCCTACCATTAAGGTTCTTCCCATTATTAGGGTTTAGGTTTAGGTTTATTAGGTTTTAGGGTTTAGGTTTATTTTTATATTTATTTAGTATTTTTAGGTTTAGGTTTAGGGTTTATGGTTTAAAGTTTATTGTTAGGGTTTAGGATTTAGGGCTTAAGGCTCAAGGTTTAGGGTATAGGGTTTTAGGGTTTAGGGATTAGGGTTAGTGTTTAGGGCTTAAAGTTTAGGGTTTAAGATTTAGTGTTAGGCTTTAGGGTCTAGGGTTTTTAGGTTTTAGGGTTTAGGGTTTTTAGGGTTTAGGTTTTAGGGTTTAGGGTTAAGGGTTAGCTTAGGGTTTAAGGTTAGTTTATGGTTTAGGGTTTAGGTTTTGGGGTTTTATGGTTTAGGGTTTAGAGTTTAGGGTTTAGGGTTTAGGTTTTAGGCTTTGGGTTTCAGGGTTTTAGGGTTTAAGGTTAGATTAGGGTTTAGGGTTACTTTAGGGTTTATGGTTTAGGGTTTGGGGTTTTAGGGTTTAGAGTTTAGGGTTTAGGGTTTAGGGTTTGGGTTTAGGTTTTAGGGTTTAGGGTTTAGGGTTTGGGTTTAGGGTTTAGGGTTTAGAATTTAGGGTTTAGGGTTTAGGGTTTTATTTATTTATTTTAATTTTTTTTAAATTAAGTAAACCAGTAGGTTTAGGTTTATTTAGTTTATTAGGTTTTTATTTTATTTTATTTCATATTTATATTTAGGTGAAATTTATTTTTATTTAGTTTAGTTTATTTATTTTTGGTCTATGTATTTTAGTTTAAATTTTTTATTTAGTTTATTTTTAGGTTTAGGTTTATTTTATAGTTTAGTTTTATTTTTATTTTATTTCTTAGGTTTAGGATCTATTTTTTTTTTAGGTTTAGGTTTACATTTTAATTTTATTTTTTTTTTTTAAGTTGAGGTTTTTCATTTTTATTTTAGGTTTATTTTTTTAATTTTTACTTTAGGTTTAGGTTTATTTTTAGTTTATTTTTTTTTAGCTTAGGTTTAGGTTTAGGTTTAGGTTTTATTTATTTTAGTTTAGGTTTAGGTTTATTTTTTTATTTTATGTTAATATTTTTTTAATTAAGTTTTTGGGTTTAAGTTTGTATTAATTTTTATGTTTTATTTTTAGGTTTATTTTTTAGGTTTAGGTGTTTATTTAGTTTTTATTTTATTTTATTTTTAGTTTATTTTATTTTTAGTTTAGGTATAGTTTTTATTTTATTTAGTTTTTTCCTTTTTTGTTTAGTTTAAGTTTTCATTTATTTTATTGTAATTATGTTTTTATTTTTTTAATTATTTTGTTTTTAAGTTTAGGTTTAGGTTTTAGTTTAGGTTTTTATTTTATTTTATTTATTTTATTTTATTATTATTTAGGTTTTTTAATTTATTTTATTTCTAGTTTTTATTTTATCTTGGTTTATATTCTTAGCTTTTTTAGGGTTTAGGTTTAGGGTTTATGGTTAATTTAGGGTTTAAGGTTTATGGTTTAGGGTTTTAGGGTTTAGCATTTAGGGTTCAGGGTTTTGGGTTTCAAGGGTTTAGGGTTTAGGGTTTAGGGTTTAGGTTTTAGGTTTAGGGTTCACATTTTAGTTCAGGGTGTAAGGTTTTTATCTTTTTTTTTTAAAAATGAAAACAAATTCAGGTTCAATAATCTTATTTTTTATTTCATTAACTAAGTAGCACACCAAGTTTTCTATGACATAAGCGAAAACATAGATAAAAAATGAGCATGCATAGAGCATACCAAAAATCTTAGATAACTAGAATCGTCTCTACTATAAAGACATAATTCAATAAGAAATAGATCAGATCCATCGTTCTTCAGTTTCTCAAGTTCCCATCAGTACCACCCCGACCTCTCAATTTGCGGGATCTACCATCATATCCCTGATCTCGCCCTCTGCCACCGCCATGACTATAATCTCCATCGCTCCTCTTGCCTCTATAACCACTACTAGCCTAAGCTCCACCTCCAAATCCCCCACCATAGGATAATGGCCATGCTTTCACCTCCCTTTGTCAGATCTAGGCCGAGCACGGTTGGTGATGTTCCTACTGTCAAGGTTCTGCCCATTCTTAGGGGTTAGGTTTAGGATTAGGTTTAATAGGTTTTAGGGTTTAGATTTCTTTTTCAATTTATTAAGTTACTTTAAGTTTAGGTTTAGGGTTTAGGGTTTAAGGTTAGGGATTAGGGTTTAGGGTTTAGGGTTTTAAGTTTAAGGTTTGGGGTTTAGGACTTAAGACTTAAGGTTTAGGGTTTAGGGTTTTAGGTTTAGGGTTTTAGTATTTAGGGTTATTTAGGGTTTAGAGTTTAGGGTTTAGGGTTTAGGGTTTAGGGTTTAGGGTTTAGGGTTTGCTTAAGTTTAGGGTTTATGGCTTAGGGTTTATGGTTTTTTAGGGTTTAGGGTTTAGGGTTTAGGGTTTAGGGTTTTAGGGTTTAGGGTTTAATGTTTTGGGTTTAGGGTTTAGGGTTTTAGGGTTGTAGGTTTAGGGTTTAGGGTTTAGAGTTTAGGGTTTATGGTTTAGGATTGAGGGTTTAGGACTTTTAGGGTTTAAGGTTTTGTGTTTAGTGTTTAGGCTTTTTTTATTTAAAAAATAGTAATGTAGTATGTTTTTATTTAGTTTATTTAGTTTAATTTTATTTATTTTAGTTTATTTTGTTATTTATTTTTATTTAGGATTATTTTTATTTTATTTAGTTTGGTTTATTTATATTACATTCATTCATTTTAGTTTAGGTTTTTTTTATTTTTTTTTATTTTTTAGGTTTAGGTTTTATTGTAGTTTATTTTTATTTTTAATTTATCTTTTATGTTTAGGTTTAATTTTTTATTTTTTTAGGTTTTTTTAGGTTTTATTTATTAGTTTAGGCTTAGGTTTATTTTTAGTTTATGTTATTTTATTTAGTTTAGGTTTAGGTTCAAGTTTAGTTTATTTTGGGTTTAAGTTTATGTTTTATTTATTTTAATTTAGCTTATTTTAGTTTAGGTTTAGGTTTATTTTATTTTTATTTTATGTTTAGTTTTTATCTTTTTTAGGTTTTTTATTTTTAGGTTATGTTTTGTTTAGTTTAGGTTTTTCTTTCTTTTATTTTAGTTTAGTTTTTATTTTCAATTTTATGTTATTTTATTTTATTTTCTTATTTAGGTTTAGGTTTTTGGGTTTAGGGTTTAGGGTTTAGTGTTTATGGTTTAGGTTTTAGTTTAGGGTTTAGGGTTTATTTTAGGTTTAGGGTTTAGGTTTTAGTTTAGGTTTAGGGTTAGTTTATTTTTTTCAAAATAGTTTATTTAGGGTTTAGGGTTTAGGGTTTAGGGTTTTAGGCTTTAGGGTTGTAGGTTTAGGGTTTAGCATTTATGGTTTAGGGTTAAGGTTTTTCTTTAATATTTTTTATTTTTAAATTTTAATTTTTTTTAATTCAGTAAAATGGTAAGTTTAGGTTTATTTAGTTTATTGTTTATTTATTTAATTTTTTTATTATCTATTTTTATTTAGGTTTATTTTTATTTTTATTTAATTTAGTTTATTTATTTTAGTTTAGGTTTAGGTTCAAGTTTAGTTTATTTTGGGTTTAGGTTTAGGTTTTATTTAGTTTAGTTTAGCTTAATTTAGTTTAGGTTTAGGTTTATTTTATTTATTTTTATTTTGGTTTAAGTTTTTTTTAGTTTAGGGTTTAGTGTTTTTATTTAATTATTTTTTTGTTTTTATTTTTTGGTTAGGTTTTATTTAGTTTTTTATTTATTTATTAGTTTATTTTGTTTTATTTTATGTTTAGTTTTATCTTTTTTAGGTTTTTTATTTTTAGGTTATGTTTTGTTTAGTTTAGGTTTTTCTTTCTTTTATTTTAGTTTAGTTTTTATTTTCAATTTTATTTTATTTTATTTTTAGGTTTAAGTTTATGTTTAGGTTTAGGTTTTAGTTTAGATTTTCATTTTATTTTATTTTATTTTCTTATTTAGGTTTAGGTTTTTGGGTTTAGGGTTTAGGGTTTAGGGTTTAGTGTTTATAGTTTAGGGTTTAGCTTTTAGTTTAGGGTTTAAGGTTTTTTTTTCTAAATAAAGTTTAGGGTTTAGGGTTTAAGGTTTAGGGTTTTAGGGTTTAGGTTTTATGGTTTAGGTTTTAAGGTTTAGGGTTTAGGGTTTTAGGGTTTAGGGTTGTAGGTTTAGCATTTAGCATTTATGGTTTAGGGTTAGGGTTTTTCTTTAAAATTTTTAATTTTTAATTTTTATTTTTTTATTTTGTAAGTTTAGGTTTATTTAGTTTATTTTTTTATTTATTTTTGTTTTTTTATTATCTATTTTTATTTAGGTTTATTTTTATTTTTATTTAGTTTAGTTTATTTATTTTAGTTTAGGTTTTTTTAGTTTAGTTTATTTTTTAGGTTTTGCTTTAGGTTTAGGTTTATTTTTTAGTTTAGTTTTATTTTTATTTTAATTTTTAGGTTTAGGATTTATTTTTTATTTTTAGGTTTAGGTTTAGATTTATATTTTATTTTTTAGGTTTATGTTTTAAATTTTTATTTTAGGTTCATTTTTAGGTTTTATGTTTTAGTTTAGGTTTTCATTTATTTTTAGTTTATTTTATTTTATTTAGTTTATGTTTAGGTTTAGTTTATTTTAGGTTTTATTTATTTTAGTTTAGGTTTAGGTTTATTATATTTTTTTTAGGTTTAGGTTTTCTTAGTTTAATTTAGGTTTTATTTTTATTTATTTTTAACTTTATTTTACATTTATTTTGTTAGGTTTAGGTTTTATTTTATTTTTTCTTAGGTTTATTTTATTTTTATTTTATCCAGTTATATATTTTTAGTTCAGTTTAGGTTTTTATTTATTTTATTTTAGTTTAGTTTTTATTTTTTATTTTATTTTTTGTTTAGGTTTAGGTTTAGGTTTTAGTTTATGTTTGTATTTTATTTTATTTTATTTATTTTATTTTGGTTTAGGTTTTTTTTATTTATTTTCTTTTTTAGGTTTTATTTAGTTTAGGTTTAGGTTTTTAGCTTTTATTATTTAGAGTTTAAGGTTTAGGGTTTAGGGTTTAGGATTTAGGATTTAGGGTTTTTAGGGTTTAGGATTTAGGTTTAAGTTTAGGGTTCATGTTTTAGTTTAGGGTTTAGGGTTTTTGATTTTTCTTTTAACTGAGAACAAATTCAGATTCAATATTTCTTCCTTTCGAATTCATCAACCAAGTAACACACCAAGTTTTCTTACACACAAGCGATGCCATGTATAGAAAATGAGTACGCATAGATTAAATCAAAAACCCTAGATAACTAGAATTGTCTATACTGTAAAGATGCAATTTCATAAGCAGTAGATCGAATTGGCGATTTTCTAGTTTCTCAGTTGTCACCCCCAAACTCTTGAGTAGCAGATCCACAATCATATCCCCGATCTCTGCGCACCACCGAACCTTCATCGATCCTTCCGCCATAACCACCCTACTGACACCTCCATATCCACCACTTGATCCCCACCACATGTGATAACCGCCCTCCACCTTCACCTCCAGATCTAGGCGAGCTTGGTGATCCTCCTCTGTCAAGGTTACGCCCATTCTTAGGTTTTATAGAAAAAAATTAAAGTGGGAGAATTTTATTGCCAAAATGAAAGAGATAATAGGTCCTTATAAGGGATAAATCTCTAAACTACTGCTCAAAGAGCTATAATTAGCCTAAAGAGGTAAATCCCCTATTACAAGAAAACCAAAAAGAATGAGAAGACAAAATTAAGAAAGAAATAGCACAAAATTCCAAGAAGGGGAAGCCAAAGCCATCTATATCTAGAAATCTTAGAGATGCACAAAACCAACCCCAAAACAACAAACATGTAAAGAACTTAAGATAGAGATAAGCATCTAAAAATAAGGACAAGCTAAGTACACAAAAGGAACAAAATGATAGAAATCTTAGATAAAGCACAGGCTCAGTCACACTCATCTCAAGGGGCAACATGATATGTGAGCATCCAAACTTTAGAAGAAGGGTTACAATCGCATATGCTACTACTAAGAAAAAGGATAATCATCCGACCATCATAGCCAACTTACCTCGATTAAACCAAATAGCCAATAGAGCTAGCCAAGTTCCAGTATCTATCATCAAGATTAAATAGGCAGCTAACTAGAAAAACATCTAGCCAAACCAGAGTAAAGAAACCAACCAAACAAGGCAAAAACCAAAAAATATCCACCATCAAAGCCATCCAAAATAAACAAAGACCAAAGGAAAAAAAACCAAAAATTCTATAGATCCATCAACCAATAGCACAGCTACAGTTAGCCATCAAAGCCACCCAGTCAACCATAATGGCAGGAATCAGCAGAAATAGCAACAAAACCAAGAACAACCAAAACCACATACAGGTTTATCCCACAGTAGAAAGATACAATAAGCACATGGGCCATCTAGCTAACAGGCAAACACCACAAAAAACATCAAAAAAACCACCAAGGGAATGAAAATGAGATGGCGTGTAGCTCAGGAGAGTAACTCAAGCGAACAAAGCCAATGGCTAGACTCAACTAATAATCACAATGCCAGATAACCAAAACTGAAAGTAAAAGGCTGGATAATACCATAGCCATCAAGGAACAACCAACCAATAAACCCTCATAACAAAAGAAATAGGCTAGGGAAAATAGCAAACAAGCAAGCTCTGAAGCTTGCCAATCACGAGGCCATCCTAAAACCAATGTAGTAGGAGACCAACAAAAGGAGAAAGCCACCAAAACTAGAGGGTAACCAAAGCTCAACAGTACCAACCAGAAACAATTCTGACCTCCATCAGAAGGTGATACCATTCTTAAGGTTCAAGTTTAGGTTTAGGTTTATTAGGTTCTAAGGTTTAGGTTTATTTTTTAATTATTTAGTTACATTAGGTGTAGGTTTATGGTTTGGGATTTAGGGTTTAAGATTTAGGGTTAGGATTTAGGGTTAGGGTTTAGGGTTTAGAGTTCAAGGTTTAGGGTTTAAGGTTTAGGGTTTATCCTTTTAGGGTTTAGGGTTTATGGTTTTTTAGGGTTTAGGGTCTTAAGTTTAGGCTTTAGGGTTTATGGTTTACGACTGAAGTTTTAGGATTTAGGGTTTACATTTTTAAAAAAAAAAATTAAGTAAATTGGTAGATTTAGGTTTATTTAGTTTATTTTATATTTATTTCAATTTATTTTATTTTATTTTATTTTTATTTGAGTTTATTTTTTTATCTAATTTAGTTTTTTTTATTTTAGCTTAGGTTTTTTTATTTTAGTTTATTTTTAGCTTTAGGTTTAGGTTTAGGTTTAGTTTTTAGTTGAGTTTTGTTTTTTAGGTTTTGCTTTTATTTTTTATATTTAGGTTTAGGTTTTTGTTTTTATTTTATTTTTTTAGGTTTGGTTTTAAGTTTTTATTTTAGGTTCATTTTTAGGTTTTATTTTTTAGTTTAGGTTTAGGTTTATTTTTAGTTTATTTTATTTTATTTAGTTTAGGTTTAGGTTTAAGTTTTATTTATTTTACTTTTATTTTTGGTTTAGGTTTTTTTTTTAGTTTAGGGTTTAGGTTTTATTTTGAGGTTTATTTTTTAGGTATAAATTTTTATTTTATTTTATTTTAGGTTTTTTAATTTTTATTTTACATTTAGTTTTTATTTTATTTAGGTTTTTTATTCTTAGGTTTATTTTATTTTTTAGTTTTCTTTAGGTTTTTATTTATTTTATTTTAGTTTATTATTATTAATTTATTTTATTTAGTTTTAGGTTTAGGTATAGGTTCTAGTTTAGGTTTTATTTTATTTTATTTTTTAATTATATTTAAGTTTAGGTTTTATTTATTTATTTTATTTTTAGGTTTTATTTAGTTTAGGTTTTGGTTTTAAGTTTTTATGGTTTAGGGTTTAGGGTTTAGGGTTTAGGTTTTAGGGTTTAGGATTTACGATTGTAGGTTGTGGGTTTACGGTTTAAGATTTAGGGTTAAGGTTTTAGTTTAGGGTTCAAGGTTTTTGGTTTTTTAATAGAGAACAAATTTAGATTCAACATTTTTTCTTTTTGATTTCATCAACCAAGTAACACACCAAGTTTTCTAAGACACAAGCGATGACATAGATAAAAAATGAGCAAGCATAGAGCAAATCTAAATCCCTAGATAACTAGAACAATTTCAACTATAAAAACATAGTTCCATAAGTAGCAGATCGGTTCGGCCATTCTTCAATTTCTCCAGTTCCCATCAGAACCACTGCGGCCTATCGATTAACAAGATCCACCATCGTATCCCCGATCTCACCCTCCACTACCACCTCGGTTGTAACCTCCGTCACTCCTCCCGCCTCCATAACCACCACTACTCCAACCACCACATCCATATCCACCGGCACCTCTCCACCACCACTGCCTTCTCCTCCACCATACCTAGAGAGCACGGTTGTGATGACATTCTTACCATCAAGGTTCTTCCCATTCTTAGGGTTTAGGTTTAGGTTTAGGTTTATTAAGTTTTGGGGTTTAGATTTAGTTTTTAATTTATTTAGTTTCTTTAGGTTTATGTTTAGGGATTTGGGATTAGGGTTTTAAGTTTAGGGTTAGGATTTAGGGTTTAGGGTTTAGGGTTTAAGGTTTAGGGTTTAATTTTTAGGCTTTAGGGTTTAGGGTTAGTTTAGGGTTTAAGGTTTGGGGTTTTATGGTTTAGAGTTTAAGGTTTTGGGAGTTTGGGTTTTAGGGTTTAGGGTTTGGGTTTAGGGTTTAGGGTTTAGGGTTTAGAGTTTAGAGTTTTTTTTTTGTGAAAGTTAGAATTTTATTACCATAAAAGGAAAACATACAATGTCCTTAAAGGGGTAAAGTTCTAAAATTCTCTCTGAATAAAACCTACAAATATAAGTATATTAGAAAAAGAAAAAAAAACAAAAGAGTAAATACATCTAAAAAGCATAAGAGAAAAACATAGAAGACTAAAATAAGTCTAAGAATAGTAAAGGATGAGTCGTCAGCGGTTCATGATTCCTTTGAGAAAGCAAGATAAGTAAGGTCCACATGGCACTTGGGTTGGTGAGCAACCATTCCCTCTATAAAGTTCCAACCTATAAAAAGAAATTTGCAAAACACTACAATGACAAAAGTCTTAGCTAAAAGGATAAAGATAATGAAGAAAAGGAGAGCTAAGAAAGAAGGCTTAAGCTCAGTTAGGATCATCTCAAGGGGCAATAATACATATGAGCATCCAAACTTTATAAAGAAGGGTTATAATCATATGTAATGCTACCAACAGAGAGAAGAGGTGAGTAACATCAAAGTCATATTGACATACATACAAACAAACATCCAAGGCCGGTCCATAGAGTTCAATCTAGCACCATTAAATAGAGAAACGGGTAACTAGCTAGTTGCCAAACCACGAAAACAAAAACCACAATAGACTAATAACCTAGAGAGACTAGAACAAAGTCAGAACACCAACAACAACCATTATACAAATACCCATCCAAGCTCCAAACCAAGAAAAATCAATACCAACCATTAGCAAGCACCAGACCAAAGCCAACTAATAGAGAAATAGCAAACAAAACCAAGATAGGAGCCCTCAAGCCAAAGTGCCAGCAACAAGCACTCACCAAGCTAAATAAGGGTGAGCAACCATAAATGACTAAACTGCTCAGAAATGAAACCATAAACTGAAGGAAACATAAGCTACACCTAGTGCACATCATTAGAAGACAAAACAACTACACAAAAGGGCACCAAAGGCAACCACCAACCACCAGAAACCAAAAAGTCCAATCCAAAAGAATCAAGAAAGGTTCAGCCAGCATAGTAAAAGGCTCTAGCAAATTATTGAGTTCGGTTTATGGTTTAGAGTTTAAGGTTTTTTTAGTAAATTCAGATTTAACATTTCTTCTTTTATTTCCTCAACCAAGTAACACTAAGTTCTCTAAGACACAAGTGGTTGTTGGTTTAAACCCTCATGTTCAATCCGATCAATTTTGATGATAATAGATGAATGCTTGGATGTTCTAATGTATGTTTTATGTGTTTAGATATATTAATTGCTAATTACATATACATCTCATATATATATATATAATATTTGAAAGATGATAATGTGAAGCTCAAGATACAATATTTTAGGTTATATGAATTTATAACTATCTTAGAAATTCATAAGAGTTAATTAACATGAATCAATTTTCTCACAACTTAACATATTATTTTTATTTAATTTAAATAATGATAATGAGGTTAATTTATATAAATCTTTATCTAATTAACATTAATTATATGCTTCATACATAGCATTTGAATTGTCAAAATAATAAATGATAATAAATTATGACTATTAAGTGTAATTAGTTTATATATTTAATATAATTAAATATTTTAATTTAATTTTAAGTTATATGATAACTAACATATGTATGATTATATATAAATTATATCATAATGTTTAAATATCATATTTCAAAAATAATAAAAATATGTGAAATTTTGTATTTTAGCCAAAGTCATTTTTTAATCAAGGAATTTATATCTGATTTCATCTCCAATGGATTCCTTGGAATATTTTCCTTTAAGCAAAGAGTAACCTAATAGCATCTAGTCTTCTGGTGCAAAAGATTCTTCAAAATCTATACCTTCAACTTGTGTGCATCCTTGTGTAACTAACCTAACTTCATTTATAACAATACAACCTAAATCATCTAGCTTATTCCTGAAGACCCATTTTATTCCAATGATATTTTGATCTTGGGGTCTTGACTAATTCCCAAACATCATTTCTTACAGATTGATTCAACTCCTCTTCCATAGCAATAATCCAAAAATTATCTTTTAATGCTTCTTCAAAATTTTTAGTTTCAACCTCAGATAAAAATGTTGAATGACCTACAACCTCTCTACTATGTTTTCTAGTCATGACTCCTTTTGAAGGATCTCCTATAATTAGTTCCTTTGGATGATTTTTATTATATTTCCATTCTTTAGGTGATGAATCATCCACATTATCTTCTAAAGATATTTTCTTAAAATTATCAATCTCTTCATCAATCACTTCATTTCTAATGGGATCAATTAAATTTTCATCAAAATAACATGTATTGATTCTTCTACAATCATTTTTCTCTTATTGAAAACTATATAAGCTCTACTAGAAAGAGAGTATCCTAAGAAAAATATCATCATCTGATTTACAATCAAAATTACCTAAATGCCCTTTTTCATTATTCAAAATAATTCATTGACATCTAAATACATGAAAGTGTTCAATCTTAGGTTTCTTTCCAAAAAAACAATTCATAGGGTGTCTTCTTTAAAATTTTTCTAGAATAGATCCTATTCATCTCATAACATGTAGTATTTACTACTTCTGCCCAAAATATTTTGGAAATTTATACTCATCAAGCATAGATCTACTTAATTAAATTAATATTTTATTTTCCTATCTACTACTCCATTTTGTTGGGGAGTTCTAGTGCAAAAAAATTATGTCTAATCCCATGTTCATCACAATAATCCTCAAATAATTTATTTTCAAATTTGATGGTTTGAACCCTAATAATCAAAAGCCTTGTTCTCTTTCAATATATTTAGAAAACTTTCTAAAATCATATTTTACAAACCCAAGTATATCTAGAGAAATCATCAACAATCACAAAACCATAATTTTTTCCACCTAAGCTAGTGGTACTAATTGGACCAAATAAATCCATGTGTAATAATTCTAGAGGTCTAGAAGTAGAAACAATATTTTTACTTTTAAATGAGCTTCTAAAATGCTTACCATGAATACATGCATCATAAACATAGTTTGAATGAAAATTTAATTTACAAAATTTAACTACTAAATCAAGTTTAGCAATTTTATTGAGTATGTGCATGTTAATATGACATAATCACCTATGCCATAACCATATATCATCATGAGTGCTTTTAAAACAAAGAAAATTCAAATTCACATCATGAAAGCTATCTAAATCAATGACATAAATATTTTTTTATCTTTGGCCTACTAATAAAACATTTTCATTTTTTTATAATACAATATGATGCATGAAATACTATGTTCAAACCTTTATCACATAATTGACTAATAGAAATTAAATTATGTTTTAGTCCATCTGCTAGAAAAACTTTATCTAAAGTTATAGAATTCTTACAAATAGAACCAATGCCACTGATCTTTCCCTTTGCATTATCTCCATATGTAACAAATCCTCCATCACTTGATTCTAAAGTTATGAATTTATCTTTATCTCCCATCATATGTCTTGAACATCCACTATCCAAGTACCACATGCCTTCTTTGATTTTGCTTTGAAGGCATTCTTATAAAAAAAAAATCACATGTTAACTTTTGGAACCCAAACTTGTTTGGGTTCACTTTCTAAATTTGAAGCAAGATATGTAGCATGTGTTGTTTGTGTAGTGCTTGTACCTTTTGGTACCCATACATAAGATGATTGCTTAGTGTTTTGTAATGTACGTGCATAACAATCAAATGAATATGCCCTTTTCTATCACAATAGTTGCACCAAACATTAGTGCTTGCATACGGCTTAGCACAATAATTATAAGGTATATAAGTGGGATATGTGTATGATGCAAATATTTTTTATTCAATGTTTTACTTGATGAAGCATTATAATGAACTTATGATTTCAAACATAATTCTAATCTTGCTTTTAACAAGATATTCTCTTTTCAAGTTTACATACAAGTAAGGAACAATTTAATAAAGAATTTTTTTACTTTTAAATTATTACATTTATTTTTAAATCATCAAAATGCATATCTAAATTTTATGTTCTTTTCTAAAGTTTTCTATTTTTTTTTTTAATTTTTATATTCAATAACTAAATAATTAAAAGCATCATCTAATTCATCATAAGATATATCATTACATACCTCTTGAGAATCTAAATTTTGTATTTTAGGCAAAGTCACATAGTTACTCCAAATCCTTTAATTTGATAAGTTTCTTCAATCATTTTTTTTTGTGAAAAACTCTTGTGACAGTTTGTAGGATTTATTTCAACTTGTTGAAATTTTTATCATCCTACAAATTTCTTTTGGTTTCTTAAAATATTTCTTCATTAGTCATATTTGAAAGATCATTTATTCTTAAATCTATTTTAGAAGTATATTTTAAGCATTTCAAATTAATTGTGCTAAAATTATTTTAATATTTGAGATCTCTTTTTTAATTAAAAGCTTACTAGTTTACTTAAATTTACCATATACTAATTTGATTTAAATATTTTTTGATTAGTTCATTAATTAAATGCTTCATTTTGGTTAAAATAAAATAAGTTATTACTGGAATTTTATAGTATATGCTAGATCTAGTATAAATCAAGTTTATTTATCAAAATGAAAATTTAAAAAAATTAAATTATTTTATTTGTCACTTATCATTTTATTTCAATTAATATCCTTTATTTTAAAAATTTTATCTTGCTAAAATTTAGTAAAGCTTATTGACTTCATTGTTTAGGAATTAAGAAAAAAGAAGTTTAGTAGAAAGTTAATCTTTCTTATACTATTATATACATACTAGTTATAGTTTCTCTTAAACTTAAAATTATTCCTTACTGAAATTTAACTTATTGTGCAAAACTATTGTGAATTTATTTTGAAATCAATTTTATTTTAATCTACAAATTATAATAACATAAACATCTTAGTATGATCACTTTAAGATATTTATTTAATATTTTTTTTCAAAATTAAGTGAGTAATCTATCTTGACAAATTAATAAGTTGTGAGATCACATTTTGAATTGGATAGATTGGTATATTTGTGAGAGATATATTTTATCAAAATTTATTATTTAGTATTTTTATTTTCGTGTTGTAAAATTTATATTGGGGTTGTACTCGCCCCTTTGTAGGAGAGTACATATATTTTTCTATGGGTTGTACTCGCCATGTTATAGGAGAGTACTATTTATAAGCTATTTTGCATTTAGTGATTTTCTAGCCATGGGTGGCTAGTCGTGGACGTAGGCCAATTTTGGGGTTTTGCAAAAAATTATTGTGCTATTATCTTTCTTTACTTTCTTGTACTTTTATTTTTCTACATTAAGAATTTATATCTTGACATTATAAAATCAAAATTAATTTTCTCCTAAAACTTAAAATTTAATATTATACTTTTAAAATTTTTAATATCAAATAACCCCCACCCCTTTCTCTTGGGTGCTATAATGACTCATAGAGAACATAGATCAAATGAGCATGAAAAAATAAAACCTTAGATAACTTATTTCTACTATAAAGAGACAGTTCCATAAGCAGTAGATCGGATCGATCGTTCTTCAGTTTCTCTAATTCCCATCAGAATCACCCTGCCCTCTTTAGTAGTGGGCTCCACCATCATATCCCTGACCTGTCCCTTCTCCACCCCACCACCATGGTTGTAACCTCTATCACTCCTCTCACCTCCAAAACCACCAATGCTTGGATGACCACCTCCATATCCACCAGCACTTATAGATCCCACACCACTAAAGTAATAATCCTCCACGATCAAAGCAGTAATCTAAACTGAGCATGGTTGATGGTGATGTTCCTATCGTCAAGGTTCAACCCATTCTTATGGTTTACATTTAAGTTTAGGTTTTATTAAGTTTTAAGGTTTAGGTTTATTTTTTAATTTATTTAGTTACTTTAGGTTTAGGTTTACAGTTTGGGGTTTAGGGTTTAGGGTTCGGGATTTAGCGTTAACAATTTAGGGTTTAAGGTTTTAAAAAAAATTTAAGTAAACTGGTAGGTTTAGGTTTATTTAGTATATTTAGTTTATTTTTTATTTATTTTAGTTTACTTTATTTTTTATTTTTATTTAGGTTTATCTTTTATTTTTATTTAGTTTAGTTTTTTTTATTTTAGGTTAGATTTTTTATTTTAGTTTTTTTTATGTTTAGGTTTAGGTTTATTTCTTAGTTGAGTTTTATTTTTATTTTATTTTTTTAGGTTTAGGTTTTATTTTTCATTTTTAGGTTTAAGTTTTAAGATTTTATTTCAGGTTTATTTTTTTAGTTTAGGATCAGGTTTATTTTTAGTTTGTTTTGTTTTATTTAATTTAGGTTTAAGTTTAAGTCTAGTTTATTTTAGGTTTAGGTTTAAGTTTTATTTATTTTATTTTAGTTTATTTTAGTTTAGGTTTAGGTTTATTTTATTTTTATTTTAAGTTTTGGTTTTTTTTAGTTTAGGGTTTAGGTTTTAATTTTTATCTATATTATGGTTATATTTTTAGGTTTATTTTTTAGGTTTAGGTTTTTATTTAGTTTTTAATTTATTTAAGTTTTTATTTTTAGATTTATTTTATTTTTTAGTTTAGTTTAGGTTTTTATTTATTATATTTTATTTTCATTTTAGGTTTAGGTTTTAGTTTATGTTATTTTTTTAGGTTTAAGTTTTATTTATTTTATTTTAAGTTTATTTAGTTTAGGTTTAGGTTTATAGTTTTTTAGGGTTTAGGGTTTTAAGGCTTAGGTTTTAGGTTTGATTTATAGTTAGTTTAGGTTTAGGGTTTTAGTTTAGGGTTTAGGTTAGGTTTAGGATTAGTGTTTAGTCTTTAGTTTTGTTTTAGTTTAGGTTTAGGGTTTAGTTTAGTGTTTAGTTTAGGTTAGGGTTGGAGTTATTTAGGGTTTAGGATTTTAGTTTATAGTTTATATTTTAGTTTTAGGTTTAGGTTTTAGGTTTAAAAGTTTATAGTTTAGGGTTTAGGTTTAGGTTTAGTGAAGGGTTTAGGTTTTGTTTAAATTTAGGTTTTAGTTTTAGTTTTAGTTTAGTTTTAGGTTTAGGTTTAGGTTTAGTTTTAGGTTTTAGGGTTTAGTGATAGTTTAGGGTTTAGGGTTTAGGGTTTAGTGTTTAGGATTTTTATTTAAATTAAGTAAATCGATAGGTTTTTGTTTATTTAGTTTATTTTATATTTTTATTTAGGTTTGTGTTTTAATTTTATTTAGTTTAGTTTATTTTTTTTAGTTTAGGTTTTTTTAGTTTAAGTTTAGCTTTGTTTTATTTTATTTATTTTATTTTTATTCTAAGTTTAGGTTTTTTTTTTTAGTTTAGGGTTTATTTTTCCTTTATTTTTTATTTTTAGGTTTTATTTCTAGGTTTAGTTTTTAGGTTTAGAATTTTGTTTTAGTTATTTTTTGGTTAATTTGGTTTTTTTATGTTTAGTTTTTATCTTATTTAGGTTTTTTTTCTTAGGTTTATTTTATTTTTAAGTTTAGTTTAGATTTTATTTTATTTTTTTAGTTTACTTTTTTTTTAGTTTATTTTTAGGTTTAGGTTTATGTTTTAATTTAGGTTTTAATTTAATTTAATTTTTTCTTTTATTTAGGGTTAGGTGTTTTATAAATTTTATTTTTAGATTTTATTTAGTTTAGGTATAGGTTTTTAGGTTTTTAGTTTTTTAGGGTTTACTGTTTAGGGTTTAGGGTTTAAGATTTAGGGTTTTAGGGTTTAGGGTTTAGGGTTTAGTGTTTAGGCTTTAGGATTTAGGTTTATGATTTTGGGATTAAGGTTTAGGGTTAGCTTGGTGTTTTGGTTTTTTTTTTTTTGAAATTAAGTAAAGTAATAAGTTTAGGTTTATTTAGTTTATTTTTATTGATTTTACTTTATTTTATTTTTTATTTTTATTTACTTTATTTTATTTATTATTTATTTATTTATTTCAATTTATATTTTTATTTTAGTTTAGTTAGGTTTATTTTTTTTGAGTTTTATTTTTATTTTATTTTAAGGTTTAGGTTTTTTTTATTTTTAGGTTTAGGTTTTATTTTATTTTTTTAGGTTTAGGTTTTAGGTTTTCATTTTAGATTTATTTTTTTAGGTTTATTAGTTTATACTTTCTTTATTTTAGTTTATTTTAGGTTTTGGTTTAGGTTTAGGTTTTATTTATTTTAGTTTAGTTTATTTTAGATTAGGTTTAGGTTTATTTTATGTTATTTATTTCATTTTTATTTTTGGTTTAGGTTTTTTTTAGTTTAGGGTTTAGGATTTATTTTTTATTTATTTTTTAATTTTTATTTTTCTATAGTTTTTAGTTTATTTTATTTTAGGTTTATTCTATGTTTATTATATTTTTATTTACATTTAATTATTATTTTATTTAGGTTTTTTATTCTTAGGTTTATTTTAGGTTTTATTTATTTTAGTTTAGTTTATTTTAATTTAGGTTTAGGTTTATTTTATTTATTTATTTTAAGTTTAAGTTCTTTTTTGGTTTAGGTTTTATTTTTTTATTTATTTTTAGGTTTTATTGTTTGGTTTATTTTTAGGTTTAGGTTTTTTATTTAGGTTTTATTTTATTTTATTTTAAGTTTATTTTATTTTTATTTTACATTTAGGTTTTATTTTATTTAGGTTTTTTTTTTACTTTTTAGGTTTATTTTATTTTTTAAATTTAGTTTAGGTTTTTATTTATTTTATGTTAATTTAGTTTTATTTTTTATTTAATTTTATTTTAGGTTTAGTTTTATTTTTTTTATTTTTATTTTATTTTTATTTTAGTTTAGGTTTTAGGTTTAGATTTATTAGTTTATTTAGGTTTAGGTTTAATTTAGTTTAGGTTTAGTTTTAGTTTAAGTTTAAGTATTTAGGGTTTTAAGTTAATTTAGGTTTAGTTTTTTATTTTAGGTTAGTTTGAGTTTTTTAGGTTTAAGTTTTTTTATTTTTATTTTTATTATTTTTTAAATAAAATAAGAGTTTATGTTTATTTAATTTATTTTTATTATTTTAGTTTTGTATATTTGATTTGTATTTTATTTAGTTTAGTTTAGGTTTTTTAATTTTAATTTATTTTTTAGGTTTAGGTTTAGGTTTATATTTATTTTTAGTTTAGTTTTTTATTTTTATTTTATTTTTTTAGTTTAATTTTATTTTTTTTATTTTAGGTTTAGTTTACATTTTTATTTTATTTTTTTTTTTTATTTAGGTTTAGATTTTATTTTAGGTTTATTTTTATGTTTTATTTATTTTAGTTTAGGTTTAGGTTTATTTTCATTTTATTTTATTTAGTTTAGGTTTAGGTTTAAGTTTATTTATTTTAGGTTTAGATTTAGGTTTATTTTAGGTTTAGGTTTAATTTTTTTATTTTTAGGTTTAGGTTTTTTTTTTATTTAGGTTTATGATTTAGTTTTTATTTATTTTTAGGTTTATTTTAAGTTTTTTAGGTTTAGTTTTGTTTAGTTTTTTATTTTATTTTATTTTAGTTTATTTTATTTTATTTTAGTTTTGTTTTATTTTATTTATTTTATTTTTAGTTTAGTTTATTTTATTCATTTTATTTTAGATTAATTTTGTTTTTTATTTTATTTTTTTTTGTTTAGGTTTAGGTTTAAGTTTTAGTTTAAGTTTTGATTTGATTTTATTTATTTATTATATTTTTGTTTAGGTTTTTTTATTTATTTTATTTTTAGGTTTTGTTTTATTTAAGTTTAAGATTTTAGCTTTCTAGGAATTATAGTTTAGGGTTTAGGGTTAGTTTAGGGTTTTGGGTTTGGGGTTTAGGTGTTAGGGTTTAGGGTTTAGGGTTTAGGGTTTAGGGTTTAAGGTTAAGGGTTTTAGGTTTTACAGTTTAGGGTTTATGGTTTAGGGGTTTTAGGGTTTAGCATTTATGTTTTATGTTTAAGTTTAGGTTTTAGTTTAGGGTTTTGTGTTTTTGGTTTTTTTTACAAAGAATAAATTTTGAGTCAACATTTCTTCTTTTTGATTTCATCAAATAAGTAACACACTAAGTTTTCTAAGACACAAATGAAGACAGATAAAAAATGAACACTCATAGAGAAAATCAAATATTATAGATAGCTAGAATCGTCTCTATTATAAAGATATAGTTTCATAAGTAGCAGATCAAATCAGTCGTACCTCAGTTTCTCTAGTTCCCATCAGAACCACCCTGACCTCTCGAGTAGCGGGATCCATCATCATATCCCCGTTCCCTCACCACCATAACCATCACGGTTGTGACCTTCGTTGCTCCTCCTCCACCTGCTTCACCACCTCCATATCCACTCCTCCAGATCTCACCACCACATGATGTGTCCGTCCACCTTGATCTAGGCGGGCAGTTGTGATGATGTTCTATCAAAGTTCTACCCATTCTTAAAATATAGGTTTAGGTTTAGGTATATTTGGTTTTAGGGTTTAGGTTTAATTTTTAATTTATTTAGTTACTTTAGGTTTAGGTTTAGGGTTTGGGGTTTAAGGTTTAGGGTGTAGGGTTAGGGTTTAGTGTTTAGGGTTTAGGGTTTATGGTTTAAGGATTAGGGTTTAGGGTATTAGGGTTTATTCTTTTACGGTTTAGGGTTTAGGATTAGTGTTTAGGGTATTGGGTTTAGGCATTTTTAGGGTTTTGGGTTTAGGGTTTAGGGTTGTAGGTTTAGGGTTAAGGGTTTATGGTTTAGGATTTAGGGTTTAGGGTTTTAGGTTTAGGGGTTTTTAGGGTTTATGTTTTTTATTTAAATTAAGAAAATTGATATGTTTAGGTTTATTTAGTTTATTTTTCTATTTATTTTAGTTTATTTTATTTTTTATTTTTATTCAAGTGTATTTTTTATTTTTATTTTTATTCAATTTAGTTTATTTATTTTTGTTTATGTTTTTACTTTTTGTTTATCCTTTTTAGGTTTAGATTTATTTTTAGTTTAGTTTTTTTTAGGGTTAGGTTTTATCTTTTTTTAGTTTATGTTCAAATTTTATTTTAGGTTTATTTTTTAGGTTTTATTTTTTAGTTTTTGGTTGAGGTTCACTTTTAGTTTATTTTATTTTATTTAGTTTGGCTTTTATTTTAGGTTTAGTTTATTTTGGGCATAAGTTTAGCTTTTATTTATTTTAGTTTAGGGTTAGGTTTATTTTATTATTATTTTAAGTTTAAGTTTTTTTTTTAGTTTAAGGTTTATATTTTATTTTTTATTTACTTTTAGGTTTTATTTTTAGGTTTCTTTTCGGTTAAGGTTCTTATTTAGTTTTTATTTTAGATTTATTTTATTTTTATTTTAGGTTTAGTTTTTATTTTATTTAAGTGTTTTATTTTTAGTTTAGTTTCATTTTTTATTTATCTTATTTTTGTTTAGTTTTTTTATTTTTAAGTTTAAGTTTATGTTTTAGTTTATATTTTAGTTTATATTTTTATTTCATTTTATTTTTTGATTTTATTTTGGTTTAAGTTTTTCTATTTATTTTATTTTTTAGGTTTTATTTAGTTTTGGTTTAGGTTTCTAGCTTTTTAGGGTTTAGGATTTAAGGTTTATGGTTTAGGGTAAGTTTAGGGTTTAAGGTTTGGAGTTTAGGGTTTAGGGTTTAAGGTTATGGATTTTAGGATTTACGATTTAGGATTTAGAGTTTAGGGTTGAGGGCTTTAGGGTTTAGGTTTTTGGGTTTAGGGTTTAAGGTTAAGGGTTTAGGGTTTTGGGTTTTGGGTTGTAGGTTATAGGGTTTAGGGCTTAGGGTTTACGATTTTAGGGTTTACGATTTAGGGTTTAGGGTTTAGGGTTAGAGTTTTTTTAAATTTTGTATTTAGGGTTTTGAGTTAGTTTAGGGTTTAGGGTTGTAAGTTTAGGGTTTAGGGTTTATGCTATTTTTTTAAATTAAGCAAATCGATAGATTTAGGTTTATTTAATTTATCTAGTTTATTTTTTTTTTGTTTAATTTATTTAATTTAGCTTTATTTATTTTAGTTTACATTTTTTATTTTAGTTTATTTTTTAGGTTTTAGTTTAGGTTTAGATTTTTCTTTATTTTTTAGTTTAGTTTTATTTTAGTTTTAATTTTTAAGTTCTAGTTTTATTTTTTATTTTTAAGATTAGGGGTACATTTTTATTTTATTTTTTTAGTTTTATGTTTTATGTTTTTATTTTAGGTTCATTTTTAGGTTTTATTTTTTAGTTTAGGTTTAGGTTTATTTTTTATTTTATTTCAATTTTTTTTAATTTAGGGTTTAGCTTTAGTTTAATTTAGGTTTATGTTTAGGTTTTATTTATTTTTGTATGGTTTATTTTAGTTTAGGTTTAGGTTTATTTTATTTTATTTATTTGAGGTTTAGGTTTTTTTAGTTATGGTTTAGGTTTTACTTTTTATCTATTTTTCATTTAATTTTTAGGTTTCTTTTTGAGGTTTAGGTTTTTATTTAGTTTTATTTTAGTTTTATTTTTTTATCTTATGTTTAGTTTTATTTTATTTAGGTTTTCTTTTTTTGTTTATTTATTTTTTAATTTAGCTTAGAATTTTATTTATTTTATTTTAGTTCAGTTTTTATTTTATATTTCATTTTATTTTTAAGTCTAGGTTTAAGTTTAGGTTTTAATTTAGGTTTTTATTTTATTTCATTTTATTTATTTAAGTGTAGGTTTTTTATTTATTTTATTTTTAGGTTTTATATAGTTTTAGTTTAGGTTTTTAAGTTTTTAGGGTCTAGGGTTTAGGATTTAAGGTTAATGGTTTAGGGTTTAGGGTTTGTGGTTTAGGGTTTAGGGTTTAGGGTTTAGGGTTGAATGTTTTAGATTTTAGGTTTAGGGTTTAGGGTTTAGGATTTTAAGTTTTGGGTTTAGTTTAGGTTTAATTTTATTTAGTTTAGTGTTTAGGGTTTAGGGTTTAGGGTTTAAGGCTATAGGTTAAAGGTTTAGGGTTAATTCTAAGGTTGAGAGTTGATGGTTTAGGGTTAGGGTTATTTATTTATTTTATTTAGCCTTTAGGGTTTAGTGTTTGTTTAGAGTTTAGGGTTTAAAGTTCAGCATTGTAGGTTTAGGGTTTAAGGTTAATTTTTGGGTCTAGGGTTTTGGATTTAGGGTTTAGGGTTTAGGGTTTAGGGTTTAAAGGTTCTTTTTTCAATTAAAAAATAAGTAGGTTTAGGTTTATTTAGTTTATATTTTAATTATTTTTTATTTATTTTATTTTTTATTTTTATTTAGGTTTATTTATTTTAGTTTAAATTTTTTATTTTTTATTTTTATTTAGGTTTATTTATTTTAGTTTAAGTTTTTTATTTTAGATTTTTTTTTAGGATTAAGTTTAGAATTTTATTTATTTATTAGATTAGTTTTATTTTTATTTTCTTATTTAGGTTTCAATTTTATTTTTTATTTTTAGGTTTAGGTTTAGGTTTTTATTTTATTTTTTTAGTCTTAGGTTTTAGGTTTTTATTTTAAGTTTATTTTTAGGTTCAAATTTTTAATTTAGGTTTAGCTTTATTTTAAGTTTAATTTAATTTATTTTATTTTGTTTAGGTTCTAGATTTCATATATTTTTGATTTAGGTTTTATTTATTTTAGTTTATTTTATTTTAGTTTGGGTTTAGGTTTATTTTATTTTGTTTATTTTAGGTTTAGGTTTTTATTTAGTTTTTATTTTTTTATTTTATGTTTAGTTTTTATTTTATTTAGGTTTTACTTATTTTATTTTAGTTTAGTTTTTTTAAGTTATTTTATTTTAGGTTTAGGTTTAGGTTAGGTTTAAGTTTTAGTGTAGGTTTTTATTTTATTTTATTTTTTATTTTTTATTTTGTTTATGTTTAGGTTTTTTATTTATTTTGTTTTTAGGTTTTATTTTGTTTAGGTTTAGTTTTTTATGTTTTTTGGGTTTAGGGTTTAGGGTTTAGGGTTTAAAGTTTAGGGTTTAGGGTTTAGGGTTTAAAGTTCTAAGGTTTAGGGTTTAGCATTGTAGGCTTAGGGTTTAGGCTTAGATTTGGGATTAGGGTCAAGTTTTTTTATTTTTTTTATTTTTTATTTTTTTATTCTTTATAAATTAAGTAACCTAATAGATTTAGGTTTATTTCATTTCATTTTTATTTAGCTTTTCATTTAGTTTTTATTTAATTTAATTTTAGGTCTATTTTAATTATTTTTAGGTTTACTTTTTATTTTATTTTAGTTTTTTATTTTTTTTAGTATAGTTTAGGCTTTTATTTATTTTATGTTAGTTTTTATTTTTTTATTTTTTTAAGATTAGGTTTTAGTTTATGTTTTTATTTTATTTTATTTTTATTTTGGTTTTATTTATTTATTTTATTTTTAGGTTTTTTTTAGTTTAGGTTTAGGTTTTTAGCTTTTTAGGGTTTAGGGTTTCAAGTTTAGGTTTATGTTTAGGTTTATTAAGTTTTTGGGCTTAGGTTTATTTTTTAATTTATTTAGTAACTTTAGGTTTAAGTTTAGGTTTTAGGGTTTAGGGCTTAGGGTTAACGGTTTAGGGTTTTAGGGTTTGTGCTTTTAGGGTTTAGAGTTTTGGTTTAGGGTTTAAAGTGTTTTAGGGTTTAAGATTTAGGATTTTGGATTTAGGGTTATAGGTTTAGGGTTGAAGGTTTAGGATTTAGGATTTAAGGTTTACGATTTTTTTAAATTACGTAAACCTATAGGTTTATGTTTATTTAGTTTACTTTTTATTTATTTTATCTTATTTAATTTCTTTATTTTTGTTTATGTTTATTTTATATTTTTATTTAGTTTTGTTTATTTATTTTGGATTTATTTATTTTAGGTTTTATTTTAGTTTATGTTTTGTAGGTTTAAGTTTAGGTTTAGGTTTAGTTTTAGGTTTTAGGGTTTGGGGTTTAGGGTTTAGGGTTTAGGGTTTAGGGTTATTGGTTTTAGGGTTTAAGGTTTATGGTTTATGGTTTAGGGTTTAGGCTTTTAGGGATTAGGGTTTAGACTTTAGGGTTTAGGGTTTTAGTGTTAAGGGTTGTAAGTTAAGGGTTTAGGGTTAAGTTTAGGGTTTAGGGTTAGTGTTTTTATTTATTTATTTTTATTTATGGTTTAGGGTTTATGGTTAGTTTAGGATTTAGGGTTTAGGGTTGTAGGTTTATAGTTTAGGATTTAGGGTTAAAGGGTTTTTTTTAATCTTTAAATTAAGTAAACTGATTGGTTTAGGTTTATTTAGTATATTCAGTATATTATTTTATTTATTTTAGTTTACTTTATTTTATTAGGTTTATTTTTTTATTTAACATAGTTTATTTATTTTAGGTTTATTTATTTTAGTTTATATTTTTTTTAATTTATTTTTTAGCTTTAGGTTTAGGTTTTGATTTATTTTTTAGTTGAGTTTTAATTTTATTTTTATTTTTTGTTAAGGTGTAATTTTTTATTTTCACATTAAGGTTTTGGTTTTTATTTTATTTTTTTTATTTTTAAGTTTTAGGTTTTTATTTTTTCTTTATTTTTAGGTTTTATTTTTTAGTTTAGGTTTAGGTTTATTTTTAGTTTATTTTATTTTATTTAGTTTAGGTTTAGAGCTTAGGTTTAGTTTATTTAAGGTTTAGCTTTATGTTTTATTTGTTTCAGTTTAGTTTATTTTAGTTTGGGTTTAGGTTTATTTTATTTTTCTTTTAGGTTTAGGTTTTTTTTTTATGTTTAGGGTTTTGGTTTTATTTTTTTATTTATTTTTAGGTTTATTATTTAGGTTTAAATTTATATTTAGTTTTTATTTTATTTTATTTTTGATTTATTTTAGTTTTATTTTTCGTTTAGTTTTTATTTTATTTAGTTTTTATTTCTTAGGATCATTTTATTTTTTAGTTTTCTTTAGGTTTTTATTTATTTTATTTGAGTTTTTCTATTATTTTATTTTATTTAATTTTTAGGTTTAGGTTTTTTTTAATTTACTTTAGTTTATGTTTTTATTTTATTTAGGTTTAGTATTTTTAATTTAATTTATTTTTATGTTTTATTTAGTTTAGGTTTAGGTTTTTAGGGTTTAGGGTTTAGGGTTAAGTGTTTAGTATTTAGGGTTAAGTGTTTAGTGTTTAGGGTTTAGGGTTTAGAGTTTTAGGGTTTAGTGTTTTAGGCTTTAGGGTTTATGATTAGGGTTTAGTGTTTAGGGTTTTCAATTTAGGCTTTATAGTTTAGTTTTAGAGTTTAGGATAATTTAGGGTTTAGGTTTTTTTAGGTTGGGTTATAGTTTTTAGGTTTTAGGTTTAGTTTAGTTTAGTTTGATTAGTTTAGGTTTAAGTTTAGAGTTTAGGGAGTTTAGGTTATTTAGGTTTAATTTTAGGTTTATAGTTTAGGGTTTAGAATTTGTTATAGGTTTAGGTTAGTTTTAGTTTATAGTTTGGTTTAGGGTTTAGGTTTTATTTAGTTTAGGTTTAGTTGTAGGTTTAGTTTATGTTTAGTGTTTTGGGTTTAGGGTTTTAGGGTTTAGGGTTTAAGATTTAGGTTGAGGTTTTATTTAAATTTATTTATTTTATTTTATTTATTTTAGGTTTAGTTTTTTTTTTTCTAGTTTAGGGTTTTGGTTTTATTTATTATTTATTTTTAGGTTTATTTTTCAAGTTTACATTTTTTGTTTAATTTTTATTTTATTTTATTTTTTGGTTTATTTTATGTTTAGTTTTTAATTTATTTATGTTTTTTTCTCTTATATTCATTTTACTTTTTAGTTCTATTTAGGTTTTGATTGATTTTATTTGTTTTTTTTAATTTTTTATTTTATTTAATTTTTAGGTTTAGGTTTTTATATATATTTTATTTTTATGTTTTATTTAGTTTAGGTTTAGGTTTTTATGTTTTTAAGGTTTAGGGTTTAGTGTTTTAGGGTTTAGGCATTAGGGTTTAGGGTTTAGTGTTTGAGCTTTAGGGTTTAGGGTTTTAGTTTAAGGGAAAACAGGATTTAGGTTAGATTAGTTTAGGGTTTAGTGTTTCTTTAGGGTTTAGGATTTTAAGTTTAGGGTTTAGTTGGTTTAGGGTTTAAGGTTTAGGGTTCTAGGGTTTAGGGTTTAGGGTTAGGGTTAAGTTTTAGGGTTTAGGTTTAGGATTAGTGTTTAGGTTTAGTTAAGGGTTTTTTTAGGTTTAAGTTTAGGTTTAAGTTTAGGGTTAATTTGAGGGTTTAGTGTTTAGGATTTAGGGTTTAAGGTTTAGTGTTTAGGGTTGTAGGTTTAGGGTTGTATTTTTTTTTTGGTTTAGAGTTTAGGTTTTATTTGTTATTTATTATTAGGTTTTTTTGTTTAGGTTTTTATTTAGTTTTTATTTTATTTTAAGTTTATTTTATTTTTATTTTATGTTTAGTTTTTATTATATTTAGGTTTTATTTAAAGTTTATTTTATTTTTTAGCAGTTTAGGTTTTATTTATTTTATTTTAATTTAGTTTTTTTTATTTTTTTTTTATTTTTAGGTTTTGGTTTAGGTTTTATTTTATTTAAGTTTAGGTTTTTTTTATTTATATTATTTTAGGTTTATTTAGTTTAAGTTTAGGTTTTAGGTTTTAGGGTTTAAGGTTTAGGGTTTAGGGTTTATTGTTTAGGGTTTAGGTTTATGTTTTGGTTTAGTTGTCGGTTTAGGGTTTAGGGGTTGGGATTATTAGTTAATTTAGGGTTTAAGGTTTAGGGTGATGGTTTAGGGTTTTAGGGTTAGGGTTTTATGTATGTTGTCTTAGTTTAGTTTTTATTTTTTATTTTATTTTATTTTAATGTTTAGTTTAAGTTTAGGTTTTGGTTTTCATTTTTATTTTTTATTTTTCTTATTTTCTTTAGGTCTAGGTTTCTTATTTATTTTATTTTTAGGTTTTATTTATTTTAGGTTTTGGAAATTAGGTTTTTAGGGTTTAAGGTTTTGGATTTTTGGTTTTAGGTTTTGGGTTTTTTGTTTAGGGCTTAGGGTTTAGGGTTGTAAGTTTTAGGGTTTAGGGTTTAGGGTTATAGGTTTTAGGTTTAGGGTTTATGGTTAGATTTATTTTAGGTTTATTTAGGTTTAGGGTTTAGATTTTATTTATTTTGGTTTAGTTTATTTTAGTTTTGGTTTATGTTTATTTTATTTTGTTTATTTTAGGTTTAGGTTTTATTTTTAGGTTCATTTTTTAAGTTTAAGTTTTTATTTAGTTTTTATTTAGTTTTTATTTAGTTTTTTAGGGTTTTGGGTTTAGAGTTATAGGTTTATAGGTTTAGGGTATAGGGTTATAGGTTTAGGGTATAGGGTTTAGATTTTAGGGTTATTTTTAGGATTTTGGGTTTAGGGTTTAGGGTTTAGGGTTTAGGGTTAAGGTTTAGAGCTTAAGGTTTAGGGTTTAGTGTTTAGGCTTTAGGGATTAGGGTTTTTGGGGTTTAGGGTTTAGGGTTAGCATAGGGTTTATGTTTAGATTAGGGTTTAGGGTTTAGGGTTTAGGGTTTAAAGTTTTAGGGTTTATGATTTTAGGGTTTAGGGTTTTGGGTTGTAGGTTTAGGGTTTAAGGTTAAGGATTTATGATTTATGTTTCTTTTTTGTTAAATTAAGTAAACCGATAGGTTTAAGTTTATGTAGTTTATTTAGTTTATTTTTTATTTATTTTTGTTTATTATATTTTTTATTTTTATTTCAATTTTTTATTTAGTTTAGTTTATTTATTTTAGGGTTATTCATTTTAGTTTAGGTTTTTTATTTTAGTTTATTTTTTAGGTTTAGGTTTATTTTTTAGTTGAGGTTTATTTTTATTTTAAGTTTTAGGTGTAAGTTTTATTTTTTTTAATTTTAGGTTTAGGTTTAGGTTTTATTTATTTTTTTTAGGTTTAGGCTTTAGGTTTTAATTTTAAATTTATTTTAGTTTTTTAGTTTATGTTTAGGTTTATTTCTTGGTTATTTTATTTTATTTAGTTAAGGTTTAGGTTTAGGTTTAGTTTACTTTATGTTTAGGTTTAGGTTTTATTTATTTTAGTTTAGTTTATTCTAATTTAGGTTTAGGTATATTTTATTTTGTTTATTTTTTTTTAGATTTAAATTTTTTTAGTTTAGTGTTTAGGTTTTATTTTTTTATTTATTTTTAGGCTTTATTTTTAGGTTTATTTTTTAGGTTTAGGTTTTTATTTAGTTTTTATTTTATTTTATTTTATATTAATTTTAGTTTTAGTTTACTTTTAGTTTTTATTTTATTTAGGTTTTATTCTTAGGTTTATTTTATTTTTTTAATTTTAGTTTAGGTTTTTATTTATTTTAATTTAGTTTATTTTTTATTTGTTTATTTTATTTTATTTTTAGGTTTAGATCTACGTTTTAGTTTAGGTTTTTATTTTATTTTATTTTATTTAGGTTTACATTTTTTTAAATATTATATTTTTAGGTTTTATTTAGTTTAGGTTTAGATTTTTAGGTTTTTAGGGTTTAGTGTTTTATGGTTTAGAATTTTAGGGTTTAAGGTTTAGGGTTAGGGTTTACTGTTTAGAGTTTAATGTTTAGGCTTTAGGGTTTAGGGTTAGCTTAGGGATTAAAGTTTTTTTTTAAAATTAAGTAAACTAGTGGGTTTAGGTTTTTTTAGTTTATTTAATATTTTATTTTTATTTATTCTTATTTTTATAATTTAGGTTTTTTATTTTATTTTATTTTTTAGGTTTAGGTTTATTTTCTAGTTGAGTCTTCTTTGTATTTTATTTTTTTAGGTTTAGGTTTTATTTTTAGTTTTATGTTTAGCTTTTTTGTTTTATTTTATTTTTTTTAGGTTTAGGTTTTAGGTTTTATTTTAAGTTCATTTTAGGTTTTATTTTAAATTTAGGTTTAGGTTTATTTTAGTTTATTTTCTTTTATTTAATTTAAGTTTAGGTTTAGGTTTACTTTATTTTATGTTTAGGTTTAGGGTTTAGGGTTAATTTAGGGTTTAAGGTTTATGGTTTGGGGTTTAAGGTTTATTGTTTAGGTTTTAGGATTTATGGTTTAAGGTTTAGGGTTTAGGGTTTAGGGTTTAGGTTTTAGGTTTAGGGTTCGTGTTTTAGTTTAGGGTTTAGGGTTTTTCATATATATATTTTTTTAGCGGAGAACAAATTTAGATTCAACATTTCTTCTTTTCAATTTCATCAACCAAGTAACACAAAAAGTTTTCTAAGACATAAGTGATGACATAGATCAAAAATGAGCACGCATAGAGCAAATCGAAACCACGGATAACTTTGACCATTTCAATAAAGACAGTTCCAAGCGAGGTTGGTTGACCATTCTTGATTTCTCCAATTCCCATCGAACCACCGGCCTCTCGAGTAGCTGGATACACCATCATATCCCCTATCTCTCCCTCAACCACCACTATGGTTTAGGGTTTTGGAATTAGGTTTTAGGTTTAGTGTTCAGGTTTTAGTTTATGGTTTAAGGTTTTTGGTTTTTTTATTAACGGTGAACAAATTCAGTTGAACATTTTTTACTTCTGATTTCATCAACCAAGTAACACACCAAGTTTTCTAAGATGCAAGTGATGACAATGATCAAAAAAGCATAGAGCAAATAAAAAACCTAGATAACTATATGTATCTTTTACAGTTCCATAAGTAGAGATATAATCGGATCTTTAGTTTCTCTGTACATGAAAACCACCACGGCCTCGGATCCAGCATATCCTTGATATCTCCCTCACCACCACGGTTTGTAACCTCCGCTCCTCCTTCCTCCACCACCCTTACCACCACCTCCATATCCAGGCATTCCCCATCACCACTGTGAAAATCACCGTTGGTTGATGGTGATGTTCCTACCATCAAGGTTCTGCCAATTATTAGGGTTTAGGTTTAGGTTTACATGGTTTTAAGGTTAAGGTTTATATTTTAATCTCTTTATTTACTCTAAATTTAGGTTTAGTATTTGAGGTTTAGGGTTTGGTGCTTAGGGTTATAATTTAGGGTTTACGATTTTAGGGTTTATTCTTTTAAAGTTTTGGGTTTAGGGTTTATGGTTTAGGGTTGTAGGTTTAGGGTTTTGGGTTCAGGGTTAGTTTTAGGGTTTAGGGTTTAGGGCTTAGGATTTAGGGTTTAGGGTTTAGTGTTTTTTTTAAATTAAGTAAATCAGTAGGTTTAAGTTTATTTAGTTTACATTTTAAATATTTAGTTTATTTCATTTTTTTATTTTTATTTAGGTTTTTGTTATTTAGTTTAAGTTATTTATTTTAGTTTATTTTTTGGTTCAAATTTAAGTTTTATATTAATTATTACTTTAGCATATTTTTATTTTATTTTTTGGTTTAGGTTTTATTTTTTATTTTTAGTTTTAGGTTTAGGTTTTTATTTTATTTTCTTAGGATTAGGTTTTAGTTTTTTATTTTATGTTTATTTATAGGTTTTATTTTTTAGTTTAAGTTTAGGCTTATTTTTAGTTTATTTTATTTTATTTAACTTAGGGTTCAGGTTTAGTTTAGGTTTAGGTTTAAATTTTATTTATTTTAGTTTAGTTTATTTTTGTTTAGGATTAGGTTTATTTTATTTTCTTTATTTTAAATTTAGGCTTTTTTTAGTTTAGTGTTTAGGTTTTCATAGGTAATATTTTTATTTTTATTTTTAGATTTAGGTTTTATTTTATTTTATTTTAGGTTTATTTTATTTTTATTTTATGTTTTGTTTTTATTTTATTTTGGTTTTTTTTAGGTTTATTTTATTTTTTAATTTAGTTTATGTTTTTATTTATTTTATTTTAGTTTAGGTTTAATTTTTATTTTATTTTAGGTTTAGGTTTAGGCTTAGGATTTTTAATTTAATTTTATTTATTTTATTTATATTTTGGTTTTTTATTTAATTTATTTTTAGGTTTTATCTAGTTTAGGTTTAAGTTTTTAGGTTTTCAGGGTTTAGGGTTTATGGTTTAGAGATTAGGGTTTAGTGTTTAGGATTTAGGGTTTAGGGTTTAGGATTTAGGGTTTATGGTTTAGGGTTATATGTTTTAGGGTTTAGGGTTTAGGGTTTAGGGTTTTAGGGTTTAGGGTTCAAAGTTAGAGTTTTTTTTATTTTTTTTAATTTTTTATTATTTTTTAATTTTTTTTTATTTTTTTAAAATTAAGTAAAATGGCAGGTTTAAGTTTATTTAGTTTATTTTTTATTTTCATTTAGGTTTCTTTTTATTTTTATTTTATTTAGTTTATTTATTTTAGTTTACATTTTTTATTTTATTTTATTTTGTAGGTTTAGGTTTAGGTTTATTTTTTAGTTTATTTTTATTTTTATTTTATTTTTTAAGTTTAGGTTTAATTTTTTATTTTTATGTTTAGGGTTTTATTTTTTTAAGGTTTAGGTTTTAGATTTTTATTTTGAGGTTTATATTTTAGTTTAAGTTTATTTTTAGTTTATTTTATTTTATTTTTTAGCTTAGGTTTAGACTTAGGTTTAGGTTTTATTTATTTTAGTTTAAGTTTAGGTTTATTTTATTTTTATTTTAGGTTTTATGTTTTTTTAGTTAAGGGTTAAGTTTTATTTTTTATTTATTTTTTTTGGTTTTATTTTTAGGTTTATTATTTAGGTTTAGGTTTCATTAAGTTTTATTTTATTTTATTTTAGGTCAATTTTATTTTTATTTTAGGTTAAAATTTTATTTTATTTAGGTTTTTTATTTTTTACATTACTTTATGTTTTTATTTATTTATTTTTAATTAAGTTTTATTTTTTTAATTTTCTTTTTAGCTTTAGGTTTAGGATTAAGTTTAGATTTTACTTTATGTTTTTATTTTATTTTATTTTCTTATTTTATTTTGGTTTAGATTTGTTTATTTATTTTATTTTTAGGTTTTAATTAGTTTAGCTTAAGGCTTTTAGGATTTTAGGGTTTAGGGTTTAGGGTTAGCTTAGGGTTTAGGGTTTATGGTTTGAGATTTAGGGTTTAGGGTTCAGGGTTTAGGGTTTAGGTTTTAGGGTTTACTATTTAGGGTTAGGTTTAGAGTTTAGGGCTTAGGGTTTTGGGTTTAGGGTTTAGGTTCTAGGTTTAGGGTTCAGGTTTTAGTTTATGGTTTAGGGATTTTAGTTTTTTTTAACAAAGAACAAATTCTGATTCACAACATTTCTTCATTTATTTAATTAGTTTATTTAGTTTATTTTTTATTTATTTTAGTTTATTTTATTTTATTATTTTGTTTATGTTTATTTTTTATTTTTATTAATTTAGTTTATTTATTTTAGGTTTATTAATTTTAGTCTAGTTTTTTTTATTTTAGTTTAGGTATTTTATTTTAGTTTATTTTTTTTAGATTAGGTTTAGGTTTAGGTTTATTTTTTAATTGAGTTTTATTTTTATTTTATTTTTAGGTTTAAGTTTTATTTTTTATTTTATGTTTAGGTTTAGGTTTTTATTGTATTTTTTTAGGTTTAGGTTTTAAGTTTGTATTTTAGGTTTATTTTTTAGGTTCTATCTTTTAATTAGGTTTAGGTTTATTTTTTATTTAATTTATTTTATTTATTTTAGGGTTTGGGTTTAGGTTTTGGATTTATTTATGTTAGTTTAGGTTTAGGTTCCTTTTATTTTGTTTATTTTATTTTTATTTTAAGTTTAGGTTTTAGGATTTATCTTTAAGTTTATCTTCTAGGTTTGTTTATCGGTTTATTTCATTTTAAATTTATTTTATTTTTATTAGAGGTTTAGTCTTTATTTTATTTAGGTTTTTTAATTATTTTGTTTTTATTATATTTTCTTTCTAGGTTTAGGTTTAGGTTTTAGTTTATGTTTTTAATTTAATTTATTTTATTATTTTAATTTTGTTTAGATTTTTTATTTATTTTATTTTTAGTTTTTAATTAGTTTATGTTTAGGTTTTTAGCTTTTTAGGGTTTAAGGTTTTGGGTTTGTTTAAGGTTTAGGTTTAGGGTTTAGCATTTAGGATTTGGGGTTTAGGGTTTAGGGCTTAAGGTTTATTTTTTTTTTGGGTTTAGGGTTTAGGGTTTGGTGTTTAGGGTTTAGGGTTTGGTGTTTAGGGTTAAGGGTTTAGGGTTCTAGGTTTTAGGGTGTAGGGTTTCAGGTTTTGGGTTTACAATATTTAGGGTTTAGGGTTTACGTATTAGGTTTTAGGGTTTAGGGTTTAGGGATTTGGGTTTAGGGTTTTTATGGTTTAGGGTTTAGGGTTTAGGGTTTAGGTTTTAGGTTTACGGTTTAGGTTTTAGTTTAGCATTTAGGTTTTTGATTTGCAACATTTCTTCTTTTATTTAATTAGTTTATTTAGTTTATTTTTTATTAATTTTAGTTTATTTTATTTTTTCTTTTTATTTATGTTTATTTTTTTATTTAGTTTTGTTTATTTATTTTAAGTTTATTTATTTTAGTTTATTTTTTATTTTTTTGGATTAGGTTTATGTTTAGGTTTATTTTTTAATTGAGTTTTATATTTATTTTATTATTTAGGTTTAGGTTTTTTTTATTATATCTTCAGGTTTAGGTTTTCATTTTATTTTTTTAGGTTTAAGTTTTTGGATTTTATTTTAGGTTTTATTTTTTTATTTAGGTTTAGGATTATTTTTAATTTATTTTATTTTAATTAGTTTACGATTTAGGTTTTATTTATTTTAGTTTAGTTTATTTTTTTTTAGGTTTAGGTTTATTTTATTTTATTTTATTTTAAGTTTAGGTTTTTATTTAGTTTAGGGTTAAGAATTTATTTTTTATGTTTACTTTTTAGATTTAGGTTTTTATTTAGTTTTTATTTTATTGTATATTAGGTTTATTTTATTTTTCATTTTACATTTAGTTTTTATTTTATTTATGTTTTTTATTCATAGGTTTATTTTATTTTGTTAGTTTAATTTAGGTTTTTATTTATTTTATTTTTGTTTATTTTAGTTAGTTTTTTATTTTATTTTTAGGTTTAGGTTTAGGTTTTTATTTTTTTTAGGTTAAGGTTTTTCTAATTATTTTATTTTTAGGTTTTATTTTGTTTAGGATTTTAGGGTTTAGGGTTTAGTGTTTAGGGTTTTTGGTTTTAGGGTTTAGGGTTTTAGGGTTTATGGTTTTAGGGGTTAGGGTTTAGGGTTTAGGTTTAGGGTTTAAGGTTTAGGGTTTAAGGTTTAGGGTTTAGGGCTTGTTTAAGGTTTAGGGTTTATGGTTTTAGTTTTATGGATTATAGGGTTTTAGAATTAGGATTTAGGGTTTAAGTTTTTTGCTTTAATGGTTTTAGAGTTTAGGGTTGTATGCTTAGGGTTTGGAGTTTAGGGTTTACTGATAGTTTTAGGGTTTAGAGCTTAGGATTAGGGTTTTTTTTATTTCATTTATTTTCTATTTTTTTAAAATTAAGCAAACTAGTAGGTTTCGGTTTATTTAGTTATTTTTTATTTATTTTAATTTATTTCAGTTATTTGTTTTGATTTAGGTTTATTTTTATTTTTATTTAGTATAGTTTATTTTTTTAGCTTTGTTTAATTTTGTTTTGGTTTCTCATTTTATTTTATTTTTTTAGGTTTAAGTTTAGGTTTATGTTTATGTTTATTTTTTAGTTTAATTTTATATGTATTTTTTTTAGGATTAGGTTTTATTTTTTTTCTTTTTAAGATTAGGTTTTTTTTTTTTAAGTTTAGGTTTTAGGTTTTTTTTAAGGTTATTTTAGGTTTTATTTTTTAGTTTAGGTTTAGGTTTATTTTTAGTATATTTTATTTTATTTAGTTTAGGTTTAGGTTTAGGTTTAGTTTATTTTAGGTTTAGGTTTACTTTATTTTATTTTATTTTAGTTTATTTTAGTTTAGGTTTTGGTTTTTTTAATTTTTTTAGGTTTAGGTTCGACTTTTTTTTAGGGTTTAGGTTTTATTTTTTAATTTATTTTTAGTTTTTTTTAGGTTTAGGTTTTTATTTAGTTTTTATTTTATTTTACTCTAGGTATATTTTATTTTTATTTCTTAGGTTTAGTTTTTATTTTATTTAGGTTTTTTATTCTTAGGTTTATTTTATTTTTTTAGTATAGTTTAGGTTTATTTTTAGTTTGTTTTATTTTATTTAGTTTAGGTTTTTGATTTAATTTAGTTTAGTTTTAGGTTTAGGTTTTTTTATTTTATTTTAATCTATTTTAGTTTAGGATTAGGTTTATTTTATTTTCTTTAGTTTAGGTTTAATTTTTTTTTTAGTTTAGGGTTTTAGTTTTATTTTTTATTTATCTTTAGGTTTTATTTTTTTATTTATTTTTGAGGTTTAGGTTTTTGTTTAGTTTTTATTTTATTTTATTTTAGGTTTATTTTATTTTTATTTTCTGTTTAGTGTTCAATTTATTTATGTTTTTTTTATTTTTATGTTTATTTTAATTTTTTAGTTTGGTTAAGGTTTTTATTTATTTTAGTTTAGTTTAGTTTTTATTTTTTATTTTATTTTATATTTAAATTTATGCTTAGGTTTAGGTTTTAATTTAGATTTTATTTTATTTTATTTTATTTTAGGTTTAGGGTTTAGGTAGGTCTGCTTATGGTTAGTTTGTAGAGATTGTTAATGTTTAGGGTTTAAGGTTTAGGGTTAGGGAGGATCTTGAGCTTTAAGGGAGGGTTAGTTAGTGGTAGGTTTAGAAGGTATATGGTTTATGCTTTAGGGTTTAGGGTTTGTGGTAGTTAGGTTAGGTTAGTGGTGGTTTGGTCAGTTTAGGGTAGGGTTTAGGTTAGGTGGATTGAGTTTATGATTTAAGGATTAAGTCATGATTTAGGGCTAAGTGGCCAGTGGGATTATGGTTAGTTTAGGGTTTAACATTTAAAGTTTAAGATTTAGGGTTAAGGGTTTTTTAGGGTTTATTATTTTGGGTTGTTGGTTTAGGGTTTAGGGTTTAGGTTTTAGTGTTTAGGGTTTAGGATTTTGGTTTAGGTTTTTTTTTTTAAAATTATAAAAACCCGATAGTTTAGGTTTATTTAGTTTATTTTATATTTTATTTAGGTTGATTTTGTATTTTTTATTTTATTTAGTTTATTTTTTTATTATTTATTTTTTTTGTTTAAGTTTTTAGTTTCATTTTAATTATGAGATTTAAGTTTAGATTTATGTTTATTTTTTTAGTTTAATTTCATTTTTATTTTATTTTTTATATTTAAGTTTTAATTTAGGTTTTTATTTTACTTTTTTTAGGTTTAGGTTTTAGGTTTTTATTTTAGGTTTATTTTTAGGTTTTATTTTTAATTTAAGTTTTGATTTATTTTTAGTTTATTTTATTTTATTTAGTTTAGGTATAGGTTTATTTTATTTTAGGTTTAGGTTTAGGCTTTATTAATTTTAGTTTAGGTTTAGGTTTTTTTGTCTAGGGTTTAGGAATTATTTTTTATTTATTTTTAGGTTTATTATTTAGGTTAAGGTTTAGTTTTTTATTTAATTTCTATTTTATTTTATTTTTGGTTTATTTTATTTTTTTAGTTAGGTTTAAGATTTTGTGTATTTTTTTAGTATAGCTTTTATTTTTTATTTTATTTTTAGGTTTAGGTTTAGGTTTAAGTTTAAGTTTTAGTTTACATTTTTTTAATTTTTTCTAATTTTATTTTGGTTTAAGTTTTTTATTTAATTAATTTTTAGGTTTTATTTAGCTAAGGTTTAGGAAATTAGGTTTTTAGGGTTTAGGTTTTAGGTTTTAGAGTTTTATGGTATAAGGTTTAGAGTTTAGGTTTTACTTATTTTAGTTTAGGATTATGTTTATTTTATTTTGATTATTTTATGTTTAGTTCTTTTTTTAGTTTAGGGTTTAGGTTTTATTTTTTTTTAGGTTTAGGTTTTTATTTAGTTTTTAATTTATTTTATTTTGGGTTTATTTTTTATTTTATGTTTTGTTTTTATTTTATTTATGTTTTTTATGTTTAGGTTTATTTTATTTTTTACTTTCATTTAGGTTTTTATTTATTTAATTTTCGTTTAGTTTTTTATTTTATTTTATTTTTATTTTTGGGTTTAAGTTTATGTTTAGGTTTAGGTTTTAATTTATGTTATTATTTTATTTAGGTTTAGGTTTCTTTATTTATTTTATTTTTAGGTTTGATTTAGTTTAATTTTTTATGGTTTAAGTTTTAGGGTTTAGGGTTTATGGTTTAAGGTTTAGGGTGTATGGTTTAGGTTTAGTTTTAGGGTTTATTTATGATCCAGGGTTATTGAACTCATGGTAGGTTTAGTGGTTTAGGATTTAGGGAGTGGCCTAAGTTTAGGGTTTAGGATCTGGGCTTTGGGTCTAGGGATCAAATCAGGTGTTATAAGTTTAGGTGGAGGTTTGGGTGGTATAGGGTTATGTGGTAGGGTTGGCTCAGTCAGGTTTTCAGTGGGGTTTAGGTTGGTAAGTCAGGGTTTAGGTTTGTGGTTGGGGTTTATAGTCAGGTTTAGGGCTCAGTGAGTGTTAGGGTCCAGGTTTATGTCTGGGGCCTAGAGTTTAGGCTCATTTAGGCTCAGTTTGGGTCAGGCTCAGTAGGATTAGTGTTAGGTTAGGGTTTAGGGCTCAATTTAGGGTCTGTTTTAGGTGGCTCAGTTAGTGGTCAGGGTTTAGGGTTTAAGATTTAGAGTTTAGGGTTTAGGGTTTATGGTTCAGGGTTACTTCTAGGGTTTAGGGTTTAGGATTTAGTGTTTAGGGTTTAGGCTTTTTGGTTTAGGGTTTTTTTAAAAAAATAAACAAAATGATAAGTTTTGGTTTATTTATTTTATTAAGTTTAGTTTATATTTTTAATTAGGTTTATTTATTATTTTTATTCAGTTTAGTTTATTTATTTTATGTTTATTTATTTTATTTTAAGATTTTATTTTAGTTTATTTTTTAGGTTTAGGTTTAGGTTTATGTTTTTTTTTGGTTTAATTTTATTTTTATTTTATTTTTTTAGGTTTAAGTTTTATTTTTTATTTTTAGGTTTAGGTTTAATTTTTTTATTTTTCTAGGTTTAGATTTTTTGGTTTTTACTTTATGTTTATTTCTATGTTTTATTTTTTAGTTTAAGTTTTAGTTTATTTTTTAGTTTATTTATTTTATTTAGTGTAGGTTAAGTTTATTTTAGGTTTAGGTTTAGGTTTTATTTACGTTAGGTTAGTTTATTTTAGTTTAGGTTTATGTTGATTTTATTTTTATTTTTGTTTAAGTTTTTTTTTTAGTTTAGGGTTTAGATTATATTTTTTATTTATTGATAGGTTTTAATTTAGGTTTTATTATTTAGGTTTTTATTTAGTTTTTATTTGATTTTATTTTAAATTAGTTTTATTCTTATTTTACATTTAGATTTTATTTGATTTAGTTTTTTTATTATTAAGTTTATTTTATTTTTTTAGTTTAGTTTATGTTTTTATTTATTTTATTTTAGTTTATTTTTATTAGTTTATTTTATTTTATTTTTAGGTTTAGACTTAGGTTTTAGTTTTGGTTTTATTTATTTTTTATTTTAGGTTTAGGTTTTAGGGTTTGGTTAAGGGTTTAGGGTTTTAGGGTTTTTTTAGGTTTTGTACTAGTTAGGGTTTAGGGTTTAGTTAGAGTTTAGTGTTTAGGTTTTTTAGCAGGGTTAGCTAAGGTTTAGGATTTTTTTTTAAATTAAGTAAACTAGTTGGTTTAGGTTTATTTATTTTGTTTTAATTTTCATTTTTATTTATGTTTACTTTTTATTTTTATTTAGTTTAGTTTTTTTATTTTAGTTAAGATTTTTATTGTATTTTATTTTTTAGGTTTAGTTTTAGTTTTAGGTTTATTTTTAGTTAAGTTTTATTTTTATTTTATTTTTTTAGGCTTAGGATTTATTTTTTATTTTTATGCTTAAGTTTATGTCTTTATTTTATTTTTTTAGGTTTACATTTTAGGTTTTATTTTAGGTTTTATTTTTTAGTTTATGTTTAGGTTTATTTTTAGTTTATTTTATTTTATTTAGTTTAGGTTTAGGTTTAAGATTGCTTTATTTTAGGTTTTGGTTTAGGGTTTAGGGCTAGTTTAGGGTTTGGGATTCAGGGTTTAAGGTTTAGGTTTTAGAGTTTAGGTTTTAGGGTTTAGGGTTTATGATTTTTAGAGTTTTGGGTTTAGGATTTAAGGTTTAGCTTTTAGGTTTAGGGTTCAGGTTTTATTTTAGGGTTTAAGGTTTTTGGTTTTTTTTAATGATAAACAAATTCAAATTCAACATATCTTCTTTCTGATTTCATAAACCAAGTAACACACCAAGTTTTCTAAGATAGAAGTGATGACAGACATAAAAAATGAGCATGTATAGAGAAAATCAAAAACCCTAGATAACTATAACTGTCTCTACTATCAAGACATAATTCCATAAGCAGCAGATCAGATCGACCATTCTTCAATTTCTCCATTTTTGATTAAAACCACCCCAGCCTCTCCATTAGTGGGATCCACCATCATATCCACGATCTCTCTCTATGCCACCACCACGACTATAACCTCCGTCACTCCTCCCACATCTATTACCACCACTCCTCCAACCACCATCTCCATATACACCAGCACCTCTAGATCCCCCACCTCAACTACGATAACCACTGCCTCCACCTCCACCATCAGATCTAGACAAAGGCTGGTTGAAGGTGATGTTCCTGCCATCAAGGTTTTGCCAATTCATAGTGTTTAGGTTTAGGTTTATTAGGTTTTAAGGTTTAAGTTTATTTTTTAAATTTACTTAGTTACTTTTGGTTTAGGTTTAGGTTTGAGGTTTAGGGTTTATGGTTTTTTAGGATTTAGGGTTTAGGGTTTATGGTTGTAGCTTTAGGGTTTATGGTTGTAGGTTTAGTATTTAGGGTTTAGGGTTTATGGTTTAGGGTTCAGGATTTAGGGTTTTAGGATTTATGTTTTTATGGTTTAGGGTTTAGGGTTACGATTTAGGGTTTAGGGTTGTAGGATTAGGGTTTAAGGTTTAGGATTTAGGGTTTATGGTTTTTTTTAATTAAGTAATTTGGTAGTTTAGATTTATTTAGTTTATTTTTTATTTATTTAATTTAATTTATTTTTTATTTTTATTTAGGTTTTTTTATTTTGTTTAGTTTATTAATTTTAGGCTTATTTATTTTAATTTATTTTTGAGGTTTAGGTTTAGGTTTAGGTTTGTTTTTTAGTTAAGTTTTATTTTTATTTTTTTTGTTTTAGGTGTTGGTTTTATTTTTTAATTTTAGGCTTTGGTTTAGGTTTTTATTTTATTTTTTTAGGTTTATATTTTAGGTTTTATTTTTAGTTTAGTTTTAAGTTTATTTTTATTTTATTTTATTCAGTTTACGTTTAGGTTTTATTTATTTTAGTTTAGCTTATTTTAGTTTAGGTTTATTATATTTTGTTTATTTTATTTTTATTTTAGGTTTAGGTTTTCATTTTGGTTTAGGGTTTAGGTTTTTTTTTTAATTTGCTTTTAGGTTTTTCTTAGGTTTAGGTTTATTTTATTTTTATATTTTTTTTTAATTTTATTTAGGTTTTGAATCCTTAAGTTTATTTTATTTTTTTAAGTTAGTTTAGGATTTAATTTTTTAATTTTTATTTCTTTATTTTATTTTATTTGTAGTTTTAGATCTAGGTTTTATTTTAGTTTTTTATTATTTTTTATTTTTTTATTTTTTATAAGTTTAGTTATTATATATTATATTTTTAAGTTTTATTTAGTTTAGGTTTATGCTTTTAGGTTTTTAGGGTTTAAGGTTTTATTTAGGGTTGGGTTTAGGGTTTAGGGTTAGGGTTTAGTTTTTAGAGTTTAGTGTTTTTAGTAGGGTTTAGGGTTTACTTTTTTTAATGAAGTAAACCAGAAGGTTTAGTTTATTTAGTTTATTTGAAATTTTATTTTATTTATTATTTTATTTATTTTATTTATTATTTTTTTATTTAGTTTAGTTTATTTATTTTCATTAGGCTTTTATTTTATTTTATTTTTAGGATCAAGTTTATTTTTAATTGAGTTTTATTTTCATTTTATTTTTTAGGTTTAGTTTTATTTTTATTTTATGTTGTTTATGTTTTATTTTATTTTTAGGTTTATATTTTTTTTTTTATTTTAAGTTTATTTTAGGCTTTATTGTTTTAGTTTAGGTTATGTTTATTTTTAGTTTATTATATTTTATTTAGTTTAGGTTTAAGTTTAAGTTTACTTTATTTTTTATTTAGGTTTAGGGTTTAGGGTTAGTTTAGTGTTTAGGGTTTAGGGTTTGTGGTTTAAGGTTTTGGGTTTAGGTTTTAGGGTTTAGGGTTTTGGGGTTTAGGGTTTTGGGGTTTAGGGTTTTAGGGGTTATGTTTTTAGGGTTTAGGGTTTAGGGTTAGGATTTAAGGTTTATGGTCTTTTTTAATTTAAGTAATCTGGTAGGTTTAGGTTACTTTAGTTTATTTTTTGTTTATTTTAGTTTATTTTATTTTTTATTTTTATTTAGTTTTTTTTATTTTTATTTAGTTTAGTTTATTAATTTTAAGTTTATTTATGTTAGTTTAGGATTTTTATTTTATTTAATTTCTTAGGTTTAGTTTAGGTTTAGGTTTATTTTTTAGTTGATTTTTATTTATTTATTTATTTTAGGTGTTTGTTTAATTTTTTAATTTTAGGCTTAGGTTTAGGTTTTTATTTTATTTTTTTTAGGTTTAGGTTTTTAGTTTTTATTTTAGGCTTATTTTTAGGTTTTAATTTTAGTTTAGGTTTAAGTTTATTTTTATTTTATTTTATTTAGTTTACGTTTAGGTTTAGGTTTAGTTTATTTTATGTTTAGGTTTAGGTATTTATTTTAGTTTAGTTTATTTTATTTTAGGTTTAGGTTTATTTTATTTTATTTAATTTATTTTTATTTTAGGTTTAGGTTTTTTTTGTTTTTAGGTTTTATTTTATTTATTTTTAGTGTTTTTTTAGGTTTAGGTTTATTTTATTTTTATACTTTTAGGTTTTATTTTATTTAGGTTTTCTATTCTTAAGTGTATTTTATTTTTTAATTTTAGTTTAGAATTTAATTTTTTTATTTTTGTTTATTTTATTTTATTTTTAGGTTTAGATCTAAGTTTTATTTTACGTTTTTATTATTCCTTATTTTTTAATTTTTTTTAAGTTTAGGTTTTTTTATATATTTTATTTTTAGGTTTTATTTAGTTTAAGTTTATGTTTTTAGGTTTTTAAGGTTTAAGGTTTAGGGTTTAGGGTTAGCTTAGGGTTTAAGGTTTTTTTTTTAAAATTAAGTAAAGTGGTAAGTTTAGGTTTATTTAGTTTATTTGAATTTTCATTTTTATTTATTATTTATATTTATATTTATTTATTATTTTATTTAGCTTAGTTTATTTATTTTAATTTGGCTTTTTATTTTATTTTATTTTTTAAGATAAGGTTTATTTTTTAGTTGAGTTTTATTTTTATTTTATTTTTAGGTTTAGGTTTTATTTTTTATTTTTATGTTTAGGTTTATGTTTTATTTTATTTTTCTATGTTTATGTTTTAGGTTTTTATTTTAAGTTTATTTTTATGTTTTATTTTTTAGTTTAGGTTATGTTTATTTTTAGTTTATTATATTTTATTTAGTTTAGGTTTAGAGTTTAGGGTTAGTTTAGGGTTTAGGGTTTGTGGTTTAAGGTTTTGGGTTTAGGTTTTAGGGTTTAAGGTTTTTGGGTTTAGGGTTTAGGGTTTAGGGTTTAGGGTTTTTAGGGTTTAAGCTTTAAGGTTAAGGGTTTAGATTTTAGGTTTAAGGATCGAGTTCTAGTTTATGGTTTAGGGTTTTACATATATATGTTTTTTTAATGGAGAATAAATTAAGATTCAACTTTTTTTTCTTTTCGATTTCATCAACCATGTAATACACCAAGTTTTGTAAAACACAAGTGACGACATAAATAAAAAATGAGCACACATAGAGAAAATCAAAAACCCTAGATAAGTAGAATTGTTTCTATTATAAAGACACAGTTCCATAAGTAGCAGATCGGATCTGCCGTTATTTAGTCTCTCCAATTCTCATCAAAACTCCCCTAGCCTTTTTAGTAGCGGGATCTACCATCATATCCCCGATCTCTCCCTCCGCCACCACCACAGTTGTAACCTCCGTTGCTCCTCCCGACACCATAGCCACCACTGCTCCGACCACTACCTCCAAATCCACCAACACCTCTAAATCCCCCCCACCACTATGATAACCGCCACCTCCACCTCCACCACAAGATCTAGACTGAGGCTGGTTGATGGTGATGTTCCTACCATGAAGGTTCTGCCAATTCTTAGGGTTTAGGTTTAGGTTTATTAGGTTTTACGGTATAGTTTTATTTTTTAATTTATTTAGTTACTTTAGGTTTAGGTCTAGTAGTTGAGGTTTAAGGTTTAGGGTTTAGGGTTTAGGGTTAGCGTTTAGGGTTTAGGGTTTAGGGTTTACAGTTTTAGGGTTTATTCTAATAGGGTTTAGGGTTTAGGGTTTAAGTTTTGGGTTTAGGTTTTTTAGGGTTTTTTTAGGGAACCCCATATACGGGAATTTTATTGCCACAAAAATGGGGTTACAAGGTCCGTAAGAGGGGATAAACTCAAGATCTACTGTTCAAAGAGCTACAAATAGCCTAGAGAGTAAATTCCCTATCTAAACATAATCTAAACAAAGCAAAAAAGACAGGAAAGCAAAAGAAATAAGATTATCAAAGAGAATAGCCATTGGACCACCTTCATCAAAAAATCTTTGGGATGAGAGAATCCTATGCCCCCACAAGAGAAGGAATATGCAAGAAACTAGCACAGAATCTGCAAACATCTAGAAGAAAGATTTAGCACAATTAAAGTGATACAACTCAAATTAAAAGTAAAATCATAATAAAATGAGCGAATTATAGGGTAGTCTGTGGAAATAAGCTCAGGCTCATTCACATAAAATTGAGGTAGCAGCAAACAAGAGCATCCAAACTTCTAATGAAGGGTTACATCACAAGTGCTGCTACCAGCTAAACAATGAGTGAAATCATCCCAGCCTTCATAGCCTACAAACCTGGGGGGGAATAGCAGCCATTGGAAGAAAATCATTTTATCTATAGTACCTGCATACCAAAATATAGCCACATACACTATAGAAAAGAAGGCAACATAGATCAAAATGGTAAAAGGATGACACCAATCCCATATAAGATAAGTATCACCAACAAATGCCAACATAGCAAGGGAATGCACAGCTAATAACATCCTTACCTAGATGAATCATCTTTGGCCACATCCACCTTATTAATAGCATGATCATAATAATAAATATACATGTCTAATTGGGCCAAGAGTTAAATGCAACTAGCAGATAAATCCATACAACATAGCCATAGATAATGAGGTTAACCACATGGCAATCATCAAAACAAAAGGCCAGGTAGGAATCCAAACACAATATTCAGCCTGCTCGACATAGTAATCCAAAAATCCATTCAGCATATAAGTAAAAATATGCCTACCCAAATGGAACCTCTTGGCCATGAAAATAGCAGAAGAGGAGAGCCATTCGGTCAAGAATAGATGTTAACAATCACCTTGATAATAGCATGATCACAACAATAATTGCATAATTCTAAAAGATCCTAGAGGGAAATGAAACAACAGATATACCCATACCGCAAAGGCATAGATAATATGGTTAACCACATAGCAAACAACATAACAAAAGACCAATCAGAAAACCAACCGCAATAGTTAGCCTACTAAAGATAAAAACCCAAAAGACCATTCAGCCAGTAGCCAAAATAGCAAATCAAATACTGAACTCGATAGAGGGTAATGTTGGCAGACCATTACTGCATTGAAGTAAAGGGGGAATAAAAAAAATAGGAGCATTAAATCCTTCAAATCAAGGGAAAATAGACCAGCAGTTAGGCAAATAGTATCAATAAAGACAGCAAGAATGGGATGCAAGAAATAGTCCCAATCGTGTAATGAAACAACAGTGATGGAAATCAAAATACACATTCTTACCATTAGGAAAAGGGCGCAAAACAAATAGCAGATTAGGGAAACAGGAAGCACAGTCCCATTCAGTAAGGGAAACAACAAATACAATAAAACCCAACAAGTAGCTGGATAATTAATAGTAAACCAATAGCTGAGGCTACAAAGGTAAGAGCCTCCATCATAAGATAACAAGATAGTATTTTTAGGGAAATCATCAGAAAAAACTAAGTTGCAATAGAAATAAAACAAACGGTTGAACATACAGGTAAGGAAAAATTGTTAACAGACCAAAAAGCATAAAATGAGACTAATTTCTGAGATAGGGTAATCCAGTATTTTCCAAATTAACCAATCCACACAAATGTTTAGGAAGATTAAGTTGATCAAAGAAAGTTATGTCATTTAATCTAGCACCCAGATTAGCAAGGTCATCAGCACACACATTGTCTTCATGCCAAACATGAGTGATTTTGAAATAAACAGAGATAAGAGAGCTCTAGTATGATTAAGAAGGTAATACAAATCAGATTTCCCACCTTGGTGGAAGTCAACATATCAATCGAAAGAGAGCATCCACCTCAATCTAAATATTGAGCCAACCTTTTGTAAATCTCAATAGCTTTATTAATGACCATTAATGTTAAGATAACAACATGCAAGAAGTGGATTAGCAAAAGCATAAATATCATTACCTTTAAAGTTTCTAAAATGCCACCACAACCGTGGGTTTAGGTTTTTAAGGTTTATGGTTGCAGGTTTGTATATGGTTGTAGTTTTAGGGTTTTAGGTTTAGGGGTTTGGGTTTAGAGTTGGTTTAGGTTTGGGTTTTAGTTTAGGGTTTAGTGTTCTTTTTTTTTTTAAATTAGGTAAATAGGTAGATTTAAGTTCATTTAGTTTATGTTATTCTTATTTTTATTTAAGTTTATTTTTTATTTAGATTAGTTTATTTATTTTAGTTTAGGGTTTTTATTTTAGTTTATTTTTTGGTTTAGGTTTAGGTTTATTTTTATTTTTTTAGTTTAGTTTTATTTTTATTTTTATTTTTAGGTTTAGGTTTTATTTTTTGTTTTTAGGTTTACATTTAGGTTTTTATTCTATTTTTTAGGTTTAGGACTTAGGTTTTAATTTAAGGATTATCTTTTAATTTTATTTTTCAGGTTATGTTTAGGTTTATTTTTAGTTTATTTTATGTTATTTAATTTAGGGTTTAGGTTTACCCAAGTTTAGGTTATATCTATTTTAGTTTAGTTTATTTCAGTTTAAAATTAAGTTTAATTTATTTTCTTTATTTTAGGTTTAGGTTTTTTATTTTTAGTTTAGGGTTTAGGTTTTTCTTTAATTTTTATTTTTAGGTAATATTTTTAAGTTTATTTTTTAAGTTTAGGTTTTTGCTTAGTTTTTATTTTATTTTATTTTAGGTTTATTTAATTTTAATTTTATGTTTTATTTTATTTGTTTTATTTTTATTTATTTTTTAGTTTAGTTTAGGTTTTTATTTATTTTATTTTAGTTTAGTGGTTTTAGGTTTAGGTTTAGAGGTTTTAGTTTAGGTTTTATTTTAATTTTATTTTATTTGGTTTAAGTTTTAATTTAATTTATTTTAGGTTTTATTTAGTCCAGTTTTTTGTGGTCAGTTTGGGTTTAGAGATCAGGGTTTAGAGTTTAGGTTTTAGGCTCAGGGTTTGGGTTTAGGGTTTATGTATAGTTGTTGGGTTTAGGGTAGTTATGGATGTTTGTATTTAGATCAGTAGTGGTTTTAATTTTAATTTTTTATTTTAAAATTAAGCAACAGTAGGTTTCTTTAGTTTATGTTATTTTGATTTTTTATTTTTATTTAGTTTAATTTATTTATTTTAGTTTAGGTTTTTTATTTATTTTAGGTTTAGGTTTAGTATTTTTTGTTTAGTTTTTTTTTATTTTATTTTAGTTTAGGTTTTATTTTTATTTTATGGTTAGGTTTAGAATTATATTTTATTTTAGGTGTGTTTTAGGTTATTATTTAGGTTTATTTAGGTTTATTTTAGTTCAAGTTTATTTTAGTTTATTTTATTTTATTTTATTTTAGGTTTAGATTTTATTTATTTTAGTTTAGGTTTAGGTTTATTTTATTTGTATTTTAGGTTTAGGTTTTATTTTTTATTTTTTATTTGGTTTAATATTTAGGTTTAAGTTTTTTATTTAGTTTTTCTTTTATTTTATTTTAGGTTAATTTTATTTTTATTTTAGGTTTAGTTTTATTTTATTTAGGTTTTTTATTTTTTTAATTTAGTTTAAGTTTTAATTTATTTTATTTTAATTAAGTTTTTATTTTTTATTTTATTTTCCTTTTAGGTTTAGGTTTAAGTTTACTATTAGGTTTAGGTTTTAGTTTATTCTTTTATTTTATTTTATTTTCTAATTTTATTTTGGTTTATATTTTTTTCTTTATCGAACTTTTAGGTTTTAATTAGTTTAGGTTTAGGTTTTTAGCTTTTTAGGGTTTAGGGTTTAGGGTTAGTTTAAGGTTAGTTAGGGTTTGGGTTTTAGCATAGGTCTGTGGTTGAGGTGAGGGTTTAGGTTTGGTTTTGGTTTTGGTTTGGGTTTATGGTTTTTTAGGGTTTAGGGTTTTAAGTTTTAGTTTAGGGTTTAATATTTTTTTGTTTTTTAATAGAAACAAATTCATAACATTTTCTATTGTTTAATTAATTTATTTAGTTTATTTTTTATTAATATTATTTTATTTTTTATGTTTAATTTTTTATGTTTATTTAGTTTAGTTAATTTATTTTAAGTTTATTTATTTTATTCTAGGTTTTTTATTTTAGTTTAGGTATGTTATTTTAGTTTATTTCTTTGGATTATGTTTAAGTTTAGGTTTATTTTTTATTTGAGTTTTATTTTTATTTTATTTTTTTGATTTAAGTTTTATTTTTTATTTTAGGATTAGGTTTACGTTTATTTTTTATTTTGTTTTTTGGTGTAAGTTTTAGGTTTTTATTTTAGGTTTATTTTTAAGTTTTATTTATTTTTCTTTCAATTTAAGTTTATTTTTAATTTATTTTATTTTATTTAATTTAGGGTTTAGGTTTAGGTTTAGGTTTTATTTATTTTAGTTTAGTTTACTTTAGTTTAGGTTTAGGTTTATTAAATTTTTTTTTCATTTTAGGATTAGGTTTTTTTAGTTTAGGTTTAGGTTTTATTTTAGTTTATTTTATTTTTATTTAGTTTTATTTATTTGTAAGGTTTATTTTATTTTTTTTACATTTAGTTTTGTTTTTTTTTATAAAGTTTATTTTATTTTAGTTTAATTTAGGTTTTATTTATTTTATTTTATTTATTTTAGTTTTCTTTTATTTTTAGGTTTAGGTTTAGTTTAGTTTAGGTTTTATTTTATTTTCACATTTTATTTAGGTTTAGATTTTTATTTTATTTTAGGTTTTACTTTTAGTTTAGATTTTTTATTTAGGGTTAAGGCTCAGTTTAGGGTTTAGATTTAGGTTTAGGGTAGGGGTCATTGAGCTCAGTAGTGGAGTTTAGGGTTTTGGGTTTAGGGTAGGCTCAGTATGATCATTAGTTAGTAGGTTTAGAGTGCAGATTGGTAGTTGTGGCTTTTAGGTTTTTAGGGTTTTCAGTATGGATCAGTGGTTTGGCTCAGTTGGGTCCATGGTTTTAGCATTTAGGGTTTAGGTTATAGAGAAAGTTTATGGTTTAGTATATGGTTTTAAGTTTAAATTTTTACATTTTAAAATTGTAAATTAGGTTTAGGTTTATTTAGTTTATTTTTTATTTATTTTAATTTATTTTATTTTTTTATTTTCATTTAGTTTATTTTATTTTATTTATTTTATTTATTTTATTTTATTAATTTTAGTTTAGATTTTTATTTTATTTTAGGTTTAGTTTAGGTTTAGGTTAAAGTTTATATTTTAGTTTAGTTTTATTTTTATTTTTTAGGTTTAGGTTTTTATTTTATTTTTTTATGTTTAGGTTTAATGTTTTTATTTGAGGTTTATTATAAGTTTAAGTTTTTTTAGTTTAGTTTAGGTTTATTTTTTGTTTATTTTATTTTATATAGTTTAGGTTTAGTTTTAAGTTTTATTTATATTAGTTTAGTTTATTTTAGTATAGGTTTATTTATTTTATTTTTGTTATGGTTTTTATTTAGGTTTAGGTTTTATTTTAATTTATTTTAGTTTAAGTTTTTATTTAGTTTTTATTTATTTTATCTTAGGTTTATTTTATTTTTATTTTATGTTTTGTTTTTATTTTATTTAATTTTTTTATTCATAGGTTTATTTTGTTCTTTTAGTTTATTTAGGTTTATTTTTGGTTTATTTTATTTTGTATTTTTTAGGGTTAATGTTTAGTTTAGTTTAGGTTTAGGTTTAGGTTTTATTTATTTTAGTTTAGTTTATTTTAGTTTAGGATTAGGTTTATTTTCTTTTCTTTATTTTAGTTTTGGGTTTAAGTTTTATTTTTTTTATTTATTTATATGTTATTTTAATGTTTATTTTTTTTGGTTTAGGGGTTATTATTTAGTTGTTATTTTATTTTATTTTAGGTTTATTTTATTTTTATTTTTTGATTAGTTTTTATTTTATTTGGGTTTTTTATTTTAGGTTTATTTTATTTTTTAGTATTTAGGTTTTTATTTATTTTATTTTAGTATAGTTTTATTTATTATTTTATTTTATTTTTTTAGAGTTTAGGTTTAGTTTTAGTTTAGGATTTTATTTCATTTTATTTTAGTTATTTTATTTAGGTTTAGGATTTTTTTTTTTATTTATTTAATTTTTAGTTTATTTACTTTAGTTTTTTTATTTGTGGCTGCCAGGGATTAAAGTTTAGTTTTTTAGGTTTTTTTGGGTCTTAGGGTTTATTATTTAGGGTTGTATGTTTGGGGGTTTAGGGTTTAGCATTTGGTTTTTTTTTCATTTTTTTAAAATTTTTAAATTAAGTAAATTTGTAGGTTTAGGATTATTTAGTTTATTTTTTATTTTGATTTAACGTTTTTTAATTTTATTTAGTTTAGCTTATTTTTTTAGGTTTATTTATTTGAGTTTAGTTTTTTTATTTTAGTTTATTTTTTAGGTTTATGTTTATTTAGGTTTACTTTTATTTTAGTTTTTATATCTTACTTTTAGTTTAGATTTATTTTATTTATTTTTTTAGGTTTAGGTTTAGGTTTTTTATTTAATTTATTTCATTTTAGATTCTTATTTTAGGTTTATTTTTAGGTTTTACTTTTTAGTTTAAGTTTATTTTTAGTTTATTTATTTATTTTAGTTTAGGTCTACGTTTAGGTTTAGGTTTAGGTTTATTTTTATTTTAGGTTAAGTTTTTTTTTAGTTTAGAGTTTAGATTTTATTTATTTAGTTTAGGTTTTGGTCTAGGTTTAATTTATCTTAGGTTAATGTTTAGGTTTTATTAATTTTAGTTTAGGTTTAGGATTTTTTTATTTTTTATTTTAGGCCTAGGTTTTTTTCTTAGTTTATGGTTTTGGTTATATTATTTATTAAGTTTTAGGTTTTATTTTTAGTTTTATAGTTTAGGTTAGGTTTTTATTTAATTTATATTTTATTTTATTTTATTTTAGGTTAATTTTATTTTTATTATAGGTTTATATTTTATTTTATTAAGGTTTTTTATTTTTTTTTGTTTAGTTTCAATTTTATTTATTTTTTAAAGTTTAGTTTTTATTTTTATTTTATTTTCCTTTTAGTTTTAGGTTTTGGTTTACGATTTAGTTTATGTTTTTATTTTATTTTAGTTTAGATTTTATTTAATTATTTTATTTTAAGGTTTTAATTAGTTTAGCTTTAGGTTTTTAGCTTTTTAGGGTTTAAGGTTTAGGCTTTTGGGTTTTGGGTTTAGGTTTTAAGGTTTAGGGTTTAGGGTTTAGGATTTTAGGGTTTAGGGTTTTTGGTTTTTTTTTAATGGAGAACAAATTCAGGTTTACAACATTTATTCTTTTGTTTAATTAGTTTATTTTTAATTATTTTTTATTTTTATTTTTGTTTATTTTTTTACTTCTATTTAGTTTAGTTTATTTATTTTAGGTTTATTTATTTTAGTTTATTTTTTAGGTTAGGTTTATTTTGAGTTTAGTTTTATTCTGGTTTTTAGGTTTTGGTTTTATTTTTTTATTTTTAGGTTTATGTTTAGTTTATTTTATATTAGGTTTAGGTTTTAGGTTTTAGGCTTATTTTATTTTTTAGTTTAAGTTTATTTATTTTCTGCTAGTTTAGGTTTTAGGTTTTATTTTTATTTATTTTTTTAGGTTTATGTTTAATTTATTTTCTTTAGGTTTAGGCTTTTTTTAGTTTAGAGTTTAGATTTTATTTTTTATTTATTTTTAGGTTTATTATTTTTAGGTTTTTTCATTTAGTTTTTATTTTATTTTATTTTAGGTTTTTTATTTTATATTTTTTTTTTTATTTTATTTTATTCTTTTATTTTTTAGTTTATTTATGTTTTTTTATTTATATTTTAATTAAGTTTTATTTTTTTATTTTATTTTCTTTTTAGGTTAAGGTTTAGGTTTTATATTAAGTTTTTCTTTGAGGGTTTAGGGTTTAGGGTTTATTTAGGGTTTAGGGTTCTTTAGTATTCAGTGGTTTTGGGTTTAAGATTTTATTTTATGTTTTAGGGTTTAGGTTTTAGGTTCAGGGTTCAGGTTTAAGTTTGCGATTTAGGGTTTTTAGTTTATTTTTAAGAGAGAATAAAATCAAATTTACAACATTTTTTCTTTTGTTTAATTAGTTTAATTTTTATTTATTTTAGTTTATTTTATTTTATTTTTTTTATGTTGATTTATCATTTAGTTTAGTTTATTAATTTTAGGTTAATTTATTTTAGCCTTTATTTTTTATTTTAGTTTATTTTTGGATTAGGTTTAGTTTAGGTTTATTTTATTTTTTTTATTTTATTTTAATTATTTGGGTTTTATTTTTTTATATTTTATGTTTAGGTTTCATTTTAGGTTTATTTTTAAGTTTTATTTTATAATTTAGGTTTAAGTTTACTTTAATTTAATTTATTTTATTTTTATGGTTTAGTTTAGGTTTAGTTTTTTATTCATTTTAGTTTAGGATTATATTTTATTTTTTATTTTATTTTTTTTTAGCTTTAGGTTTTTAAGTTTAGTTTACGTTTTATTTTTTTAGGTTTATTTTTTAGGTTTAGATTTTTTAGTTTTATTTTTTTTTATTTTAGTTTATTTTAATTTTATTTTATGTTTAGTTTTATTTTATTTAGGTTTTATTTTAGTTTAGTTTAGGCTTTTATTTATTTTATTTTAGTTAAGTTTTATTTTTTATTTTATTTTCTTTTATAGGTTTAGGTTTTAGTTTTATGTTTTATTTTATTTTATTAATTTTATTTTGGTTTAGATTTTTTTTATTTTCAATTAGTTTAGGTTTGGTTTTATTTTTGAGTTTAGAGTTTTTTTTAGTTTGGGTTTGTTTAGGGTTTTAGGTTTATTTTTAGGGTTAGGATTTTGGACTTTGGGTTTTGGGTTTTGGGTTTTTAGGGTTTAGGGTTTAGGGTTTATGGTTTAAGTTTTAGGTTTAAGGTTATAGTTTTAGTTTAGGGTTTAGGCTTTTTGGGTCTTTTTTTAAGAAAGAACAAATTCAGATTTACAACATTTCTTCTTTTGTTTAATTAGTTTTTAGTTTATTTTTTGTTTATTTTAGTTTATTTTTTTTATTTTTTTATTTATGTTTATTTTATTTTATTTTAGTTTAGTTTATTTTATTTTTTATTAATTTATTTTAGTCTGGAATTTTATTTTAATTTAGGTATTTAATTTTATTTTTTGGATTTAAGTTTTAGTTTTAATTTTAGAGTTTTATTTTAAATTTACTTTTAAGTTTATGTTTTATTTTATTTTATGATTAGGCTTAGGTTTTATTTTATTTTTTTTTAGTTTTAGGTTTAGGTTTCTTTTTTAGGTTTATTTTAGGTTTTATTTTTTTTATTTAGTTTAATTTATTTTAATTTCTTTTATTTTATTTAGTGTGTTTAGTTTTTTTATTTATTTATTTGTTTTATTTTAGTTTATGGTTTATTTTTTTTAGAATTATTTTTTTTTTAGTTTAGGTTTATGTTATTTTTAGTTTACTTTTGTATGTTTAGGCTTTTATTTAGTTTTTATTTTATTTTATTTTAGGTTTATTTCAAGTTTATTTTATTTTTTAGTTTAATTTAAGTTTTATTTATTTATTTATTTTAATTAGTTTGTTTTATTTTATTTGTAGGTTTAGGTTTAGGTTTTAGTTTAGGTTGTTATTTTATTTTATTTATTTTTATTTTATTTATGTTTAGATTTTTTTTATTTTTTATTTTTAGGTTTTATTTAGTTTAGGTTTAGGTTTTAGATTTTTTCCACATGGTTTATGGTTTATTTTTTAGGTTTAGAGTAGGTGTAGCTTTAGGGTTTAGGGTTTAATGTAGTTTGGTTTAGGTAGGTTTATGCTTTTTTAAGGCTTTAAGTTTAGGTAGGGTAGGGTGGATTAGTTTGAGTTTTTTGGGTATGGTTTTAGCATTTATAGTTTAGGTCAGGCTAGGGTTTAGAGTTTAGGGTTTAGGATATGGTTAGCATTTTATTATTTTTTTATTTTTTTAATTTAGCAAACTTGTTTAGGTTTAGTATTCTTGTATTTATTTTACTTTAACATTTTTTATTTTGATTTAGGTTTATTTTATTTTATTTATAGTTTATTTATTTTAGCTTTATTTATTTTTGGTTAGTTTTAAGTTTATTTATTTTTAGGTTTAGGTTTAGGTTTATGTATTTTTTTAGTTTATTTTATTTTATTTTTTTGGGATTAGGTTATTTTTTATATTTATGTTTAGGTTTTTATTTAATTTTTTTAGTTTTAGGTTTTAGGTTTTGTTTTTTGTTTAGGTTTATGTTTATTTTTAGTTTATTTTATTTTTCTTAGTTTAGGTTTAGGTTTAGGTTTTATTTCTTTTAGTTTAGTTTATTTTAGTTTAGGTTTTGGTTTATTTTAATTTTATTTTAGGTTAAATTTTTCTTTTTAGTTTAGGGTTTAGGTTTTATTTTTATTTATTTTTAGGTTTTTTTAGGTTTAGGTTTTTATTTAGTTTTTATTTTATTTTATTTTAGGTTTATTTTTTTCTTAGTTTAGTTTAGGTTTATTTTTTATTTATTTTATTTTATTTAATTTAGGGTTTAGGCTTAGTTTAGTTTAAGTTTATTTTAGTGTAGGATTAGGTTTATTTTATTTTCTTTATTTTAGGTTTAGGTTTTTTTTAGTTTAGGGTTTAAGTTTTATTTTTTATTTAGTTTTAGGTTTTATTTTTACGCCTATTTTTTGGTTTAGACTTTTATTTTATTTTAATTTAATTTTTATTCTATGTTTAGTTTTTATTTTATTTGAGTTTTTTATTTTTAGGTTTATTTTATTTTTTAGTTTAGTTTAGTTTTTTATTTATTTAATTTTAGTTTAGGTTTTGGTTTAAGTTTTTGTTTGATATTTTATTTATTTTATTTTATTTTGTTATTATTATGGTTTAGGCTTTTTTTTATTTATTTTATTTTTAGGTTTTATTTAGTTTAGGTTTAGATTTTTAGATTTTAGGGTTTGTTTATGGTTTAGGGAAGGTTTAGTGTTTAGGGTTTAGGGTTAGGATTTTTTTATTTTATTTTATTGTATTCTTGGCTTTGGTCTTTTAGAGTTTAGGTTTAGGGTTAGGGTTTTATTATTTCTTTAATTTTGTTTATTTTTATTTTAAAATTAAGTAAACTTAGGTTTATGATTGTTTATTTTTATTTTGATTTTGGTTTATTTTTTTATTAAGTTTATTTATTTATTTTAGGTTTATTTATTTTAGTTTTTTTTAGAAATAGGTTTTGGTTTATATTTTAGCTTAGTTTTATTTTTATTTTATTTTTTTGGTTTAGGTTTTCTTTTTTTAATTTTAGGTTTAAGTTTAGGTTGTTATTGATTATTTTAGGTTTAGGTTTTAGGTTTTTATTTTAGGTTTATTTTAGGTTTTATTTTTTAGTTTAAGTTTATTTTTATTTTATTTATTTATTTTAGTTTAGGTCCAGGTTTAGGTTTAAGTTTTATTTATCTTAGTTTATTTTATTTTAATTTAGGTTTAGGTTTATTTTATTTTTATTTTAGGATTAGTATTTTTTAGTTTGGGTTTTATTTTAGTTAGATTTCATTTTATTTAGTTTAGTTTTGGTTTTAGGTTTAGTTTATTTTAGGCTTAGAAGGTTTTATTTATTTTATTTTAGTTTATTTTAGTTTAGGTTTTGGTTTTTTTAATTTTTTAATTTTAGGTTTATGTTTTCTTTTAGTTTAAGGTTTAAATTATATTTTTAGGTTTAGTGTTTAAGTTTTATTTAGTTTTTATTTTATTTTATTTTAGGTTAATTTTATTTTTATTTTAGGTTTAGTTTTTATTTTATTTTAGTTTTTAATTTTTTTAGTTTAATTTAGGTTTTTATTTATTTTATTTTAGTTTAGTTTTTATTTTCTATTTTATTTTCTTTTTAGGTTTAGGTTTAGGTTTAGCTTTAGTTTATGTTTTCATTTTATTTTATTTAGAATTTTATTTATTTTATTTTAAGTTTAATTATTAGTTTTAGGTTTTAGTTTTTTAGTTTTAGGGTTTGGGTTTTTTTCTTTTTTTTGGGGTTTAGGGTTAGGGTTTAGGTTTTGGGTTTAAGGTTTAGCATGTTTAGGGTTTTATTTAGGATTTAGGATTTAGTGGTTTAGGTTTAGGGTTTTAGAGGATTTAGGGTTTAGGGTTTAAGTTTTAAGTTTAGGCTTCAGGTTTTAGTTTAGGGTTTTGTGATTTTGGTTTTTTTTTTTAACAGACAACAAATTCAGATTTACAACATTTCTTCTTTTGTTCAATTAGTTTATTTAGTTTATTTTTTTTCAATTAGGTTTATTTTTATTAATGTTTATTTTGTATTTCTATTTAGCTTAGTTTATTTATTTTAGGTTTATTTATTTTAGTCTAGGTTTTTAATTTTAGTTTAGGTATTTTATTTTAGTTTATTTATTTGGTTAACTTTAGGTTTAAGTTTATTTTTCAATTGAGTTTTATTTTATTTTATTTTTTAGGTTTAGGTTTTATTTTTATTTTATGTTTAGCGTAGTTTTATTTTATTTTTTAGGTTTAAGTTTATTTTAGGTTTAATTTTAATTAAGGTTTATATTTATTTTCATTTTTAATTTATTTATTTTAGTGTTTAAGTTTAAGTTTAGGTTTTATTTATTTTAGTTTTTATTTTATTATGTTGTTTGTTTTATTTTATTTTTTGGTTTGGTTTTTTTTTTTTTAGTTTAGGGTTTATTTTTTAGGTTTGGTTTTATTTGGTTTTATTTAATTTTTAGGTTTATTTTATTTTATTTTATTTATTTAGTTTTGATTTTATTTATGTTTTTTATTCTTATTTATTTTTTATTTTTTAGTTTATTTTAAGTTTATATTTATTTTATTTTAGTTTATTTTAATTAGTTTATTTTGTTTTATTTTTAGGTTTACATTTTTGTTTTAGTTTAAGTTTTCATTTTATTTTGTTTTACTTATTTTATTTAGGATTAGGAATTTTATTTATTTTATTTTTAGTTTTATTTAGTTTTGGTTTAGGTTTTAGGGTTTTAGGGTTTAGTGTTTAGGGTTAGGGTTTGGTTTTTTAGGTTTTGTTAGGTTTATGGTTTAGGGTTTAGGCTTTAGGGTTTAGGATTTAGGGTTAGTTTAGGGTATAGGGTTTTTTAGGCTTTATGTTTTAGGCTTTAGGCTTTAGGGTTTAGGGTTTAGTGTTTTAGGGTTTCGCTCTACTGTAAAGTCACATTTCCATAAACAATAGATCTGATCGGTTGTGTTTAGTTTCTCTAGTTCCCATTAGAACCACCCTGCCTCTCTAGTAGCTTGACCCATCATCATATCCCCTATCTCTCCCTCCTCCCCCACCACGGCTGTAACCTCCATCATTCCTCCCACCTCCATGACCACCAGTACTCTAACCACCACCTCCAGAACCCCCACAAACATTGCGATAACTACCACCTCCGCCTTTTCCTCCATTGCCACCTCTACTTTTGCCTTCACTGCCACATCTAAATTGAGCTTCGTTGACAGTGATGTTCTTACCATCAAAGTTCTTCCCATTCTTAGGGCTTAGGTTTAGGTTTAGGTTTATTAGGTTTTAGGATTTAGGTTTATTTTTTTAATTTATTTAGTTACTTTAGGTTTAGGTTTAGGATTTGGGGTTGAGAGTTTAGGGTTCACGGTTAGGGTTTAGGGTTTAAGGTTTACTATTAGAGTTTAGGGCTTAGGATTTAGGGTTTAGGGTTTTTTTTAACTGAGATGATTCCATAACAAATAAGAAATTACCAAATCACAGAAGTCATTATCCTCTAACAACTAATAAAATAGGATAAAATAAAATGCAATTCAAAAATTCACAAAACTTGTATTTCACAAAATGTTTTAACTCCTGAGATGATAAAATTTGGTTTTAGAAAGCCAACAATGCTTAGTCGAACAAGTCAAGCCCATATCATCATCGATTCCTCGATGCTCTTCCTTCTTCTCTTCAACTACAATAAAAGAAAGAAAAGTAGGAGTAGCGAAGCATTTAAAGCACCACCACATCAAATTTACTAAGATCCTTCAAATACTCCTTAACCTTCTGCAGGTGTATGTGCAATCAAGGGAAATCACGATGTCAGGACATTCTTGTAAGCATTGATGAACATGGGCGCAAAGGGGGTGGGATAAGAGACAAGGAGAGAGAAGTGATCATTGAAAGGCTTGTCGAAAACTTCTCGATGAGATCATCTTCAGTGAGGTCAAGCACCTCAGGATTGAACACCAAACCATCATCATACACAGACTGGATAACAAGGCCATAAGAAAATGGCATAATCCCCAACTTAGTGAGGATAGTAGCCTTTGAGGATCTCAACTTATTGCCTTTTTTAATCAGCTCAACTAGGGTGATAATTTCAACATTAGCCTTGTTGATTTTAGTTGGGATGTTGAGATCCTAGAAGAAAGAAGTTTGTGAGGGATCTACACTAGTGTTGCTTGGAGGAATCACAACATCTATAGGTGCAACAAGACCAACATGGGTAGGAGCACCAACTTTTTATTTCACAACCTCATCGTTGACTTCTTTAAGATCAACTTTTGTAAAGATTGCTCAACAGAGGTTTAGGGTTTAGGGTTTAGGGTTTATGCTTTTAGGGTTTTGGGTTTAGGGTTAGGGTATAGGGTTTAGGGTTTAGAGTTTAGGGTTTAGGTTTAGTGTTTAAGGTTTAGGGTTTGTATTTTAGGGCTTTTAGGGATTAGTTTGGGGTTTAGGGTTTATGATTTGATTTAGTTTTTTTTTTTTAATTAAGTAAACAGGTTTAGGTTTATAATAATATAAAATATTTTACAAAAAATTTAGGTTTATTTATTTATTTATTTAGTTTATATTATTTTTTTATTTTATTTAGTTTATTTTTTTATTTTTATTTATTTTAGTTTATTTATTTTAGGTTTAATTATTTTTTAGTTTATGATTTTATCTTAGTTTATTATTTAGGTTTAGGTTTATTTTTAGTTGAGTTTTATTTTTATTTTTTATTTTAAGGTTTATTTTATTTTTTTTTAAGTTTAAGTTTTAGGTTAATTTTAGTTTATTTTATTTTATTTACCATTTAGGTTTAGGTTTAGGTTTTATTTATTTTAGTTTAGTTTATTTTAGGTTAGGTTTACTTTTTTTTTAGTTTATGGTTTAGGTTTAATTTTTTTTTATTTTTTAGGTTTAGTTTTTAGATTTAAGTTTTTATTTAGTTTCATTTTATTTTATTATAGGTTTATTTTATTTTATTTAGTTTATTTTATTTTGGTTTTTTTATTCTTAGGTTAATTTTATTTTTAGTTAGTTTAGTTTTTATTTATTTTATTTTAGTTTAGTTTTTTTATTTAATTTTATTTTTAGGTTTAGGTTTAGGTTTTAGAGTAGGTTTTTATTTTATTTTATTTATGTTTAGGTTTTTTTTTATTTTATTTTTAGGTTTTATTTAGTTTAGGTTTAAGTTTTTTTGGTTTTTAGGGTTTAGGGTTTAGGGTTTTAGGGTTTAGGGTTAGGGTTTAGGATTTATGGTTTAGGGTTTAAGGTTTAGTGGGTTCTTAGTTTGGGTTTTAGGGTTTTAGGTTTAGGGTTTTGGGTTTAGGGTTCTTTTTTTAACTAAAAGGAAATAATTGCTCAGAAAAAATATGTACAAGAAGGCCATATTAGAGACTAAACTAAAAAAAAAAAAACAACCCAGACAAATGAGCTAAAGGAAAATCCTAAAAAGTTTATCCCTAAACTAATATATCAAAGTGCAATAAAGAAAAAAAAAACAAAGACAAAAGTAAAAAATTGAAGCAAAAGATAGCGAAGGGGAAGAATCCACGGTGCTCCAAAAGAACCTCCAAAGAGACAAAGATCCATAAGAAAAGGAAACTTCCAATTTGCAACTGAAGACAACTCCAGTCATCTAAGAAAAAAGAGACCATCAGTAAGGCTCTAGCTGCCTCCAAGAAGAAGAAGAGACTAACTAAAATAGAGAACCTGCAAGTTGCAAGAAATCTCAGCCATAAGGAGATTAGAAAACATAAAGAGAAAAAATCTCAAGCCCAGATATGAGGAAAGAAGGATAATCGCAATAATGATGGGCATAAAATCCTAGGTGTATCTAGCTTCAAAGAATGGTTACAAGTAGGAAAAGTCACCAGCCACAAAAATATTAAGGAAAAAATCCATCATATCATTATATCCATCCTAGCCAAAGAAAATTACAAACCTATCATAATAGCCACCCAGCCAAAGAAAAAGTGAAGCTATAGAAATAAAAAGAGAGAGGAGTGCAACATATAAAATTAACATAAGGCAATCCCAACAAAACCAAATATGAACACCTCTTAAAAAAGAGGGAGAAAAGAAGCTCACGACCCAAAGAAAATACAAAAAGTCCCCTCAAAGATAAAGCCAACAGAGCCCACAACAGCACCAATCCAAATCCACCAAGGCACTAAGCCAACAGAACCCACAGCAACACCAATCTAAAGACACCAAGGCACCAACCAAAGGAAAGGAAACAACCAATAGAGCAACCACACAACAGAGCACCCAAGAAAAATACCCTAGGAAAGAGTAAGAGAATCAAACCAACCAATAGATAAAAGAAGAAGTTCAGTAAAAGCTAAAACAAATAGCTAGACAAACAGCCAACCAATGGACAAACCACACGCTAATAACACAAAGCACAACCTACCACCAACAAAGAGAGCAAAAGCACCAACCTAAGAAATGCAAGTCAACAGGAATGAAGCCACCAGCACAAAACCAACTAGCCAAAGAGCAAAAAAAACCCAAAGAAATAAAAAAGCTAAAACACCAAGCCGAGGAGGAGAAACAAGAAACCAATACTCCAGCTAGCAAGAAAACACATAGCAAAAGCTCAACTAATAGAGAAAAATCCAACCAAAAGTAAAAACCACCCAAGGACAGAAGAGACTAATTCCAAGAAGCTTTGGAACGAGTAACACTCAGCAAGTGAGGAGGGGGCATAAATCTGAACACTTTTTTCTTTTTCTTATAAATAGTTTTATAACCATGCCCTTTCTCCAAAAAATCTCCATCCAAAAATGAATCAATATTATTATGAAAGGCATGGGCACGAACAGAAGCTATCAATTTCAAAAAAGGAGCTTTCAGAATCATCCACAGCATTAGACAAAGGAAAATCAAAAATAGTATGCATTTCACAATCATAAGTGAAAGAAAGAGTAGAAACAACTTTATTAAGAAGACAATTATCAATATTTTCACCTTCCAACAAAATCTGAAGAGTATCCTCTCTATCTTCATTCTTAAAAGAAGCAAGAGAAGTAGAATCTAGATTTTCAGTGCAATCATCATGTAAGAGACTAAAATAAGATTCAAATCCCTTACAAACATATAGCATATTTCCAAAATTATAAACATAATTAGTAGCCATAGAAAAACCATCATTTTGAATCGAAATAGAACTATTCCCAATGAGAGAATTGTCACAGGTATCTAAATCTTATTTTTTAAAAGAAGGATCACCAATATTAACAAGATTATTAGGACCAGAAGTTAAAATAATAGAAATAAGAACATTCTTTTCACCATCATTCTCAATCAATGAAGGCAAAAAATAGTCTCTTTCCCATGACCTAAAGTAGACAAAGGAGAAAAAGAAATAACATCCAACTAATTGGAAGAAATGGTGTTAGCATCAATAATATTCGAACCATCATCATGAAAGGACTTATGCACAAAATTCAAACCATTAGAATCATTAACCACAAAAGTCTCTAAACACTTCCCTAACAAAATCATCAAAAGAAACACTTAGAGCATGATTATTAGTTAAAACATTTTTCAGAAACATCAAAATTACCTTCGGCATTAGACAAATCATTAATAGGTAAAACGTTTTTAGAAGATTCAAAAATCTAGTTTTGCAAAACATCAAAATTTTGAAAAGCAGATTTTCCTTTATTCAACTTGAGAGAATCATCAATTTTTCAACAATTGAATTCTTACTAGTGATTTTCTTCCTAAGAGAGGGATGAGCAAAAAAGCATTCAGAAATTTAATGCCTATGAATATTACAATGACTACAAAAAATGGGAAAGTTCTCAAAAATAACTTTCTGAAAATAATCACATTTCTTCAAACCCAACCAAATTTCATTCGGATATCTTTTAGTAATATCAATCTCTATAAGAATTCTAGCAACATATGGTCTGGAAGAAGCAACTCTTGCTTGATTAACTTGCAAAGACCAACCAAAAACCAACCCAATAGAATAAAGAATATGATGATTAAATAGATGAATCCATGAGTTAGGTAAATAAATCCAAATGGGAACAATAGGAGACTCTTCATTAACATCAAACATAGGCATTTATTTTAGAATATGCATTTGACAATTAAAAACATAACAAGAATGCTTAGAAAAAATTTCTTTGATAATCAAGGTCATTAGAAAGTTTAATCAGAACATGCCTTGCATCAATCAGAGTAATAAAAAAAGAACTAGAAAAATTTAAGCTATGAAAAAAGAATGAATATCTCCCATCCTTGGCTATTTAAATGAAAACTTTTCAATCAAAGAAAAAGCAAAAGCCTCTACTAATCTGTCAATATCCTCATCTGAAATCATGATTGTTGGAGTACCTTTAAATTTTATATGACACAAATTCAATGGAGGCTCGATGGAGGAATTCTTACTAGCTAAAACCTTTTTGAAAGATTTAGTTGGAGCAAGTAATTTAGAAGTAGGATTACCCAAAAAATCTAATGCCTTAGCAGGATCGATCAGCACATGGGATTTATCCCATGGATTTGAACAAGTCAATGCCATGAGTCACAGCACTGTGACAAGAACATGTTGAGATTAGCCCAAGGCCAAAAATCTATAGGGAATCCTTGAGAGAAAGGGCTCAAAAACTCACCAAGAACGTGAAGGATCTCGAAATTGCCCAATAATAGGGTTTAGTTTAGTTTTAGGGTTTAGGTTTTAGGTTTAGTGTTTATTATTATTTGGTTTTATTAGTTTTAGGTTATTATTAGTTTTATGTTTAGTTTAGTTAGTTTAGTTTTTTAGGTTGTAAGTTTAGTTTTATTAGTTTTAGTTTTAGTTATTATTATTTTTAGTTTAGGTTTGAGTTTATTATATTTAGTTAGTTTATTTAGTTAGTTTTTATGGGGGTTTAGTTTATTTTAGTTTATTAGTTATTATTAGTTAGTTATTATTTATTTTTTTTAGTTTTATTATTATTAGTTTAGTTTTATTATTATTTAGGTTTGTTAGTTTTAATTAGTGATTTAGTTTTATTAGTTTAGTTTTGTTAATTTATTTATTAATTTATTCATTTAGTTTATTATTTTTATTAGTTTGATTATGGGTTCAAGTTTATTAATTTATTATTATTAGTTTTTTAGTTTGGTTTATGGTTTAGATATTTATTAATTATTTATTATTTATTATATTAATTTGGTTAGTTGGTTTATTATTAGTTTTGTTTTAGTTTAGTTTTTTTCTTTAGTTTATGTTTATTATTATTAGTTTTATTACTATTATTTAGTTTATTTATTTAGTTAGTGTATAGGGTTTAGTTATTTAGTTATTAATTAGTTAGTTTATTATTATTTTTATTATTATTAGTTTATTTAGTTAGTTATTAGTTATTATTATTATTATTATTACTAGTTTTTTTAACTTAGTTATTGTTAGTTAGTTTTATTATTATTATTATTATTATTATTATTATTATTATTAATTTATTTATTAGGTTTATTACTTTAGTTATTTAGTTAGTTTTGTTTTATTTAGTTATTAATTTATTAGATTATTATTACTTAGTTATTATTAATTTTTTTATTTATGTGTTTCATTATTAGTTTATCATTAGTTATTAGTTATTAGGTTTAGTTTATTATATTATGTTTATTTATTAGTTAGTTTTATGGTTTAATTTTAGGATTAGGGTTTTAGTTAGTTATTTAGTTATTTATTATTAGTTTATTAGTTTAGTTTTAGTGTTTATTATTAATTAGGGTTTAGGTTTATTTATTAATTAGTTTAGTTTTATTAGTTAGTTTGTTTATTAGTTTATTAATTATTAGTTTTAGGTTATTAATTAGTTATTATTAGTTTTATTTTTTATTAGTTATTATTATGCTTTTAGTTTAATATTGATTTATTAAGTTTTATTAGTTATAGTTAGTTAGTTTATTTTAGTTTTATTATTAGTTTATTAGTTTTTTTTTATTGTTTTTATTATTATTAGTTTTATTATTTAGTTATTATTTTACTTTAGTTTAGTTTATTATTATTAGTTTTATAATTATTACTTTATTAATTTAGGTTTAGGGGTTTAGTTTTAAGCATATTTATTATTATTATTATTATTATTATTATTAGTTTATTAGTTTTAATTAGTTTAGTTATTAGTTATTTATTTAGTTAGTTTAGTTATTATTAGTTTATTATTATTAGTTAATCGTAGTTTTATTAGATTAGTTAGTATTTTAGTTTAGTTTAGTTTTATTTTATTTATTATTTTAGTTTATTATTATTAGTTTTAGGTTAGTTAGTTTTTATGCTATTAATTTTATTATTATTTAGTGTTTTTGGTATATTATTTATTTTTTTACTTTAGTTTATTTTATTATTATTATTATTATTAGTTATTTGGTTAGTTAGTTTTATTAGTTTATTATTATTAGTTAGTTTAGTTTATTTATTATTATTAGATTTATTAATTAATTTAGGTTTTATTTATTATTATTATTAGTTTAGTTTATTATTATTATTATTATATTATTATTATTAGTTTATTAGTTTAGTGTTAGTTGTTATTAGTTCTTTATAGTTTATTACTTTTTTCATTTTATTATTAGTTTTAGCTATTATTATTTAGTTAGTTTATTATTAGTTTGGTTAGTTTTATTAGTTTATTATTAATTTAGTTATTAGTTTAATTATTAGTTATTATTATTATTAGTTATTTATTAATTATTTAGTTTTTTTAGTTTATTAGTTAGTTTATTATTATTAGTTATTGGGTTTAGTTTTATTTATTAGTTAGTTATGTTTATGGTTTAGTTTATTAGTTATTATTAGTTATTATTATTAGGTTTAATTTAGTTTATTAGTTTATTTAGTTAATTTTAGGTTTAGTTTAGTTTTATAAGTTTTATTTTAGTTTATTTTATGGTTTATTGGTGGGGTTTTGTTTATGTTTATTTAGTTATTAGTATTAATTAGTTTTAGTTATTATTATTATTATTATTATTTTATTTAGTTTAGTTTTAGTTTTATTAGTTTTATTTTAGTTTATTATTAGTTTATTTTAGTTATTTTAGTTTTAATTAGTTTAGTTTAGTTTTATTAGTTTCTTGGGGTTTAGGGTTTAGGGTTTAGGGGAGGGTTTAGGTTTAGGTTTAAGGTAGGTATTTAGGGTTTAGCATTTTTTTTTTTTTTTTTATTTTTTTATTTTTTTTAGGGTTTAGGTTTTAGGTTTAGGGTTCAGTCTTTAGTTTAGGTTTAAGGGATTTTGGTTTTTTTTAAAAGATAACAAATTCAGGATCAACATTTCTTCTTTTTTATTTCATCAATCTCGTAACACACCAAGTTCTCAAAGACACAAGTGACAACATAGATAAAAAATGATCATGCATAGTGCAAATCAAAAGCCCTAAAAAACTAGAACTCTCTCTACTCTAAAGACATAGTTCCATAAGCAGTAGATCGGATCGGCCATTCTTCAGTTCCTTTAGTTTCTATCAGAACCACTCCGGCCTCTCTAGCAATTGGATCCGCCATCATATCTACAATCTTTCCCTCTACCACCACCATGGATGTAACCTCCATCGCTCCTCCTACCACCATAACCAACACTGCTCCGACCACCACCTCCATATCCACCAGCCCTCTAGATCCCCCACCACCATTGTGATAACCGCCTCCTTCCTCCACCATCAGATCTAGACTGAGCCTAGTGGACGGTGATGTTCCTACCGTCAATGTTTTGCCCATTCTTATGGTTTAGGTTTAGTTTTAAGTTTATTAGGTTTTAAGATTTTTTTTAATTTATTTAGACACTTTAAGTTTAAGTTTAGGGTTTGGGTATTAGGGTTTAAGGTTTGGGGTTTAGGGTTTAGGGTTTATGGTTAAGGTTTACTGTTTAGGGTTTAGCATTTAGAGTTTAGGATTTAGGGTTTGGGGTTAGGGTTTAATGTTTAATGTTAGGGTTTATGGTTTAGGGTTTCAGGTTTAGAGTTTATGGTTTAGTTTTGGGTTTAGTGGTTTGGGGTTTAGTTTTTAGGGTTTTTTAATTTTGTAAACCAGTTTAGGTTTATTTAGTTTATATTTTATTTATTTTAGTTTATTTTATTTTATATTTTATTTTTAAGTTTTTTTTTTATTTTTATTTAATTTAGTTTATTTATTTTGGATTTGTTTATTTTACTTATAGGTTTTTTTATTTTAGTTTATTTTTAGGTTTAGTTAATGTTTAAATTTATTTTTGTTGAGATTTATTTTTATTTTATTTTTAAAGTTTAGGTTTTATTTTTTATTTTGAGGTTTAGGTTCAAGTTTTTATTTTATTTTTTAGGTTTACATTATAGGTTTTATTTTTTGTTTAGGTTTAAGTATATTTTTAGTTGAGTTTATTTTTATTATATTTTTTATGTTTAGTTTTTATTTTTTATTTTTAGGTTTACGTTTAGGTTTTTATTTTATTTTTTTAGCTTTAGGTTTTAGGTTTTATTTTAAGTTTATTTTTTAGGTTTTATTTTTAGTTTTTTAGGTTTATTTTAGTTTATTTTATTTTATTTAGGGGTTTAGGTTTAAGTTTTAATTATTATAGTTTATTTTATTTGATAGGTTTAGGTTTATTTTATTTTATTTATTTTATTTTCATTTTAGGTTTAATTTTTTTTAGTTTATTTTAGATTTTTTTTTATTTATTTTTAGGTTTTATTTTAGGTTTATTTTTAGGTTTGGTTTTTATTTAGTTTATTTCACTTTATTTTAGGTTTATTTTATTTTATTTTATGTTTAGTTTTATTTTATTTAGCTTTTAATTCTTAGGCTTTATTTTATTTCATAGTTTAGTTTATGTTTTTCTTGTTTCCATTTTATTATTAGGGTTTAGGGTTAGGGTTTAGGGTTTACGGGTTAGGCTTTAGTGTTTAGGCTTTAGGGTTTAGGGTTTTTCAAGTTTATTATTTCGGGTTTAGGGTTTAGCTGAAGGTTTTGGGTTAGTTTAGGGTTTAGGGTTTTTCGGGTTTAGGGTGTAGGGTTTAGAGTAATGGTTAAAGTTTAGGATTTAGGGTTTTGGGTTTAGGGTTGTAAGTTTAGAGTTTTGGGTTTAGGGTTAGTTATAGGGTTTGGGGTTTAGGTTTGGGTTAGTTTAGGGTTTAGGATTTAGGGTTTAAGGTTTGGAGTTTAGGGTTTTTGGTTATTTTTTTTAAAAGTAGGTAAACCGTTAAGTTTAGGTTAATTTAATTTATTTTTTATTTTGTTTAGTTTATTTTATTTTTTATTTTTATTTAAGTTTATTTTTTTTATTTAATTTAGTATATTTATTTTATGTTTATTTATTTTAGTTTAGGTTTTTTGTTTTAGTTTATCTTTTAGGTTTAGGTATCAGTTTATGTTGATTTTTTAGTTTAGTTTTTATTTTTTTAGGTTTAGGTATTATTTTTTAAATTTTCATTTAGCTTGAGGCTTTAGGGTTATATTTTAGGTTTATTTTTAGGTTATATTTGTTAGTTTAGGATTAGGTTTAATTTTAGCTTATTTTATTTTATTTAGTTTAGGATTTAGGCTTAATTTCCTTAAAGTTTTGGTTTAGGTTTTATTTATTTTAGTTTAGGTTTAGGTTTATTTTAGTTTGTTTATTTTAGGTTTAGGTTTTTTTTTAGTTTAGGGTTTAGGTTTTATTTTTCATTTATTTTTAGGTTTTATTTTTAGGTTTATTTTTTAGGTTTAGGTTTTGATTTAGTTTTTATTTTATTTTATTTTATTTTAAGTTTCTTTTATTTTTATTTTTCATTTAGTTTTTATTTTATTTAGGTTTTTTAATTTTAGCTTTATTTTAGTTTTTAGTTTAGTTTAGGTTTTCATTTATTTTATTTTATTTTAGTTTTTATCTTTTATTTTATTTTATTTTATTTGGGTTTAGGTTTCTTAATTATTTTATTTTTAGCTTTTATATAGTTTGGGTTTTACTTTTAGTTTTAGGTTTAGGTTTAGGTTTAGGTTAATGGTTTAGGGTTTAGGGATTAGTTTGAGTTTGGGTTTAGGGTTTTAGGTTTAGGGTTTTAGGTTTAGGTTTTAGTTTAGGGTTATATATTTAGGGTTTAGGTTTAGGGGTTTAGAGTTTAGGTTTAATTTTAGTTTAGGTTTTAGTTTATAGTTTATTATTTAGTATAGAGTTTTGTTTATTTAGGTTTTAGTTTTAGGTTTAGTGGGAGTTTAAACTTTAGGTTTTAGTTTTAGTTTAGGTTTAGGTTTATAGGTTTAGTTAGTTTAGTTTTTTAGGTTTAGGTTCTTTAGTTTAAACTTTTTTAGTTTTTGGAGTTTAGGTTTAGGTTTAGATTTTCATTTAGTTTATTTATTTAGTTTAGGATTAGGTTTAGGTTTATGTTTAGGTTTATGTTTAGGTTTATATTTAGTTTTAGGTTATGGTTTAGGTTTAATTTATTTATTTTAGGTTTATTTAATTTAGGTTTAGTTTATTTAGTTTAGGTTTAAGGTTTAGGTTTAGTTTAGTTTAGGCTTTAGGCTTTAGGTTTAGGTTTATTTTAAGTTTATTTTTAGTTAGTTTATTTAGTTTAGTTTAGGTTGAGGTTTGTTTTATTTATTTATTTAATTTAGTTTATTTTTTTAGTTTTTACTTTAGCTTTTAGGTTTAGGTTTAGGTTTATTTTTTTAGCTTAGGTTTTAGTTTTTATGTTCATAGGTTTTATTATTATTTTGTGTTTTTTAGATATTTTTAGTTTTTAGTTTAGTTTATTTATTATTATTATTATTTATTAATTTCTTAGTTTAGTTAGTTTTATTAGTTTATTATTATTAGCTTGTTTCTTAGGTTTATTTATTATTAATATTTTTAGTATATTTATTTATGTTTTATTTATTATTTAGTTTCTTTTTTGTTTAGTTTATTATTATTATTATTAGTTTAGTTATTATTTTTTATTTAGTTTAATTTATTATTAGTTCATTAGTTTAGTGTTAGTTTCTTATTGTTATTTAGTTTAGTTATTTGGTTTTAGTTTATTATTAGTTTTAGTTATTATTATTTATTTAGTTTAGTATTAGGTTTAGTTAGTTTCTTAGTTTCTTAATTTAGTTTAGTTATTAGTTATTTATTATTATTAGTTATTTATTAATTATTTAGTTAATTTATTAGTTTTAGTTTATTAGTTATTACTTTTAGTTTAGTTAGTTTCGTTATTATTAGTTTAATTATTGGGTTTAGTTTTATTAATAGTTAGTTATTTATTAGGTTAGTTATTTATTAGGGTTTAATTTAGCTAGTTTATTAGTTTAGTTTTAGTTATGAGTTTAGGTTTTGTTTAATTTTTATTAGTATTATTAGTTTAGTTTATTTTTAGTTAGTTTATTAGTGGGGTTTTTTGTTTATGTTAATTTAGTAATTAGTTTGTTTAATAGTTTAGTTAGTTTTTGTTATTATTAGTTTGTTAGTTTTTTAATTATTATTTAGTTAGTTTAGTTAGGTTTTTTTATTAGTTTTATTTTAGTTTATTATTGATATAGTTTATTATTAGTTAGTTTTAGTTTATTATTTAATAATTTTATTTTTTATTTATTAGTTAGTTTAGTTTATGTTTTATTAGTTTCTTATTAGGGTTTAGGGTTTAGGGTTGTAGGTTTAGGGTTTAAGGATTAGGGTTAGTTTTATGGTTTAGCATTTAGGGTTAGGGTTATTTTATTTTTCTATTTTTTTATTTGTTTTTAGGGTGAAGGGTTTAGGGTTTAGGTTTAGGGTTCAGGTTTTTGGGCTTTAGGGATTTTAGTTTTTTTTAATAGAGAACAAATTCAGATTCAATATTTCTTCTTTTTGATTTCTTCAATCATGTAACACACAAGTTCTTAAGACAAGCAATGATATAGATTGAGCACATAGAAATCAAAGTCTAGAAAACTAGAATCATCTAAGCTATAAAGACACAGTTCCATAAGCAGTAGATCGGATCGGCTGTTATTCATATTCTCTAGTTCCCCATCATAACAACCTCGGCCTCTCGAGTAGCAGGATCTACCATCATATCTATAATCTCTCCCTCCGCCACCAACATGGCTAACTTCCTCCTCCATCTCCATTTTCGACCACCACCTTCACATCCATAAGCACCTCCAGTCCCCACCACCCTTATAGCCTCATTCACCTATCATCTAAGCACGGTTTGATGTTCTTGTCTTCAAGGTTAGCCCATTCTTAGTTTAGGTATAAGTTTATTAGGTTTTATGTTTAGTATTTTTTTAATTTATTTAGATACTTTAGGTTAGGTTTAGGGTTTTTTATGAGGTTTAAGGTTTAGGGTTTAAGGTTAGGGTTTAAAGTTTAGGGTTTAGGGTTTAGCATTTAGGGTTTAAGGTTTTAGGGTTTATGCTTTTAGGGTTTACGGTTTAGGGTTAGGGTTAGGGTTTAGGGTTTAGGGTTTAAGGTTTATGGTTTATGGTTTAGGATTTAGGGTTTAGAGTTTAAGGTTTAGAGTTTAGGGTTTAGGTTTTTAAGGTTAAGGGTTTAGGATTAGTTTTTTTTTGTTTAAGGTTTAGGGTTTAGGATTTTTTTAATTAAGTAAATTGGTAAGCTTATGTTTATTTAGTTTATTACTTCTTTATTTTAGTTTATTTTATTTTATTTATTTAGGTTTATATTTTGTTTTTATTTAGTTTAGTTTATTTATTTTAGTTTACCTTTTAGGTTTAGGTTTATGTTTAGATTTATTTTTTAAGTTTAGGTTTTATTTTTAATTTTTAGGTTTAGGTTCAGGATTTTATGTTAATTTTTTAGGATTATGTTTTAGGTTTTTATTTTAGGTTTATTTTTAGGTTTTATTTTTTTTAGGTTTAGGTTTATTTTTAGTTGAGTCTTATTTATATTTTATTTTTTAGGTTTATGCTTTATTTTTTTTATTTTTAAGTTTACATTTAGGTTATTATTATTTTTTTTAGCTTTAGATTTTAGCTTTTTATTTTAGGTTTATTTTTAAGTTTTATTTTTTAGTTTAGGTTTACGTTCTTTTTTAGTTTATTTTATTTTATTTAGCTGAGGCTTAAGTTTAGGTTTTAATTATTTTAATTTATTTTATTTTAGTTTAGGTTTAGGCTTATTTTATTTTATTTATTTTATTTTTATTTTAAGTTTAATTTTCTTTCATTTATGGTTTAGGTTTAATATTTTAATTAACTTGTGGTTTTATTTGCAGGTTTATTTTTTATGTTTAGATTTTTATTAAATTTTTATTTTATTTTATTTTAGGTTTATTTTATTTTTATTTTACATTTATTTATATTTTATTTATGTTTTTTAATTCTTAAGTTTATTTTATTTCATAGTTTAGTTTATGTTTTCATTTATGTTACTTTAGTTTAGTTTTATTTATTTTATTTTATTTTTATGTTTAGGTTTAGGTTTTAGTTTAGGTTTTTATTTTATTTTATTTTATTTTATGATTTTATTTAGGCTTAAGTTTATTTATTTATTTTATTTTTAAGTTTTATTTAGTTTAGGTTAAGGTTTTTAGGATTTTAGGGTTTAAGGTTTAGGGTTTAAGGTTTTATGGTTTAGGGTTTAGGGTTTAGGGTTAAGGTTTAGGGTTTATGGTTTAGAGTTTAGTGTTTAGATTTTATGGTTTAGGGTTTTTTAGGTTTATTATTTAGGGTTTAGGGTTTAGGGTTTAGGGCTAGATTAAGGTTTAGGTTAGTTTAGGGTTTAGGTTTAGGTTTAGGTTTAGGTTTAGGTAGGGTTAGTTTAGGGTTTAGGGTTTAGTTAGTGTTTATTGGTTATAGTTTAGGATTAGCATTTAGGGTTTAGGATTTAGGTTTTAGGGTTTAGGGTTTAGGTTTATGGTTATTTTTTTTAAGTAAATTTGGTTTAAGTTTATTTAGTTTATTTTTCATTTAGTATAGTTTAGTTTTATTTTATTTAGGTTTATTTTTATTTTATTTAGTTTAGGTTATTAATTTTAGATTTATTTATTTTAGTTTAAGTTTTATTTTAGTTTATTTTGAGGTTTAGGTTTAGTTTTATGTTTCTTTTAGTTTATTTTATTTTTATCTTATTTTTTAGGTTTAGGTATGTTTTTTTAATTTTTGGTTTAGGTTTAGGCTTCTTTTTAGTTTATTTTATGTAATTTAGTTTAGGATTTTGGTTTAGTTAACTTTAGGTTTAGGTTTAGGTTTTATTTATTTTATTTAGGTTTAGGTTTATTTTATTTTGTTTATTTGTAGGTTTATGTTTTTTTTAGTTTAGGATTTAAGTTTTATTTTTAATTTATTTTTAGGTTTATTTTTTAGGTTTAGGTTTTATTTAGTTTTTTTAGGTTTATTTTATTTTTATTTTTCATTTAGTTTTTTATTTATTTAGGCTTTTTAGTTATAGCTTTATTTTCTTTTTTAATTTAGTTTAGGTTTTTATTTATTTTATTTTATTATTGTTTTAATTTTTTATTTTATTTTATTTTTAGGTTTAGGTGTAGGTTTAGGTTTAGGTATATGTTTAGATTTTAGTTTAGGTTTTTACTTTATTTTATTTCTTTATTTTATTTAGGTCTAGGTTTTTTTTCTTTATTTTATTTTGAGATTTTATTTAGTTTGGGTTTAAGCTTTTAGGTTTTTAGGGTTTAAGTTTTAGGGTGGGTTTCAGGTTTAGGCTTATAGGTTTAGGGTTTAGGGTTTAGGCTTGTAGGTTTATGGTTTAAGATTAGTTCTAGGGTTTATGGTTTAGGTTAAGGGTTTATGGTTTTAGGTTTTAGGTTTTATTGGTTTAGGTTTTAAATTTAGGGTTAGTTTATGGTTCTAGGTTTAGGGTTTTGAGTTTAGAGTATAGTCTTTAGGATTTTGAGGGTTTAGGGTTAAAGGTTTAGGGTTTAGGGTTAGCTTAGGGTTTAAAGTTAGTTTAGTGTTTAGGGTTTAGGATTTGGGTTTAGGCTTTTGGGTTTAGGTTAGTTTGATTTAGTGTTTAGGTTTAGGGTTTATTATTTAAGGTTATATTTAGGTTTAGGTTAATGTTTAAGTTTAGGTTTAGGTTTAGGGCTTAGGGTTTAGGGTTTTAGGGTTTTGAGTTTTGGGTTTATGGTTTATCGTTTAGGGTTTAGGGTTTTATGATTTAGGATTTAAGGTTTAGGGTTTAGGGTTTAGAGTTTAGTGTTTAGGGTTTAGAGTTTCGGGTTTAGTGTATAGGGTTTTATTTTAATTATGTTTAGGTTTTGGTTTAAGTTTTTTTAATGTAGTTTAGGTTTAGGTTTATTTATTTTTATTATAGTTAATTATTTTAATTTTATTTTAGTTTATGTTTTAGTTATTTTTTATGTTTTAATTTTAAGTTTAGTTTAGGTATATGTTTATTTAGGTTCATTTTATTATTTATTTATTTAGTTTTTTTATTGTTTAGGTTTAGGTATAAGTTTATGTTTAATTTTTTATTTTAGTTTATTTTTTATTTTAGTTTAGTTTAGGTTTTAATTCAATTTAGTTTATGTTTATTTAGGTTTAGGTGTTTCAGTTGAGGTTTACTTTAGGTTCAGGTTTTATTTGTTTTTTATTTTATTTATTTTTAGTTTTTTTTGGATAAGTTAGTTTATTTTATTGAGTTTTTAGTTTATTTAGTTTAGGTTTATGTTTATTTAGTTTAGTTTAGGTTTGGGGTTTAGGTTTTATTTGGGTTTAGGTATAGGTTTTGTTTATTGTATTTATTTATTTTTTATTTTTATTTAGGTTTATTTAGTTTAGGTTTTATTTTTATTTAGGTTCAGGTTTAGGTTTAGGTTTTATTTAGTTTATTTTATTTAGTTTTTATTTTAGGTTTAGGTTGAGTTGAGGTTTATTTAATTTTTATTTAGGTTTAGGTTTATTTTTATTTGTAGGTTAGTTTATTTAGGTTTAGGTTTCGATTTAGGTTTAGGTTCAGGTTTATTTAGGTTTATTTAGTTTAGGTTTTTTATTTTTAGGTTTAGGTTCATTTATTTTTATTTTAGTTTTTATTTATATTTTATTAGGTTAGTTTATTTATTTAGGTTTATTTATGTTTATTTATTTGGTTTATTTTTAGTTTAGGTTTAGGTTTATTTATTTATTTTTAGTTTAGTTTTTTTTATTTTTAGGTTTATTTAATTTTTAATTTTATTTAGTTTAGGTTTTGGTTTAGGTTAAGGTTTATTTTTATATATTTATCTATGTTTTATTTTATTTAATTTAGTTTAGGTTTAGGTTAATTTATTTAGTTTATTTATTTATTTAGGTTAGGTTTAGGTTTTTTTTAGTTTTAAATATTTAATTTTACTTTATTTTGGGTTTAGGGTTTAGGTTTAGGTTTATTTAGTATAGGTTTAGTTTAGGTTTATTTTTATTTCTTTATTTAGTTTATTTATTTAGTTTAAGGTTTAGTTTTATTTGATTAGTTTATTTATTTAGTTTATTTATTTATTTAAGTTTAGGTTTATGTTTATTTATTTAGTTTATTTATTTATTTAGTTTATTTAGGTTTAGGTTTAGGTTTTATTTGGTTTAGTTTATTTAGTTTTATTTTATTTTGGGTTTAGGGTTTAAGTTTAGGTTTATTTAGTTTAGGTTTATTTTTATTTATTTATTTAGCTAATTTATTTAATTTAGTTATTTTATTTTAGGTTTAGGTTTTATTTAGTTTTATTTAGGTTAGGTTTAGTTTATTTTTAAGTTTAAGGTTAGGGTTTAGGTATATTTTGTTGTAGTTTAGGTGTAGGTTTAGGTTTATTTTATTTAAATTTATTTTATTTAGTTTAGGTTTATTTATTTAGTTTAGTTTATTTTATATATTTAGGTTTAGGTTTATTAAGGTTTAGGTTTTATTTAATTTATTTTAGTTTGGGTTTTTAGTTTAGGTTATTTAGTTTAGTTTAGGTTTATTTAGTTCATTTTTTTATTTTTATTTATTTATTTTAGTTTAGGTTTATTTAGTTAATTTATTTATTTTGTTTATTTTTTAGTTATTTAAGGTTTAGGTTTAGGCTTAGGTTTATTTTTAGTTTTTAGGTTCAGGATTTGGTTTAGGCTTAGTTTGGTTTTATTTTTTAGCTTAATGTATTTAGTTTATTTTTTATTATAGTTTTATTTATTTAGGTTTAGTTTAGATTTAAGTTTATTTTTATTTAGTTTAGTTTATTTATTTATTAAGGATTAGGTTTAAGTTTATTATTATATTTATGTTTAGGTTTAGGTTTAGGTTTATTTTATTTAGTTTAGGTTATTTAGTTTTTATTTAGTTTAGGTTATTTAGTTTTCATTTAGTTTATTTAGTTTATGTTTAGAGTTTAGGTTTAGTTTAGTTTAGGGTCTAAGTTTAGGTTTAGGTTTATTTTAGGTTTATTTTCAATTTAGTTTATTATTTAGTTTAGTTTAGTTTAGATTTATTTATTTATTTATTTTATTTAGTTTATTTTTTAGGTTTTATTTTAGGTTTTAGGTTTAGGTTTAGGCTTAGGTTTAGGTTTATTTATTTAGTTTAGGTTTTAATTTTTATGTTATTAGGTTTTATTAGTATTTATTGTTTTTTATGTATTATTAATTTTTTGTTTAGTTTATTTATTATTATTATTATTTATTAGTTTTTTAGTTTTATTAGTTTATTATTATTAGTTAGTTATAGGGTGTTTATTATTATTATATTTAGTATATTTATTTAGGTTTTATTTATTATTTAGTTAATTATTAATTTAGTTAATTATTATTATTATTATTATTATTATTATTAGTTTAGTTATTAGTTTTATTTAGTTTAATTTATTATTAGTTTATTAGTTTAGTGTTAGTTGTTATTAGTTATTTAATTTTAGTTTATTAGTTTTTTTCTTTTTATTATTAGTTCTAGCTATTATTATTTAGTTAATTTATTAATAGGTTTAGTTAGTTTATTAGTTTAGTTTAGTTGTGAGTTTTAGTTATTTGTTAGTTAATATTATTAGTTATTTATTAATTATTTAGTTAGTTTATTAGTTTTAGTTTATTAGTTATTAGTTATTAGTTTTAGTTTAGTTAGTTTAGTTTTTATTAGTTTAGTTATGAATTTAATTTTTTTATTAGTTAATTATTTATTAGGTTAATTATGTTTAGGGTTTACGTTTATTAATTAGTTATTATTATTAGTTAGTTATTTATTAGTGTTTAATTTAGTTAGTTTATTAGTTTAGTTTTAATTAATAGTTTAGGTTTAGTTTAGTTTTTATTTGTTTTATTAGTTTAGTTTATTTTTATTCAGTTTATTAGTGGGGTTTTTTGTTTATGTTTAATTTAGCTATTACTTTGTTAATTATTTAGTTAGTTTTTGTTATTATTAGTTTATTAGTTATTATTTAGTTAGTTTAGTTTAGTTAGATTTATTAGTTTTTGTTTTTATTTATTGTTCATTTTTATTTATTATTAGTTTATTAGTTTTAGTCTATTATTTATTAGTTTTAGTTTTAATAAGTTTAGTTTAGTGTTTTATTAATTTCTTATTAGGGTTTAAGGTTGTAGGTTTAGGGTTAGTTTTAAGGTTTAGCATTTAGGGTTTGTGTGTTTTTTTATTTTTTTATTTTTTTTTTTAGGGTTTAGGGTTTAGGTTTTAGGTTTAGGGCTCAGGCTTTAGTTTTGGTTTTAGGGATTTTGGTTCTTTTTTAACAGAGAATAAATTCAGAATCAACATTTCTTCTTTTTGATTTCATCAGTCAAGTAACACACCAAGTTCTCAATGACACAAGCGACAATATAGATAAAAAATTAGCACTCATAGAGAAAATCAAAAGCCCTAGAAAACTACAACTGAGTCTACTGTAAAGACACAGTTCCATAAACAGCAGATTGGATCGATCATTTTTCAGTTTCTCTAATTCTCATTAGAACCATCCGGCCTCTCGAGTAGTTGGATCTGCCATCATATCTACAATCCTTCCCTCCAACACCACCGGATAACCTTATCACTCTGCCTCCATGCTCCACCCTTTCGACCACCACCTCCATATCCACCAGCACCTCTAGATCCCCCACCACCACTGTGATAACCATCGCCTCCACCTTCACCTCCACCGTTAGATCTAGACTAGGCCTGGTTGACGGTGATGTTCCTACCATCAAGGTTCTTCCCATTCTTAGGGTTTAGGTATAGGTTTAAGTTTATTGGATTTTAGGATTTAGGTTTATTTTTAATTTATTTCGACACTTTAGGTTTAGGTTTAGGGTTTGGGGTTTAGGGTTTAGGGTTTATGTTTGTACGTTTAGGGTTATAGGTTTAGGTTTGGGGTTTAGGGTTTAAGGTTTAGGGTTAGAGTTTATGCTTTTTTGGGTTTAAGGCTTTGTATAATGTTTAGGGTTTAGGGTTTATTGTTTAGGGTTTAGGGTCTAGAATTTAGGGTTTACAGTTAAGGGTTTTTAAGGGTTTAGGGTTTATGGTCTCGAGTTTAGGGTTTATGATTAAGGGTTTTTAGGGTTTAGGGTTTAGGGTTTAGGGTTTAGGATTTAGGGTTTAGGGTTTTTTTTTAATTAAGTAAATGAGTAGGTTTAGATTTTTTAAGTTTATTTTATTTTTTATTTTTATTTAGGTTTATTTTTTATTTTTATTTAGTTTAGTTTATTTATTTTAGATTTATTTATTTTACTTTAGGTTTTTTTATATTTCAGTTTATTTTTTAAGTTTAGGTAATGTTTAAATTTATTTTTTAGTTGAGTTTTATTTTTATTTTTTAAGTTTAGGTTTTATTTTTATTTTTACATTTAGGTTCGGGTTTTATTTTATTTTTTAGGTTTAGATTTTAGGTTTTTATTTTAGGTTTATTTTTGGGTTTTATTTTTTATTTAAGTTTAGGTTTATTTTTAGTTGAGTTCTATTTTTATTTTATTTTTTAGGTTTATGTTTTATTTTTTTGCATTTACATTTAGGTTTTTATTTTATTTTTTAGCTTTACATTTTAGGTTTTTTTAGGTTTATATTTAGGTTTTATTTTTAGTTTAGATTTAGGTTTGTTTTTACTTTATTTTATTTTATTTAGCTTAGGTTTAGGTTTAGGTTTTAATTATTTTAATTTATTTTATTTGAGTTTAGGTTTAGCTTTATTTTATTTTCATTTTAGGTTTAATTTTTTTTTTAGTTTAGGGTTTAGATTTGATTTTTTATTTATTTTAGGTTTAATCTTTAGGTTTATTTTTTAGGTTTAGGTTTTTATTTAATTTTTATTTTACTTTATTTTAGGTTTATTTTATTTTTATTTTATGGTTAGTTTTTATTATATTTATGTTTTTAATTCTTAAGTTTATTTTATTTCATAGTTTAGTTTATGTTTTTATTAAATTTATTTTAGTTTATTTTTATTTTTATTTTATTTTATTTTTAAGTTTAGGTGTTTATTTTATTTAGGTTTAAGTATATTTATTTAATTTATTTTTAGATTTTATTTTGTTTATTTTTAGGTTTTTAGGATTTTAGGGTTTAGGGTTTAGGGTTTTGCATTTAGGGTTTAGGGTTTTAGTGTTTAGGGTTTAGGGTTAGGGTTTAGGGTTTAGTATTTAGGATTTAGGGTTTAAGGTTATTCAAGCTAATTATTTAGGGTTTAAGGTTTAGGGTTAGCTGAAGGTTTAGGGTTAGTTTAGGTTTTATGGTTTTGGGTTTTTAGGGTTTAGGGATTAGGGACTATGGTTTAGGGTTTAGGGTTTAAGGTTTATGGTTTAGGGTTTTTGATTTAGGGTTGTCAGTTTAGAGTTTAGGGTTTAGGGTTAGTTATAGGGTTTGGGGTTTTGGCTTTAGGGTTTAAGATTTAGGGTTTATGGTTTAAGGTTTAGGGTTTATGCTTATTTTTTTAAATTAAGTAAATTATTAAGTCTAGGTTTATTTAGTTTATTTTTTATTTAGCCTAGTTTATTTTAATTTTTTTTTTACTTAGGTTTATTTTTTATTTTTATTTAGTTTAGTTTATTTATTTGAGGTTTATTTTTATTAGTTTAGGTTTTTTATTTTAGTTTATTTTTTAGGTTTAGTTTTGATTTATGTTTTTTTTAGTTTAATTTTTTTTTTTAAGTTTAGGTATTATTTTAAAATTCTTTGTTTAGTTTTAGGTTTTAGGGTTTTATTTTAGGTTTATTTTTGGTTTTATTTTTTAGTTTAGTTTTAAGTTTAATTTAATTTTATTTTATTTTATTTAGATTATTGTTTAGGTTTAGGTTTAGGTTTTATTTATTTTAGTTTAGGTTTAGGTTTATTTATTTTTCGTTTAGTTAATCTTTTAAATTTTATTTTAGTTTATGTTTTATTTATTTTTTTTTTGTTTTTATTTTTAGTTTAGTTTAGGTATAGGTTTATTTAGGTTTATTTTAATATTTATTTATATAGTTTATTTTTTTACTTTAGGTTTAGGTTTAGATTTATGTTTTATTATTTGTTTTAGTTTCTTTTTTATTTTAGCTTAGTTTTGGTTTTATTTTAGTTTAGTTTATGTTTATTTTGGTTTATTTTTTTAGGTTGAGGCTTACTTTAGGTTTAGGTTTTATTTATTTTTAGTTTTTTTAGTATAGGTTAGTTTATTTAGTTTACTTTAGTTTTTGGGTTTATGTTTTATTTAGGTTTAGGTATATGTTTTATTTATTTTTTCTTCTATTTATATTTTTGTTAATTTTGTTTAGTTTATTTTGTTTAGTTTTTATTTTTATTTAGGTTTAGGTTTAGGTTTAGGTTTTATTTAGTTTATTTTATTTGGTTTTTATTTTAGGTTTAGGTTTAGGTTTAGTTTAGGTTTATTTAATTTTTATATAGGTTTATGTTTATTTTTATTTGCAGTTTAGTTTATTTACGTTTAGGTTTTGGCTTTGGTTTAGGTTTAGGTTTATTAAGGTTTATTTAGTTTAGATTTTTTTATTTTTAGGTTTAGGTTCATTTATTTTTATTTTAGTTTTTCATTTTATTTAATTAGTTTTATTTATTTATTTAGGTTTATTTATGTTTATTTATTTGGTTTATTTTTAGTTTAGGTTTAAGTTTATTTATTTTTCTTTAGTTTAGTTTTTTTATTTTTAGGTTTATTTAGATTTTAGTTTTATTTAGTTTAGGTGTTGGTTTAGGTTTAGGTTTTTTTTCTTTATTTATTTTGGTTTAATTTTATTTAGTTTAGTTGAGGTTTAGGTTTACATTTATGTTCATTTTTTTAGTTTAGTTATGTATTTAGGTTTAGGTTTATGCTTATTTATTTAGTTTATTTATTTATTTAGGTTTAGGTTTAGGTTTTATTTAGTTTAGTTTTTTAGTTTTATCTTATTTTGTGTTTAGGGTTTAGGTTTAGGTTTATTTAGTATAGGTTTAGTTTAGGTCTATTTTTATTTCTTTATTTGGTTTATTTATTTACTTTTAGGTTTAGGTTTATTTATTTAGTTTATTTAGGTTTAGGTTTAGGTTTTATTTACTTTAGTTTATTTAGTTTTATTTTATTTCGGGTTTAGGGTTTTATTTAGTTTAGGTTTAGTTTAGGTTTATTTTTATTTATTTATTTAGTTTATTTATTTAGTTTAGATATTTTATTTAAGGTTTAGGTTTTTTTTAGGTTAGGTCTTGTTTATTTTTTGGTTTAGGTTTTGGGTTTAAGTTTATTTAGTTTTAGTTTGGGTAGTGTTTTATATTTTAGTTTAGTTTATTTATTTATTTTTTATTTTATTTATTTTTTTATTTTTTATTTTTTTTTTTTTTTTTTTTTTAGTTTAGTTTAGGATTATTTAGTTTATTTTTATTTATTTATTTTAGGTTAAGTTTATTTAGTTTATTTTTTATATTTATTTATGGTTTAGATTTCGACTTAGGTTTATTTTTAGTTTTTAGGTTTAGGTTTAGTTTAGATTTTATTTTTTTGCTTAATTTACTTAATTTGTTTTTTATTTTAGGTTTATTTATTTAGGTTTAGTTTAGCTTTAGGTTTTTTTTTAATTTGGTGTAGTCTATTTATTTAGTTTAGAATGAGGTTTAGGTTTAGGTTTAGGTTTAGGTTTATTTTATTTAGTTTAGGTTTATTTAGTTTTTGTTCAGTTTATTTAGTTTAGGTTTAGGGTTTAGGTTTAGGTTAGGTTTATTTTAGGTTTATTTTCAGTTTAGTTTATTTAGTTTAGTTTATTATTTAGTTTAGTTTAGGTTTAGGTTTTTTTTATTTATTAATTTATTTAGTTTTATTTTAAGTTTTATTTTAGGTTTTATGTTTAGGTTTAGGTTTTGATTTAAGTTTATTTATTTAGTTTAGGTTTTAGTTTTTATGTTATTAGGTTTTAGTATTATTAAGTGTTCTTTTAAGTATTATTAGTTTTTAGTTTAGTTTATTTTTCATTATTATTATTTATTAGTTCATTAGTTTAGTTAGTTTTATTAGTTTATTATTATTATATTTAATATATTTATTTAGGTTTTATTTCTTATTTAGTTTATTATTAGTTTAGTTTATTAATTATTCATTTTTTTAGTTTAATTTGTTATTAGTTAATTAGTGTAGTGTTAGCTGTTATTAATTATTTAGTTTTAGTTTATTAGTTTCTTTAGTTTTATTATTAGTTTTAGTTATTATTATTTAGTTAGTTTATTTATTAATTTAGTTTATTTATTAGTTTTTTATTATTTATTATTATTAGTTTTTTTATTAATTATTTAGTTTATTTATTAGTTTTAGTTTATTAGTTATTAGTTTTAGTTTAGTTAGTTTAGTTTTTATTAATTTAGTTATTGGGATTAGTTTTATTATTATTTAGTTATTTAATAGGTTATTTATGTTTAGGGTTTAGGTTTATTTGTTAGTTATTATTATTAGTTAGTTATTTTTTACAGTTTAATTTAGTTAGTTTATTAGTTTAGTTTTAGTTTATTATTTATTAGTTTTAGTTTATTATTTGTTAGTTTTAGTTTTAGTTAGTTTAGTTGAGGGGTTTATTAGTTTCTTATTAGGGTTTAGGGTTTAGGGTTTATGGATTGCAGTTTAGGGTTCTAGGTTTAGGGTAGTAGATTTAGGGTTAGTTTTACGGTTTAGCATTTAGGTTTAGGTTTTTTTATTTTTTTTATTTTTTTAAGATTTAGGGTCTTAGGTTTTAGGATCATTTTTTAGTTTGGGCTTTTGGTTTTTTTTAATAGAGAACAAATTTAGATACAACATTTATTTGTTTTGATTTCATCAATCAACTAACACACCAAGTTCTCAAAGACATAAGTGATGACATATATATAAAATAAGCATGCATAGAGCAAATCAACAACCCTAGAAAACTAGAACTGTCTCTACTATAAAGACACGGCTCCATAAGTAGCAAATCGGATAGGCTATTCTTCAGTTTCTCTAGTTCCCATCAGAATGACCCTGACCTCTCGAGTAGCAGGATCTGCCATCAAATCTATAATCTCTCCCTCCGTCACCACCATGGCTAAAACCTCCGTCACTCCTCCTACCTCCATAACCACCACTACTCCGACCACCACCTCCATATCCACCAACGCCTCTAGATCCCCCATCACCACTGTAATAACCGCTGCCTCTTCCTTCGCCTCCACCGCCTCCGCCTTCGCCTCCACCACTAAATCTAGATTGAGCATGGTTGATGGTGATGTTTCTGCCGTCAAGGTTCTGTCCATTTTTAGGGTTAAGGTTTAGGTTTAAGTTTATTAGGTTTTAGGGTTATATTTTTAATTTATTTAGATACTTTCAGTTTAGGTTTAGGGTTTGGTGTTTAGGGTTTAGGGTTTGGGGTTTATGGTTTAAGGTTTAGGGTTAGGGTTTATGATTTAGGGTTTAGCATTTATGGTTTAAGGTTTAGGGTTTAGGGTTTAGGGTTTTAGGATTTATATTGTTAGGGTTTAGGTTTTAGGGTTAGGGTTATGGTTTAAGGTTTATGGCTTAGGGCTTAGGGTTTAGGGTTTAGGGTTTAGAGTTTAGGGTTTAGAGTTTTGGGTTTAGGATTTATAGATTTTTAGGGTTTAGGGTTTAGGGTTAGTTTTTCTATTTATGGTTTAGGATTTTGGATTTTGGATTATTTTTTAATTTAGTAAACTGGTAGTTTTAGGTTTATTTAGTTTATCTTTTATATATTTTAATTTTTTTTATTTTGGCTTATTTTTTATTTTTATTTAGTTTAGTATATTTATTTTAGGTTTATTTATTTTAGTTTTTTTGTTAGGTTCAGGTTTATGTTTAGATTAAATTTTTAGTTAGTTTTATTTTAATTTTATTTTTTAAGTTTAAGCTTTTTTTATTTTTAGGTTTAGGTTTTTATTTATTTTCTTGGTTTACATTTTTGGTTTTTAGTTTACGTTTATTTTTAGGTTTTATTTTTTGTTTAGGTTTACTTTTATTTTTAGTTGAGTTTTATTTTTATTTTATTTTTTAGGTTTAGGTTTTGTTTTTCAGTGTTAGGTTTAAGTTTAGGTTTTAATTTTATTATTTTAGCTTTAGGTTTTAGGTTTTTATTTTAGGTTTTAGGTTTAGGTCTAGGTTTAGGTTTAGGTTTATTAATTTAGTTTAGGTTTTAGTTTATTAAGTTCAGGTTTAGGTTTATTTAGTTTAGGTTTAGGTTTTGGATTAGGTTAAGATTTTAGGTTTATTTTTAAGTTTACTTTATTTAGGTTTTAGTTTATTTAGTTTAGTTTAGGTTTAGTTTTTTATTTATTTAGTTTATTTATGATTAGGTTTAGGTTTATTTATTTTTTATTTTCTTTTATTTTTTAGGTTTTTTAATTTTAGTTTAGGTTTACGTTTAGGTTTAGGTTTATTTATTTAGGTTTATATTAGTTTAGTTTACTTAGTTTTTCTTTTAGGTTTAGGTTTAGGATTAGGTTTAAGTTTATTTATTTATTTATTTGTATTTATTTACTTAAGGTTTAGGCTTTGGTTTAGGTTTTAAGTTTATTTATTTAGTTTTACATTTACATTTAGGTTTAATTAGTTTAGTTTTGGTTTATTTATTAAGTTTATTTTATTTAGTTTATTTAGGATTATGTTTAGGTTTAGGTTTATTTAGTTTAGTTTAGGTTTATTTCTTTTATTTTAGTTTATTCATTTTGGTTTTGGTTTAGGTTTTGATTTAGGTTTATTTAGGTTTATTTTTAATTTTAGGTGTAGGTTTATTTATTTATTTTAGTTTAGGTTTATGTTTAGGTTTATTTTATTTAGTTTAGGTTTAGGTTTAGGTTTATTTAGTTTATTTAGTTTAGTTTATTTTGATTATTTAGTTTAAGTTTAAGTTTAGGTTTAGTTTAGGTTTTGGTTTATTTTAGTTTATTTAGTTTAGGTTTAGGTTTAGGTTTAGTTTGGGGTTTAGGTTTGGTTTAGGTTTTATTTAGGTTTATTTAGTTTAGTTTATTTATATTTTAATTTAGTTTTATTTATTTTAGTTTATTTATTTTAGGTTTAGGTTTATTTTATTTAGTTTATTTATTTAGTTTATTTTAGTTTAGTTTAGGTTTATTTAGTTTATCAGTTTTGTTTATTTAAGTTAAAGTTTAGGTTTAGCTTTAGTTTAGGTTTAGGTTTAGGTTTAGGTTAGCTTTTGGTTTATGTTTAGGTTTTATTTTATTTTTAAGGTTTAGGTTTATGTTTTATTTTATTTTTTAAGTTTAGGTCTAAGTTTAGGTTTATCGAGTTTAGGTTTATGTTTAGGTTTAGGTTTAGGTTTTGTTTTGGTTTAGGTTTAAGTTTAGTTTATTTTTATATAGATTAGTTAGTTTATCTTAGGTTTAGGTTTAGGTTTATTTTAAGAGTTTTTTTATTTATTTTATTATTTTAGTTTAGTTTAGTTTAGTTTAGGTTTAGGTTTAGGTTTAGGTTTATTTTATTAGTTTAGGTTTATTTTAAGGTTTGTTTAGGTTTAAGTTTATTTTAGGTTTATTTTATTTAGGTTTAGGTTTAGGTTTAGGTTTAGATTTATTTTAGTTTATTTTGTTTAGATTTAGGTTTAGATTTAGGTTGAGGTTTAGGTGTAGGTTTTTTTTTGGCTAAGTTTAGTTTAGTTTAGGTTAAGGTTTAGGTTTATTTCAGTTTAGGTTTAATTTAGTTTAGGTTTATTTATTTAGTTTAGTTTAGTTTATTTATTCTAGGTTTAGTTTAGATTTAGTTTAGTTATTATTTTAGTTTAGTTTTAGTTTTATGTTTTAGATTTTAGGTTTAGATTTAGGTTTTATTTTTTTAGTTTAGTTTAGGTTTATGTTTAGTTTAGGATTATTTAGTTTATTAGGTTTAGGTTTTTTTAGTTTAGGCATAGGTTTTTAGTTTATATATTTAGCTTTAGGTTTAGGTTTAGGTTTTGGTTTATTTATTTAAGTTTAGTTTATTTATTTTAGTTTATTTATTTAGGTTTATGTTTAGGTTTAGATTTATTTTTATTTTAGGTTTATTTAGGTTTATTTATTTAGGTTTAGGTTTCCTTTTAATTAGTTTAGTTTATTTAGTTTTAGTTTATTTAGGTTTAAGTTTATTTAGTTTTGTTTAGATTTAAGTTTAGGTTTACATTAGGTTTATTTTTTTAGGTGTAGGTTTGTTTTAGGTTTAGGTTTATTTAATTTAGGTTTAGGTTTAGGTTTATTTATTTTAGGTTTAGGTTTAGGTTCATTTTAGTTTAGTTTAGTTTATTTATTTAGGTTTAGGTTTAGGCTTAGTTTATTTAGGTTTACGTTTAGGTTTAGATTTAGGTTTAGGTTCAGGTTTAATTTTAGGTTTATTTTAAGTTTTATTTAGTTTAGTTTAGTTTAGTTTAGTTTAAGTTTCTTTTATTTAGTTTAGGTTTAGGTTTATTTTATTTATTACAATTTAGTTTATTTTGTTTAGGTTTAGGCTTCGATTTTGGTTTTAAGTTTATTTAGTTTAGTTTATTTAGTTTAGATTTATTTTAGTTTATTTTATTTAGTTTATTTATTTTAGTTTAGTTTATTTAGTTTATTTTATTTTATTTTATTTTTTAGTTTAGGTTTAGGTTTAGGTTTAGTTTTTTTTATTTTTTTATTTTATTTTACGTTTACTTTCTTTAGTTTAGGTTTAGGTTTAGGTATTGGGTTTGGTTTATTTAGTTTAGTTTATTTTAGTTTTGGTTTATTTAGTTTAGTTTAGTTTAGGTTTATTTTTTATTTATTTAGTTTAGTTTTATTTTAATTTATTTTTAATTTAGTTTAGGTTTAGGTTTATTTATTTAGTTTTGTTTATTTAGTTTATTTTTAGTTTAATTTATTTTCTTTTTATTTAGTTTAGTTTAGTTTAGGTTTAGGTTTAGGTTTATTTAGGTTTTATTAGGTTTAGTTTAGGTTTAGGTTTATTTAGTTTAGGTTTAGGATTACGTTTAGGTTTTAGTTTAGTTTAAGTTTAGGTTTAGGTTTAGGCTTAGGTTTAAGTTTTATTTTATTTTTATTTAAGTTTATTTATTTAGGTTTAGGTTTATTTATTTAGTTTAATATATTTAGTTTATTTTGTTTAGTTTATTCATTTAGTTTAGGTTTAGGTTTTATTTATTTTAATTTTGTTTAGTTTAATTTATTTTTAGGTTTGGTTTTAGGTTTAGTTTTAGTTTAGTTCATTTATTAATTTTATTTATTTTAGTTTAGGTTTTAAGTTTTACTTAGTTTATTTTTTTAGTTCAGTTTTTATTTATTTATTTTGTTTAGTTTACTTTAGTTTATTTAGGTTTAGATTCATTTTATTTATTATTTAATTTATTTTTTAAATTAGTTTAAGCTTAGGTTTTGGTTTAGGTTAATTTAGTTTAGGCTTATTTAGGTTTAAGTTTTATTTAGTTTAATTTTATTTAGTTTAGGTTTATTTTTAGTTTAGGTTTAGGTTTTATTTTATTTTAGGTTTGTTAATTTAAGTTTATGTATAGGTTTTGTTTAGTTTTTGGTTTTATTTAGGTTTAGGTTTATTTAGTTTAGGTTTATTTTATTTAGGTTTAGGTTGATTTATTTTAGTTTATTTTATTTTATTTTATTTAGTTTTAGTTTATGTTTATTTTAGCTTAAGTTTTTTAGTTTTATTTAGGTTTAGGTTTAGGTTAATTTTAATTTAGGTTTTAGGTTTAGGTTTAAGTTTAGCTTTATTTTTATTTTAGTTTAGGTTTATTTATTTAGTTTAGTTTAGGTTTAGGTTTAGGTTTATTATTTTAATTTTTATTTAGTTAATTAGTTTAGGTTTATTTATTTAGTTTAGTTTACTTATTTTTAGTTTTGGTTTAGGTTTAGGTTTATTTATTTTAGGTTTACTCTATTTTATTTTAGTTTATTTTATTTATTTAGGTTTAAGTTTATGTAGTTTACGTTTTAGGTTTAGGTTTTGGTTTATTTTTGTTTAGTAAAGTTTAGTTTAGTTTAGTTTATTTTTAGTTTAAGTTTATTTATTTAGTTTAGGTTTTATTTATTTAGATTAAGTTTTTTTTTTAGTTTAGTTTTTATTTATTTAGTTTATTTAGTTTAGTTTATTTTATTTTAGTTTAGGTTTTGGCTTATTTAGGTTTATTTAGTTTAATTTATTTATTTAGTTTATTTTAGTTTATTTAGTTTAGATTTAGGTTTAGGTTTAGATTTAGGTTAAGGATTTGTTTAATTTAGTTTAGTTTATTTTAGCTTAGTTTAGGTTTAGATTTATTTTGTTTAGTTTATTTTATTTAGTTTATTTATTTTTTTGTTTTGTTTTATTTTATTTATATTATTTATTTATTTTATTTATTTTTTATTTTGGTTTATTTAGGTTTAGTTTATTTAGTTTAGTTAGGTTTAGGTTTATTTTTTAGTTTAGTTGAGGTTAGGTTTATTTTAGTTTAGTTGAGGTTTAGGTTTAGGGTTTAGGTTTAGGTTTAGGTTTAGCATTTAGGGTTTAGGGTTTAGGTTTTAGCATGTATGGTTAGGGGTTTTTTATTTGTTTATTTAGGGATTATGGTTTAAGATTTTTTAGGGTTTAGGATTTTTTAGGGTTTAGGGTTTAAGGTTTAGGATTTAGGGTTTAGGGATTAGGGTTTAGGGTTGTAGGTTTTGGGTTTTAGGTTTGGATTAGTTTTAGGGTATAGGTTAAATTTTTTTATTATTTAGGGTTTAGGGTTTAGGGTTTAGTTTGGGATTTAGGTTTAGGTTATTTTAGGGTTTAGGGTTTTGGGTTTAGTTTAGGATTATGTTTAGGGTTTAGTGTTTAGGTTTTTTTTTTTAAATTAGTAGTAGTTTAGGTTTATTTAGTTTATCAGTTTATTTTATATTTATTTTAGCTTATTTTATTTTTATATAGTTTAGTTTATTTATTTTAGGTTTTTTTTATTTTAGTTTATGTTCCAGGTTTAGGTTTAGTTTAAGTTTTTTTTTTAGTTTAGTATTATTCTATTTTTTTTTAGGTTTAGGTTTTATTTATTATTTTTAATTTTAAGTTTGGATTTTATTTTTTATTTTTTAGGTTTAGGTTAGGTTTTATTTTAGGTTTATTTTTTTATTTTATGTTTAGGTTTATTATTAGTTTATTTAGTTTAGGGCTTAGGTTTAGTATATTTTAAGTTTAGGTTTAGCTTTCATTTATTTTAGTTTAGGTTTAGGTTTATTTTATTTTATTTATTTTAGGTTTAGGTTTTCTTTTTTAGTTTGGTTTAGGCTTTATTTTTTATTTATTTATAGGTTTTTCTTAGGTTTATTTTTAGGTTTAGGTTTTATTTAGTTTTATTTTATTTTTTATTTTTCTTTTATTTTTTTTATTTTTATTTTATTTTTTTTTAGTTTAGTTTAGGTTTTTTATTTATTTATTTTAATTTAGGTTTTTTTTAGGTTTAGGTTTAGGTTTAAGTTTAGGTTTAGGTTTAGGTTTAGGTTTTAGTTTAGGTTTTTATTTCATTTTATTTTTTTATTTAATTTAGGTTTAGGTGTTTTTATTTATTTTATTTTTAGGTTTTATTTAGTTTAGGTTTAGGTTTTAGGTTTTTAGGTTTTTAGTGTTTAGGGTTTAAGGTTTAGGGTTTGGGGTTTAGTGTTTAGTGTTGTAGGTTTTAGGGTTTAGGTTGTAGGATTTAGGGTTTTGGGTTTTAGGGTTTTAGGTTTTGGTTTAGGGTTAAGGAGTTTAGGGTTTAGGGTTTAGGGTTTATAGTTTAGGGTTTAGGGTTAGTTTTAGTGTTTAGGGTTTCAAGTTAGGGTTTTAATTTATTTATTTTTTAAAAAAGTAAATGCCGTTTATATTTATTTAGTTTATTTTTTATTTATTTTAGTTTATTTTATTTTTTATTTTATTTAGGTTTATTTTATTCTTATGAGAATTTGACACATAATAGGAATAATGAGATAGATTAGTGTTGTTGTTATTTGTTGTTGTAGGTTTATTTTATTCTTATTTAGTTTAGTTTATTTATTTTAGTTTAGGTTTTTTTGTTTTAGTTTATTTTTTTTGGTTTAGGTTTTGGTTTAGGTTTATTTGTAGTTTATTTTTTATTTAATTTTTTTTTTAGGTTTAGGTTTTATTTTTATTTTTGTTTTAGTTTTATTTTAGTTTATTTTAGGTTTTATTTTTTAGTTTAGTTTTAGGTTTATTTTATTTTATTTAATTTGGGGTTTAGGTTTTTGTTTATTTTAGGTTTAGGTTTAGGTTTTATTTATTTTAGTTTAGATTTAGGATTTTTTATTTTATTTCTTTTAGGTTTATGTTTATTTAAGTTTAGGGTTTAGGTTTTTATATTATTTATTTTTAGGTTTTATTTTTAGATTTATTTTTTATGTTAAGGTTTTTATTTATTTTTTATTTTATTTTATTTTAGGTTTTTTATTCTTATTTTATGTTTGGGTTTTATATTAGGGTTTAGGGTTTTTTAGTTTAGGGTTTAGGTTTAGTTAATTTAGTTTTAGGTTTTTTAGGTTTAGGTTTAGGTTAGTTTAGGGTTTAGGGTTTAAGTTAATTTAGGATTTATGGTTTAGGGATTAGGGTTTAGGGTTTATGGTTTTAGGGTTTTTAGGGTTTTTAGGGTTAAAAGTTTTGGGTTAAGGTTTTAGTTTAGAATTTAAAGTTTTTTTTAATAGAGAACAAGTTCGGATTCAACATTTCTTCTTCCAGATTTTATCAACCATGTAGGAGACCAAGTTTTCTAAGATACAAGTGACGACATAGATAAAAAATGAGCATGCACAGAGCAAATCAAAACTTGATAACTAGAACGTCTCTCTTGTAGAAGAGTCCATAAAGCGGTGTGCTTTAGTTTCTCGATTATCGGAACCACCTACCTCTGGGTAGGATCGCCACCATATCCCTAATCTTCCCCATTATCTTGTAACCTATCGCTCCTCTCACCACCACCGTCGACCTCTTATCCATTTCAGGTCCCCACCTCAGATCTTTTCTCCATAACCACCACCTCCATATCCACCAACACCTCTTAGTGAGGGTTTAGTGTTATGGTTAGGTTTAGGGTTTAGGGTTTAGGTTTAGTTTTAGGCTAGGGTTTAGGGTTTTTAGGGTTTAGGGTTTAAGGTTTAGGGTTTAGGGATAGCTTAATGTTTAGGGCTAGTTTAGGGTTTAGGTTTTAGGGTTTAGGGTTTTAGGGTTTAAGGTTTGGTGTTTAGGGTTTAGAGTTTAGGTTGTTTAGCTTAGGGTTTAGGGTTTAGGTTTAGGGTTTAGAGTATAGGGTTAGGATTTTAGGGTTTTTTTAGAGTAGGGTTTAGGGTTTAGGTTTTAGGGTTTATTTATTTATTTATTTATTTAATTTTTTAAATTAGGTAAATTAATAGGTTTAGGTTTATTTAGTTTATTTTTTATTTATTGTAGTTTATTTTATTTTTATTTTATTTAAGTTCATTTTTATTTTTATTTAGTTTAGTTTATTTATTTTAGGTTTATTTATTTTAGTTTAGGTTTTTTATTTTACTTTATTTTTAAGGTTTAGGTTTAGGTTTAGGTTAATTTTTTTGTTTAGTTTTATTTTTAGTTTATTTTTTTTAGTTTAGGTTTTATTTTTTATTTTAGGTTTAGGTTTAGATTTTTATTTTATTTTTTTAGGTTTAGGTTTTAGGTTTTTAATTTAGGTTTATTTTTAGGTATTATTATTTTTTTAGATTACGTTTAGGTTTATTGTTAGTTTTTATTTTATTTTATTTTTATGTTTAGGTTTATTTTTATTTTTAGGTTTAGGTTAGGTTTTAATTTATTTTTTTTAGGTTTAGGTTTTAGGTTTTTTATTTTAGGTTTATTTTTTAGGTTTTAGTTTAGGTTAGGTTTATTTTTAGTTTATATTATTTTACTTAGTTTATGTTTAGGTTTAGTTTTGTTATTTTAGATTAGGTTTAGCTTTCATTTAGTATAGTGTAGTTTATTTTAGTTTAGGTTTATTTTATTTTGTTTATTTTATTTTTCTTTTAGGTTTAGGTTTTATTTTTATTTATTTTTAGGTTTATTTTTCATGTTTAGATGTTTATTCAATTTTTATTTTATTTTATTTTAGGTTCAGTTTTTATTTTATTTAGCCTTTTTTATTTTTGGCTTTATTTTATTTTTTAGTTCAGTTTAGGTTTTTATTTACTTTATTTTAGTTTAGTTCATTTTTTTATTTTATTTTATTTTAGGTTTAAGTTTAGGTTTAGGTTTAGGTTTAGGTTTTAGTTTAGGTTTTCATTTTATTTTATTTTATTATTTTATTTAGTTTTATTTATTTATTTATTTTTAGGTTTATTTAGGTTTATATTTTAGTTTTATGGTTTATGGTTTAATTTAGTGTTTAGGGTTTGGGATTTTAGGTTTAGTTTAGGGTTTAGGGTTTAGTTTTGGTTTTAGTTTAGGGTTTATGTTTAGGGTTGAGATTAGGGTTTAGTGTTTAGGGTTTAGGGTTTTAGGTTTAGGTTTAGTTTAGTTTTAGGTTTAGGGTTTAGGAGTTAGGAGTTTAAGTTTAGGGTTTTATTTTAGGTTTAAGTTTAGGGTTTAAGTTGAGTTTAAGTTTAGGGTTGTAGGTTTAGGTTTATAGTTTAAGGTTTAGGTTTAGGAGTTTCTTAGAATTTAGGGTTTTTAAGGTTTAGGGTTTTGTGTTTAAGATTTGGGGTTTAGGGTTGTTTATTTTAGTGTTTAGGGTTTATGATTTAGGGTTATAGGGTTTAGGGTTTAGGGTTTAGGGTTTTGGCTTTTGCGGTATTTATTTTTAGTTTCAATTGTATGTGTATATGTGAGGGGACAACACATAGATCTGAGGATATACTTATTGAGGTGATCGGTTACGACATCAAAGAATAGTGCACTATCTGATAGAAATCACTACCCCTGATGGACTCACTAATGGGACTCTAAGGCATGATGGGTCTTCGAATATACCATTGATTTTTTCAATATTTTACATGGAAAGGTAAAGTAGGGTTTATTTAAACTAGGTTCGTTAAGTTCCCTGTGGAGGCAAACCCCCATAGTTAATTACATCTTAAGAAAAATTAATCCCTTAAGAATACTCTTGATTAATGTAGGCGATTATTGTCTCCAAAGAATTTAAAGATAGGACTATAAATAAATTGGTTGTATTTTAGAAGATCAAGTGGGATGGATCAAAGGAAGAGTTATTATCTAAACCAAAGGAGATGAGTAGGGAGTACTCATGATACTAGAAACTAGTGAATCCAATCTATCCATGGTTGGGCTTTATATATTTGAAATTTTGGAGATTTATTTATTTGATTTGAAATTTTATTAGAAATCTAGGACTTATAATTCCACAATACAATTGTGGAAATCAGGTGAGGATTTATGCTTGTAGCCTGAAAGGAAAACAACCTCGGATCTAAATCTAGGGAACTTTGGTGAGGGCCAAAGCATGACCTAAATCTAAGGGAAAGTGGTTATATGGTTTACCTCCACAAGAGAGTAAACCACCCAGTTGGACTTATTATCACTTGGAGTGGCAACCTAACTCCTCTATGCTTTAAATCCATAGGCAAGTCATATGCTTTTTTTGAGATGGCTAGGTTGTTATTATTTAGAAAAAGACTAAGTCCTTAAACCCACTCCCTAAGAAACTAGAGCATGAGGGGTATGAATATAGAGCATGAGGGGTATGAATACTGACTTAAATCTAATGAAAATTCTTATCAGATTATATTTAATTTAGGACTCTTTGTTTTGACACATGTTATAGGATTTTGTATGCCTAAATGCATGAGAAGTTGATTATGGGCCAAATAAAAAGGGAAAGAGGTGCTCTTCCATCATAGGTTCTCAAAGGTTAACCCCATTCTATCTAGCAAAGATGGAAGCCCTCTCTTAACAAGAGTGAAACAAGATGATTATGCATGATATTAAACATATAACATCCAGCTAAGGGTTACTAAATATTTTATTATCTTGATTTAATGCCTAAGTTTTTATATGAGATTATGAGTTATTTTAAAAGTTTAGTTATGAGTTGCTAATGGGATAAAAAATTTTTATTTTAAGAGCCTAATTGCATCCAGGCCATATAACAATCACCAATCATAAAAGAAACTATGAAAAGTCATGCTTTTCTAATGCACAAGCTAAACAAAACATCAAATAATTTTTATAAAGCTATGTAAAAGAATAAAAGGTGATGCGTTGTACCATACATCCAAAGAAATGTGGGTAGTTTAGTTCTTATACAACCAGATTACAAGAGAATGATTACAATTACAAATGATGAATATTATGGGTGTCTTCATTCTTCATTCTTCCTTCTTTATTTCTTCATCTTCCATTTCTTCATTTAATTTCTCTATTTCTTCCTTCTTTTTTGATTGATTTGGATATGCTTGCTCCAAAGGCATCACATGGTACATAAGACTTGTCTTATAACCAATGCTCATCCTAATCCCTCATAATACTCATCTAATCCTAATGCAAAATTACATTAAAAGAAGGAAAGTAAATCTAGCTACACACTAAAAACAAATGTTTAAACACACCATACAACAGAAATTATATGAATAATTTGGACTTAGCACCCCACACATGGGTAACCAAGCCCACCTATCTTAACTTGGGTTATGCTTAGGGGCTAAGCAACCTGCATAGCAAAAAGCATTTATATTTTTATTTAGCGGCCCCTTAAGCACCCTTGCAGAAAGCATGATTAGGCTAATATTCTAACATCCGGACTATACGAACCCAACATCGGTCTACAATAATACATCACAAAATAAACATACATCAAACCATACACCTCCCTAACATAAATCTATAAATGGTGACTTAGTCTAATGTGCATGAATTAAAGCTTGTGTAGTATGTCCTAACTAGGCTTTAGAGTTGTAATTTGCTAAGTGTGGGGGTTTTAATTTATAAAGTGGTTGATTTTCCTTTAAGTGGTTTGATTGATTTAAAGATTTTACTTAGTGTTTTCTTTCGTTTCATATGGTCTACACTTAACTAAGTGTTATAAGAGAGAAGAAAGAGAGGAACCTCTCTTTCATCCCTATAGTCACTTCTAAAACAAGTTAATTAATCAATTTCCTTTAGTGAATAGCATATTATATGTTTTAATTAGTCCAAAGTTTAGGTTCACTCTAAATAACCAATAAGAAAGGCATCTTAAGATTAATTAGAATGAATTACTATAACATAACACATGTTTATTCATTTCTTTCCATCATGTATATCATGCATATGATTAAATCCTATGCATTCCTATACATGCAATTTATATTTTAGCATACTTGAATGATGAATGCAAAGAAGTGTGTTTGAAATTTAAATATTTCATTTGATTGAATCATGAATGCATGCCTTTTTAATAGAAAGAGGGATTTTTCATCCATTAGCTAGATACACATTCACATGTATAAAAGTTTTAAGTTAGTACATCATTATTGTTAGCACCAGGGCATAAGGTACAAGACCTTAGGCTACTTAAAACCTCACCACAGTCATAATATACCACTTTTCTTAGATACATATAGATGTATAAGTAATACAAGGATAGGAAAAACTCAAAAATTGTATTTGATTTATATGACTTATGATTCTTATTCATTAGACATCACACATACACATGTATAAGAGTTTTAAGTGAGTACAATTACATTATGAGGTATAAGGTATAAGACTAAGAAAAAAGCATTGCGACCAGGGTGTCGACTAATATACCACATTTCATAGATACAGGTGAATATATGAAAAGAACCACAAGAAGAAGAACTCATGCAAGAAATCATATTTGATTTTATTACATGATTTACATATGTGGTATGAAATTCTTCCTAAGTTTTAGCATGGAAATGCATAGGAATAGATTTAGAAAAACGTTATGTGCTTTTCAACTGAACTATACATTTGTAATTCCTATGTGAATACATGTAAGATAAGGAAAGAGAGCTTCATATTGCATATCTTATATTATCAACACATGCAAACCTATAGATATTTGTAATTAACATCACTCCATATATTACAATTGATTTATGAGCTTTTGAAAATAATTTTTGATTTAATAGTGATAATAGCCACACTATTTTTAATTTAAATCAACACATGCAATTTGACATAAAAGAAACCATTTCATTTAGTTAATTTTAAAAGGAATGAATGCATGATTACACATGGGAAGCAACATTTAACATGACTGGAAAAAAATAAAGGAACATAAGAACATTATCTCATTCATTCCAATTAATTCCTAAGGATAATCATACTAAATAAAGCCACTTAAAATAAACCAAATTCCTTTAATCAAATTTCTTAATTTTGAGTTTGATTTGATTTAGGAAATGAAAGAGATTTGCTGATCCTAATCCCATTCCTCATGTGTGAGTTAATTTGATTTAATGAAGAAGTATTTAAGTTGATTTTATGGTTTAATTAGGTTGGGGTATGAATTAAGCCAATTAATTAACTACCTACATCACCTTAAGTTAATTTTAATAATGAGCCAATATGATATGCAACCACAAGTAAATTTGCAATGCTCTAAGAAATGAAAGGGGCTTAATGCAATTCATGATTAATAATTAAGCTTAAGAGATCTAACATAACTACTTTTATAGTATCCTCACACATGTGAGCTAATCATAATTTCATTACCTCCCCCTTTAGATTATTGAACACCTACCCAAGATTAAATTAGAGAAATAGATTCAATTAAATTAATTAAATTTATTAATTAATTAAAATTTAATTAACCTTAACCAATCAAAATGAGATGGGCTTAGAGAAAGAGAGACAAAGAAGGGAGCCTAAGTCTCAATCTCTAAATCCTTTCAATTAGTTGATTAAAGTTCAGGTATGATTTGGATTTTTGATTAATCTTGTTAATTAATTAAGGGTGTTGATTAATTAATTATTTAAGAGGATTAGAAGACTTAAAGAAAAGATTGGAAGAGGAGTCCCAATCCATTTCTCTTGACTTCATCATCATTAATAGAGGTTAATAAGCTTTGATTGATTAATTTATTATTTATTTGCTTAATTATCACTAATTACTTTGAGAAAGTTATTAAGGCTCATTGGTTTCCTAATTAAGCAACAATAAAATCCAGAAAATAGAGGGAGATCATCCCCTTAACATGCATGAAAGTTTGAGATTAATTGGATGGTTACTTAGGAGTAATTAGACTAATTACATTTCCAATTAAACCTTAATTAACCCAAATCCACTATTTAAATCAATTAATAATAATTTTCTTAGATTCTACTCTGAAATATCTTTAAAATGAGCCTAAGTTTGTATTCTTTTATTGATATTTCTAGAATTAGTTATGAATTTAGGAACTTCTAGGACTAAAAACTAATTAATTAGCCCTAATTAGAGCCTTTAGCCCATCGGGCCACATGGCGTCTAACATGGAGTGCTTTCCATTATGGTGCGATGGGATTTACTATTTAAGTTATCACATCCAAGTGATGACTGAATGGCGTGTGTGTAACTCCATGGACCATCATCTAAGATTTGGAGGAGGCTCTAAGTGTGATTAGATCAGGACCATTCATCCTGATCACACGAGATGGCCAGTACATGATCTATCTCCTCCCTAGCATCGAACAATGGCCACTATCCATCGATTCATTTGCTCGATCCACTCACCGGTTTCGGATGAGATGAAAATGATCCCACACCTTGAGGAAGCACAATAAGAAGATCTAATAGAAATCACATGACATGAATATTTCATTCATAAAAGACCAACCTATTTTCATTCAAGGATTGATTTCAATGGCATACCTAACCATAGCTTATGAACGATGGTTCCAATGATTGAGGAAGTTTTGTTTGGTAAAAATAAAGCTCTGTTGAGTTGGATAAGCTTTGATTTGGTGTAGTTTGCTCAAAAGACCAATCCACTAGGTGTAGGTGCTTGGGCTTGATCAAACTCTAACCTCTGGCCATCGAGAACCTTGGGAAATGATTTGTTCTCACTCATTTGGCTCCAAGGAAGGGGTTTGCAAAGTTAATTTTACTTTGGTGGAGGTTTAAGCAAATGAGAATCGAAGGTGGCCTCCACCTGTTTCAGTTTTGCGGAAAATTGAGAATGGAGATTTTGGGGAGCTTGGGAAGGCTTGGAAATTACTCTGGGAACTCTCTCCTTGGCTGCTAGGGATGAATCGAGTGTGAGTGTCTGAGTTTGAGAATGAGGGGTATACCCCTCATTCCTTTATTCAACCAGCTTCTTTGGATTTTCTTGATCAATTGCCAAATTGGAGGGTGGTGGAGGTCCTTGGGTGCATGATGTGGCTCGGTTTGGTTGGGTGAGGGTATGGAGGTGGCTGCCAAGGGAGTAATGGGTGTCCTATGTTTGTTTGGAAAGCTCCATTGGGGATGGGGAGGTAATTTCACCTCCCCATAGATCATGCCTAACCTAACCACCTTTTGGTCAAGTTAGCCATGGTCCTAGGTGCCTATGTGGACCTATGATTGGGTGCCAAGTGGTTAGGGGGCAAAAATAACCAAATGAGCATGTGTATTATCTCATGGGATGCCCTAAACGCAAAATGGTTATTTTACTATGGGTTTAGTTTTGATAGATTTGGGATGGGTCAAAAGTGGGTTAGCCTAAATTTCAAGTAGTTTGGAGTTTATTTTATTTGATTTGGGTTGATTTGACCTATTTATGTCAAATTAGGTTAGGTTGGGTCAAGTTGACAAATTAGTCAAATTGGGTCAAACCAAAGTTTGGATCAAGTTCAATTAGCTAATTGAAAATGATTGTAGGCTTTGGTTTGGTTTAAATTGGAATTAATTTGGATTTTAGCTAATTTGACCCTTTACGATAATTTGGGTTAAGTCAGGTCAAGTTGACCAATTGATCAAATTGATCTCAATCATGGTTTTGGTCAAGTTTAATAAGTGATTTATAATGAACTTGAGCCATTGGTTATAATCAATTTAGGTTGGATTATTGTTTGACCTGTTTTGGCTTTTATAGTCGCTTTGTTTGGCTCAAGTGAGGGTTTGGTCATGTTCAATCATTGGTTAGGAATGGGTTTGAATCAATGGTTTTAGTCAATTTGGCATATGGTGGATTTTTGCTAATTTGGGTTTCATTTGGGTTAAATGTTGACTTGGTTAAGGTTGACTTGGTTTGACCCAATTCATGATAATTGATTAACCTAGAATGATTTTGATCATGTTGTGTTTGGAGCTTAGTTCAATCCAAATTTGGGTTGAATTAGAACTTGAAAAGGTCTTTTAGGTCACTTTTTCAAGTGGACCTAAATGGGTTAATTGATCATGGCTTGATTCAAGTTTAATTATATTGATAAATGGATTTGAGATGAAAATACAAATCAAATTTCAAGTAATTTGAATCCATATGGATTTTGGTTCATATGACAATTTCAAGTCAAAAAAAGCTAACTTGGGTTTAATTTGGGTTAGCATGGATTTGGTTTGATAATTGTAGTTTGTATTTATATTTGGATCAATGATTCTAGGAATGTTTAAATCATGAGGAAATCCATGAGTTTTGAATTGATTTGTGTATTATTTCCAAGTTCAATAATTTGGCTAAAATCAAGAATTTGATTTGATTTGGGTTTCAACCATTTGGAGTTTATGATTTTGAAATTTGATTTGATGAATTTGATAATTGAGAAAAAATTTGGGTTGATTTAAATTTTTAAGGCTAAGTCCATAAGATAAAATCAAAGGGCTTAGGAAGGGATTTGAAGTTTGAATTTGATCATGGGTTTTAATCATTTGATGGTTGGATTTGATTTTGGAATTTAGATTTGAATTTGAAATTTTATTTGGATGAATAAAGTATGGATTTGGTTTGGGCTATAAGGTAGGCAAGTTCTCCTAAATCCTAAGGCACAACCTACCCTATGGCTAACTCTTCTAAGTTTAGGGTTAGGTTAAGTGTTCACCTAATCACCTTCTAAGACTAAGGAACTTTTTGTGTCTATGAGAGTCCTAGATCTATGATAAGGAAGTTGAGAGCTCACTCCAAAAGTGAGGTCAACAGGTTTATGGTTTAGGGTTCTGTGTTTAGGGTTTAGGGTTTAGTGTTTAGGGTTTATTATTATATGGTTTAGACTTTAGGTTATAGGTTTATGGTTTAGGTTTTAGTTTAGGGTTTAAAACTATTTTAACAGAGAACAAATTCATATTCAACATTTATTCTTTTCAATTTGACCAACCAATTGGCACACCAAGATTTCTAAGACACAAGCGACGACATATATAAAAAATGAGCATACATAGAGTAAATTTAAAACACTAGATAACTTGAATTGTCTCTACTATAAAGACATAGTTCCATAAGTGGTCGACCATCTTTAATTTCTAGTTCCCATCAAAACCACCACCTCTCGGGATATCATCATATTTCGATCTATCCCTTCGTGACCACCATTGCTATAACCTCCATCACTCCTCCACCTCCATAACCACCTCTCGACCACGCCTCCATATTCACCATCTCTAGATCACCAAACCACCTTGTGGTAACCACCGCCTCGCCATCGACACTGGATCTAAACTGAGCTTAGTTGGCTTGTTCCTACCATCAAGGTTCGCCCATTAGGTTTAGGTTTAGGTTTTATGTTTATTAGGTTTTAGGGTTTAAGTTTATTTTTTATTTATTTAGTTTATTTAGGGTTTAGGGTTTAGGGTTTAGGGTTTAGCATTTAGGGGTTAGGGTTTTAGGGTTTAGGGTTTAAGGTTAGGGTTTAGGGTTTACGGTTTAGTGTTTAGGCTTTAGGGTTTATGGTTTTTAGGATTTAGGTTTTAGGGTTAGCTTAGGGTTTTGTGTTGGTTTAGGGTTTAGGGTTTTAGGTTTAAGGTTTAGGCTTTATGGTTTAGGGTTTTTATGGTTTAGGGTTTAGGTTTTAGTTTAGGCTTTAGGGATTATGGTTTAGGGTTTAAGGTTTAGTATTTAGGGTTTATGGTTTTTTTATTTATTTTATTTATTTTTTATATTTAGTAAACCGATAGGTTTAGGTTTATTTCCTTTATTTAGTTCATTTTTTATTTATTTTAGTTTATTTTATTTTTATTTATATTTAGGATCAATTTTATTATATTTAGTTTAGTTTATTTATTTATTTAGGATCTATTTTAGTTTAGGTTTTATTTAGTTTATTTTTTTAGGTTTAGGTTTAGGTTTAACTTTATTTTTAGTTTAGTTTTATTTTTATTTTATTTTTTAGGTTTAGGTTTTATTTTTTTTATTTTTAGTTTAGGTTAGATTTTATTTTATTTTTTTAAGTTGAGGTTTAGGTTTATATTTTAGGTTTATTTTAAGGTTTTTTTTTAGTTTATATTTATTTTTAGTTTATTTTATTTAATTTAGTTTAAATTTTGGTTTAGGTTTAGTTTATTTTAGTTTAAGATTTTTTTATTTTAGTTTAGTTTATTTTAATTTAGGTTTAGGTTTATTTTATTTTTATTTTAGGTTTATGCTTTTTAGTTTAGGGTTTAGGTTTAATTTTTTTTATTAATTTTAGGTTTATTTTTAGGTTTATTTTTAATTTTTTTTGTTTATTTTAGGTTTATTTTTTATTTTAGGTATAGATTTTATTTTATTTAGGTTTTTTATTTTTTTTAGTTTAGTTTAAGTTTTTATTTATTTTTATTTATTTTTTTTAGGTTTAGGTTCAGGTTTTAGTTTAGGCTTTTATTTTATTTTATCTTTTAATTTTATTTTTGTTTAAGTTTTTTATTTATTTTACTTTTAGGTTTTATTTAGTTTCGATTAAGTTTTTTAGCTTTTTAGGGTTTAGGGTTTAGGTTTAGGTGGGTTTAGGTTTTAGTTTAAGGTTTAGGGTTTTTGGTTTTTATTTTTTATTTTTCAAAGGGAACAAATAATGATTCAAGATTTCTTCTTTTTGGTTTTATCAACCAAGTAACATACCATGTTTTCTAAGACACAAGTGATAACATAGATAAAAGATGAGCATGCATAGAACAAATAAAAAACCACAGATAACTAGAATTGTCTCTACTATAAAGAGATAGTTCCATAAGCAGTAGATCGGATCATCGTTCTTCAATTTCTCCAATTCTCATTAGAACCACCCCGGCCTCTCGAGTAGTGGGATCGACCATCATATCCTCGATCTCTCATTCCGCCACCACAATCGTTTTTCCTCCTTCTTTACCACTCACCACTTCTCCATGTCGGCACCTAGAACCCCCAATAACTATGATAACCATTGCCTACTTCACCTCCATCTTGATCTAGGTGAGCCTTGTTGACGGTGTTCCTACCATCATGGTTCCATTCTTATGGTTTAGATTTAGGTTTAGGTTTATTAGGTTTTAGGGTTTAGGTTTCTTTTTTATTTAGTTACTTTACGGTTTAGGGTTTAGGTTTAGGTTTAGTTTAGGGATTAATGGTTAGGGTTTAGGCTTTAGGGTTTTAAATTTATTTTCTTTTAGGTTTAGGTTTAAGGTTGATTAGGGTTTAGGAGGTTTAGTGTTTAGTTTTTTAGGGTTTAGGTTTTATTATTTAGGTTTAAGTTTAGGGTTTAGTTTTAGGGTTTAGGATTTATAGTTTAGGGTTTAGGTTTAGGGTTTGTTTAGGTTTAGGGTTTAGGTTTAGACTTAGTGTTTATAGTAATAAGTTTAGTCATTTATAGTTTAAGTTAGGTTTAGGTTTATAGTTTAGGGTTTATAGTTAGTTTAAGGTTTAGTTTAGGTTTGTAGTTTTAGATTAAGGTTTAGGATTTAGGGTTTTAGGGTATAGGGTTTTTTAAGATTTAGGGTTTAGGGTTTAAGGTTTAGGGTTAATGGTTTAGGGTTTAGGGATTAGAGTTAATGGTTTAGGATTTAAGGTTTACGATTGTAAGTTTAGGGTTTAGGGTTTAGGGTTTAGTGTTATAGGTTTAGGGATTAGGGTTTTGAGTTTAGGGTTTAGGGTTTAGGATTTAAGGTTTAGTGGTTTTAGGGTTTAGGGTTTATAGTTTAGTGTTTAGGGTTTTTTTTAAATAAAAACATTAAGTAAACTAGTAAGTTTAGGTTTATTTAGTTTATTTTTTGTTCATTTTAGTTTATTTTATTTTTTATTTTGGTTTATTTATATTTTTATTTATTTTAGTTTATTTATACTAGGTTTATTTATTTTAGTTTACATTTTTTTAGGATTAAGTTTAGTTTATGTTTATTTTTTTATTTAGTTTTAATTTTATTTTATTTTTAGGTTTAGGTTTATTTTTTATTATTAAGTTTAGGTTTTATTTTATTTTTTTTGAGGTTTAGGTTTAGGTTGTTATTTTTGGTTTATTTTTAGGTTTTATTTTTAGTTTGGGTTAGGTTTATTTTTAGTTTATTTTATTTTATTTATTTTAGTTCAGGTTTACGTTTATTTTATTTTTGTTTATTTAATTTTTATTTTAATTATAGGTTTTTTTTAGTTTATGGTTTAGGTGTTGCTTTTTTATTTATTTTTAGGTTTTATTTTTAGGTTTATCTTTTAGGTTTAGGTTTTTATTTACTTTTATTTAATTTTCTCTTAGGTTTATTTTATTTTTATTTTAGATTTATTTTTATTTTATTTAGGTTTTCTATTTTTAGGTTTATTTTATTTTTTGTTAAGTTTAGTTTGTTTTTATTTTAGTTTAGTTTAGTTTTTATTTTCTATTTTAATTTATTTTTAGGTTTAGGTTTAGGTTTAGTTAATGTTTTAGTTTAGGTTTTTAGTATATTTTATATTATTTTATTATTTTCGGTTTAAGTTTTAGGGTTTAGGGTTTACGGTTTAGGATTTAGTGTTTAGGGTTTAGGCTTTAGGTTTAGGGTTTTGATTTATGTTTAGGGTTTTAGGTTTAAGGTTTTTTTTTAATTGAGTTAAGTGTTTAAGCTTTAAAGTTTAGGGTTTAGGGTTTAGGATTTAGGGCTTCAAGGTTTAGGGTTTAAGATTTAAGGTTTAGGGTGTAGGGATTAAGGTTTTAGGGTTTAGGTTTAAGGGTTATAGGTTTAGGGTTTAGACCTTAGGGTTTAGGGCTTAGGGTTTAGGGTTAGTTTTAGGTTTGGGGTTTTTTTATTTTTTATTTTTTTAATTAAGTAAACTGGTAGGTTTAGGTTTATTTAGTTTATTTTTTTAAATTATTTTAGTTTTTTATTATTTTTTTATTTTAGTTTAGGTTTTTTTATTTTAGTTATTTTTTTTTAGGTTAAGGTTTAAGTTTATTTTTTAGTTTAGTTTTATTTAAATTTTATTTTCTAGATTTAGATTTTATGTTTAGGTTTAGGTTTAGGATTTTATTTTATTTTTTTAGGTTTAGGTTTAGGTTTTAGGTTTTTATTTTAGGTTTATTTTTAGGTTTTATTTCTTAGTTTAGGGTTTAGGGTTTTTTTAAAAGAAAATTAAGTAAACTAGTAGGTTTATGTTTATTTAGTTTAGTTTTTATTTATTTTAGTTTATTTTATTTTTTATATTTATTTAGGTTTATTTATATTTATATTTAGTTTAGTTTATTCATATTAAGTTTATTTATTTTATTTTAAGCTTTTTTATTTTTGTTTATTTTTTAGGTTTAGGTTCAAGTTTAGGTTTATTTTTTAGTTAGTTTTATTTTTATTTTATTTTTTAGGTTTAATTTTTATTTTTTTAAATTAGGATTAGGTTTAGTTTTTTTTTATTATTTTAGGTTTAGGTTTTAGGTTATTATTTTAGGTTTATTTTTAGGTTTATTTTTAGTTTTAGGTTTATTATTTTTATTTTATTTTATTTTATTTTATTAGTTTAGGTTTAGGTTTAGTTTATTTTAGGTTTAGGTTTAGGTTTTATTTATTTTAGTTTAGTTTATTTTAGTATGGGTTTAGTTTATTTTATTTTGTTTATTTTTTTTATTTTATTTTAGGTTTTTTTTTTTTTTTGTTTTGGGTTTAGGTGTTATCTTTTATTTATTTTTAAGTTCTATTTTTAGGATTATTTTTTAGATTTAGGGTTTTATTTAGTATTTATTTTATTATATCTTAGGTTTATTTTATTTTAAGTTTAGTTTTATTTTATTTAGGTTTTATTTTAGTTTATGTAGTTAAGGTTTTTTATTTTTGTTTAGTTTTCATTTTATTTTATTTAATTGTTAGGTTTAGGTTTTGGTTTAGTTATAGGTTTACAATTAGGTTTTAGTTTAGGTTTATTTTATTTTATTTTATTATTTTATTTGGGTTTAAGTTTTAGGGTTTAGGGTTTATGGTTTAGGGTGTTGGGGTTTAGGGTTTATTAGTTTGCGTTTAGGGTTTAGGGTTTTTAAGTTTTAGGGTTTAGGGTTTAGGGTTTAGGGTTTAGTTTAGGGTTTAGGGTTTAGGGTTTAGGGTTTAGGGTTTAAGGTTTAGCATTTAAGGTTTTTTTTTTTAGAGAAACCCCATGTAGGGGTATTTTATTGCCACAAAAAGAGGGTTACAAGGTCCTTAAAGGGGATAAACTCTAGAACTACTTGCTCAAAGAGCTACAATCACTAAGGAGTAAATCCCTATCAAAATACATCCAAAAGCAAACGAAGATATTAAAGCAATCAAAAGATACAAGTTGATTAACATAATAAGCCAAAGGAAGAAGATTAAATGCTGAGGATGTGAGAATGCATGACAATATGGAGCAAACCTATAAGAGGATAAGAGAGAATCACCTGCAAAATAGTAATAAGAAAGAGATTAGAACAGCTAAGGTAATACAAACAAAAGGATAAATGAAAATAACATAAGCTGAGAATGATAGTAGGAAATTGTGATAGAGAAGGCTCGGGCTCAATCACACCAAGTTGGGGCAAATGCAAATATGAGCATCCAAACTTGAAGGGTTACATCACAAAGCTACTACCAAACCAAAAGGGAGTGAGATCATCACAGCCATCATAGCCAACAAACCTGTGAGGAGATAATAGCCAGTTGTTGAAAGTCTTGTGAGCTTTAATACCTGCAAACCTAAACAAAACCATAACTAATATAGAGAGGAAATTGCAAAGAGTTGAAGGATAAGGTGTCCCATTCAATAAAAGTATCATCAATATAGTCACCCTGACATGAGAATACATTAACATATGAGAATGAAACATCTTTGCTAGAACCTCATCAAAAGTCATATCCAAGAAGAGAAAAAAAAACCAGCATATAAGCCCTCCACAAGAAAACAACAGAGGAGGTAACTTGCTGAAATCTTGCTAATCAAGTCAATGAGCCTATAATTAACACAATCCCAAACATATGATATGTATATGAATCTTTCAGGCCAGGAAATAACCCCCTTATTAATATCCATATCGGCAATTGGGAAAAAGCAATTATAAAGGAAGGCGATAGCCCAACAGAAATAGGCGCTACCACAAAAGCACCAAGAAAAGACATTGAGCTACGACTCCGATGGCATCCAAGAACATGAATCAGATAAGCCAGATCAACAAATAACCAAGAGAGCAAGATAGGAAAAGGCAGCAATAGTCAGAAAAGATAGTACATACGGATGCACAAAACTAACCGAGCCAAGATAGGGATAGAGACAACAACAGATAGTGTAGATCATAACAATCAGGAGATGAACAGCAGCCCAGACATAAATAGCATGGGCATTCAGAAAGCCAATCCCAACAGCAAAATAGTTAGTGCAATAGTTAAGACAGCACCATCCAAGATTCAAATGAGTATCAACATTAGCATCCAGAAAGAGCAAGACAGCAGCTAACCAAGGCCAAAACCAGCCAAGATAGCAATAGTTAAGACAGCACCATCCAAGACAGGGAAGGGGGACAAGTTTGCCATAAAACCTCTCAATCAGAGTAGACATTGCAATAGTTAATAACCAAATAGAAAGAGCATAAAAGTAGGTATCTGGAAGGCAGCAACCCAGACAACAATCACAAAAAATATCGAGCAACAATGTCGAAACGCTTCGAACATAGAACCCGAGGTCTATAAAGATGGAGCCAACATAGAGTCACGAAAAGCCAAGATAGCAAGTATCCAAGATAAGAAATAACCAAGACAACAAAAACTAGCTAGCTTTCCATAAAGCCACCCATCCGGATAAGCAAAGAGATACAGTTTAACTAAAAAAGATGGAGAAAATAGTAGCAGATATAGTAGACCAAAGGATTCAGATGATATGCATATAGTAAAGCAATAAGGGGGTACAAAGCAAATTCCACCAAGCAATCAACAACTTCAATAGAGACTTGCTGAACAAAACAAACCAAAACCCCAGAGATAACATGTAGAGTATTAATCCAGTTCAGCCAACAACCAAGGTAGTTAATGCCAACAAGCTGATCAAGAGTCCACCCAAAAGCATATGTAAAGATCCAAATAGTCAGATGTAAAATCACAGGGATCTGCACAATGTTGACAGAACCAAGTGGGATAAAATAGAAGCGAGAGAAGATAGCGTAGCTTGTTGTTAGCAAAAATAGTCAGAAAAGCAAAAAATAGGGAACAGATAGTAACCACAAAGACCAGCAGCTGGACAAAGGATCCTAAAATCCAAAAGCCAACAATGGTATCAAAAGGGTTCAAAGGATAATAAATAGAAAGAACCTTCTAGATAAAGCTGATCAAGCTAGCAGTTAAACCCACAACCACAATAAAGGCTAACAGAGAAAGCCTTAAGGAAAACCAAACCTGCAAGGAAAATCGATCCCATAATAAAAGAGAAGAATTCTGACTATGGCTAACAAAACTAAGATGAAAAGAGCAACAACATGTATGATCAAAAATAGCCAAGATGATAATAACACAAATAATGGAAAATCAAGAATAAAAAAAACATCCATAAGTCACAAAGACAACATCAAAGCGTCCCAAACAACCAATGACTAGTAATAAAGAAATAACAAGACCTTTCAGATAGAATACAATCTAGCGGCAAAGAATGAGAGGAAAATAATGTAAAAAAAGATAGGCAAAGCATGAAAATCCATTCTTGCGGGGAATAAGAGAAAGCGACCAAAAACAAATTCTCTAAGCAAGAGTAAAAGAGATTGACCAAAGCCCAATCTCAAAGACATCACAAAAGAATCTTGACAAAAATCATCAAGAAACTCCATCCAGTTCAAATAATAAATAGTCAGAAAAGAAACACATGCAGAGATTCCATTCAGCAAAATAAGAGGCATGAATAACCAGTAATATCAAAGTTCTACATAATAATAAGTCTGTCAGAAGGAGTAAGGAGGCCAGCAGCAGCCTGTAATAAAGCCTGCAAAATACAACCTTGGCTTGTGGAACAAAAGATGAATGCCTCCCACAACAAGATCCCACCAAAGGAACCTTAGAATCGAAAATGGTTTCAAGAGCAAAAGTATGGGTCAGTTATAAAGACAACAGCCAAGAAGATAAATATCATCAAAATAAATATTACAACTAGCATAGTGAACACTAATACAATGCATAGAAATAATATAGGTAACTAAGATGCTCCAAGCAGTAATATCTTTGAATAGATTGCGATTAATGGCATAAACCCATCAATATAAGTATCTCCATCGAAATGATTAAGCCCCTAGGATTAGGATTGAAGGAAGCATTGATATTAAAATCCCAAGGTGGTGTTATAAAATAATAGCTCACAAAATAAAATTCCAATGTAGGGCATTAGTATGTGCATAGATCAACAACAGCCCTTTATCAATGTAAATGCCAAAAGTAAAGAGCCTCCAAATAGAGGATAAGCTATTAAAACACCAAATCATGACACAGAGATCAAGACAGCAAGTAATATCCATATGAGGCATCCACAAAGTACACAAAAAAGAAAAGAAAGCCATAAAATAAAGAGGTAAGCATAAAAGATGAATGGGTATACATCAAAAGGTAGATTAAGTTCGAGATAAGAAAACCTAGAATTGTCCAAGTTAACCAACAAGTGTTTGGGTAAGGTGTGTTGATCAAAGAAGATGATACCATCATCTAGCACCCGATTGGCAGGTAGTGGCATTTCCTTCCGCATAAACATGAGTGATGTTAAAATTTTGGGAAAGAAGAGCTCTAGTTTGCTTGAGGAGGTAGTTCAATCTTTGCTCATTTTGGTGGAAGTCAAAAGATCAATCAATGAAGAGCATCCACCTCAATCCAAATATTGAGTGACCATTTTGAAGGCAAATCTCAAGAGCTTTGTAGCCATAAGCTCAAAATGGGGCATCAAGAAATAAGGGGATAAGCAAAAGCACATAGTACTATACCCTTAGAGTTCACGAAAATGCCACCACAACTAGAGCCATTATGAGAGAGCCATCAATATTAATTTTAATAATATGTTCAAGAGGTTTTTCCAATAAACATTCTTGTCATTTAGATAAGGTTGATCCGGGGTTAAAGCCCTTTATTGGCCACAATTTACCTTTGAATTATCTGTAATGAATGAGATTGGCTTTAAACAAGTCACAATTTTGTTTTTAGTTCTAGCAATAATCCTCACATGGTTCATAGGGATCCACGATGTTTTGCATCATTTGGTCCATCCATATGAACCAGATAAGAGTGATAGCTGATGACAATGTGACCTTTAGTAGTATTATCAAAATAGACTTCAAGAAGTTGATATAAAGTAAGAGAGCCATTGAAATTGACAGTGTTAAAAGATCATCATACCAAATCCAAAAGCAATGGCCCCATTAAACAAAACATGATTAACATTCTCAATATGGAAACAACATTGACATTTAGAGGGTAAATAAAACCCTTTACCCCCAAGGAATCAACAGGATAAAATTTTTAGAATATGCCAAGTAAGAATAGTAAGAAGTAGGGATATTGTTATTCCAAAGTTTGGAGAACACATAGGAGGAATCATGAGTATCTTTAATGTGGAGCCACACATTTTGAGGTTAAAATCACCATTTTGTGAGAGCTTAAGAGAATGGTCTTGATTGTTTGGAGTGATAGGAATAGTAGAAATAATATTCAAGAAAGTAAGGGATAAAATCAGCAAGCTTACTATTGTTCCACTTGTTGTTATGCTAGAAAGAGTTTACTCTAATGGCGGCGTGGAATGGGTGGAGAGTAAGTCATCAATGGATCCACATCCACTCAGTTATCTTGCCAAAGAAAGAAGTGCAGTTAATGCCCCAAAAAATTAAGGATTTTGCATCCCATTTAATAGAACAAAGTCTTTTCCACACAGGAGAATCACCCAGTTTAAAGGGACAAATGAGGGGTGCTTACCTAGCAATTTAGTCATGAAATTAGCCCAAAGATGATTACTCCTAAAATTCCACCAGTTTATAAGAAAATTCATTGATTGCTTCTTTTATGGATTTACAACCAGACCACCTTCATCAAAAGTGCCACAACTTTTAAACCAAGAGTCCAGTGCATTCTTTTAGAGAGGTATTGCCCCAAAAAAAATTTGTTTAGGAGGCGCTCAATTCTGTTGATGCTAGAAATGGTCAATGGTTTGGATGAGATATAAAGGCATGGAATTAAGAGTGCTCTTAATCAAGGTTAGCCTACCACCAAGAGAGTAAATGAAATTCCCAAACTGAAATTTTATTATATATTTTGAATAAGATCATCAAAAGATGAGATCTTTTGGCCTTTAAAGAGCGGGGCCACGAGATAATTAATGGGAAGTTATTTTTTCTTAAAATTAGTAATTCTAGAGATTTGATTTAGTCTATTGTTAGGAATCTTAGCTGAGGGGATAAAATATCATTTTCTTTCATTGAAAGAGACCACTAACTTTGCCAAAATCATTTAAGAGATTCTTAATAATTTTAACATGTTGAAGAGAGGCATTGCTTATAAAATCATCGAAAATAAGATGAGAAATAGGGAAACTACATGAGTTTTAAAAAATATGTTAGAGTTTTAATGAAAAGATCATTGAGCCTCCTTGAAAGATATTCTACAATGATAAAGAGAAGAAAGGGGTCACCTTGCAAACCATGGCTCAGAAAGAAACCAAGGGACTCACCATTCATGATAACAGAAAACTAGGCGTTAGTGATACAACTTTTATAAGCTAGATAAAATATCGAGAAACCAAACAAATGTATGATTTGAAAGAAATCCCAGAGGTTGTCAAAGGCTTTAGAGATGTCCGGTTTGAAGAGGATATTACCTCCTCGGAAAAACATCAATGTCATGAACCAGTCTTGAGAAGAATATTATCGATGGCTCTATTTTTAACAACCGGTTTGGTTAGGAGATGATTTTAGGAGCAGAGGGCTAATCCTATTATTAATAATTTAGCAATGAGTTTTGGAAAAAGGTGCAAAGACTAATAGGTCTAAAATCGCCCCAAGATTCAAGGTTTTTGGTTTTGGGAATAAGGACAATAAAAGTACTTGAAAAATATCTAGGAATAGAGCTGCCATCAAAGAAATCAATAACAGCATCAACAAGATCAGATTTAATAAAAGGCCAATAATGTTGAAAGAAATGAGTCATAAAATCGCCCGACAACATAATTAGTGTTCATGCTATTGAGAATCTACTAATCTCGGGGGCATAGTGAGCAAATGGTTATCCTCATTGCTAATCATAGAAGAGATTAGATGGGTGTTGGAGGGTTCTAATGAAGGATTAGAATTTAATAAATTTTGAAAGTGATGTATGGCGATTCCTTAATTTCATTGTATGGGTTATCCGACCATCATTAGAGTTCTTAATTTTCTTAATCAAGTTTAAAGCTTTCCATTTATTACAAATAGCATGGAAATACCTAGTGTTTCTGTCACCATCAGCAATATGTTTGCTAGTGGCTTTTTGATGCCAATAGGTTTCCTCCATATTTTGGTAATTAATCAAGCTATCTTTGGCAATGCTCAACTCATCAAACTGGGATGGGTTAAAGGCGACCTCTTCAAGAGAGAACAAACCACTTGTTCCATACCTTTAAGATTGGTAAAAGATTTTTAAAATATGCTTGTTCCACCAATTGAGGTTTTGTTTAAGCCTCTTGAGCTTACGCCAAAGCCTAATCATGCCTTTAACGGAATTATCCGGGTGAGAGAGCCATCCAATTAGTGAAACAACATTAGGGAAATCACATGTTGGGTCCACATATTTTGGAATCTAAAGGTGAGGAGGGTTAGTGGGGAGTTTTGATAGAGATCAAAGAGGAGCATGATCGACAAAGTTGCTCAAATGCTCAATAAAGTAAGAGGCCATTGATTGATCCAAAGAGAATTAAAGAGGGTCTATCAAGATGTGCCAAAGTCTAGAGTTATGCCATGTCGGACCAAAAACCAATGTCAATTAGATTGCAATCTAGGATCATATTAGAAGTCTTCCATGGAATGAAGGTTAGGAGAACATCCTCCCTCCTTTCCAAGAAGCAATGATAGTGTTGAAATCACCCCAACCAACCAAGGAAGGTTAGCGAGGAGGCGAAGTTTTAATGATTCCAAAGGATGTTCCTATATCTATTACAAGAAGCATAGATAAAGGAACAAAAAGCCAAAACTCACCTATGAGATTTTGACATTAACCAATTGATCAAGATCATCAATGATGGAAATGGTAATGGAATTATTCCAAAACACCAAATTTTATTATTAAGATTGAAGATGAAATTTTGAAATCCAAGCGATCTAGCAACATGGGCAATCTTGGAAGAGTTAATGAAAGGCTGAATAATAACAAGTAATTTGATGTTATGAGTGCGACAGGCTCTAACGATTTGCAAACATGGAGAGTCCACAACCATGGATATTCCAAATAAGAAAATTAATCATAATAAAAATCAAAAGGTAAAAGGAAATGGAAAAAGGAAGAGGAGGACATATTTATGATGTTAGAGAAGAACGTGTGGTTCTAGTGAAGTTATTATTAATAATTTTGGCTTTAGAAGATTTTTTTTAATAATAGTTTGGAAAGGTCTATCGGTATCCAAAGTATCTCCATCGAGAGGGATTGGTTTTGTTATAGAATATGAGCATTTCGTCAATGTTTTAGTAGTGATTTCTCCTTCTTCAAGATCGAGTTAGAATGAGAAATTTGGATTGCACGAGTATCACTCTAGAAAATAGAAGGGAGGTTCTTGCACCATTAATAGTACAAATATCATTTTCATTGCCATGATGCATATTCATTTTGATCACACCAAAGGATCAACATTATTTTGATCCAATATAAGATTCCATTCAAATTGTCATTAAGATTCAAATGAAGCAAAAGATTGTCATGAAGCCAAATTATTACAAGTAGGAGTAGTGCTAGGTAAGTTATCATTAGTTTCACACACCTCAATAGTATTTATACCAAGCTCATAATGTTTTTCATTAAACAAATCAATAGGTAATAAAGGGGTAGGTGTAGAAGGATGAATTCCATTATGAGTGGCTTTAGGCACATAAGCTAACTTATTGGTTTTCCCAGTTCTAAGAGAGGTATTAGTATCCTGAGATATGTTCTTTTTATGATTAGGGTGTAGCACAAAGCATTCGGAATGATCATGACCATGGATCTTACAGTGAGTGCAAAAGACAAGGAAATTTTCAAATTCTACTTTCTGGTTATATCTAAAATTTTTTGAACCAATCCAAACTTCTTTGGGATATTTTTTGGTAATGTCAATCTCAATCAAGATGGGTGCAACAGATGGTCGAGATCTAGTGGAAGTGGCTTGATCAATTTGAAGGGTCTACCAAATAGAAAGCAAACAACTTGGTGAGTAACATAAATTCTCATGTTGGGAAAAGCAAGCCATAAAGGAACAATAGGGGATTCCTCTTTGACATCAAAAGGGTGACCATTTCAAGAGCCGCATTTGACAATTATACACAAAATAGGGCGACGACCAAAGACTCGAGAATAATCTAAATCATTTGATAACTGAATGAGGATATGTCGAGGATCAATCAGCCCAATAGTGAAGACTCCCAAAAGCTTTAAACTATGGAAGAAAGATCAGATATTATCTAGAGTAGGGCACCATAAAAAGAATTTACCAACCAAAGAGAACTCAAAAGGCTTAGCTAATTTCTCCACATCCGTCGAGAACATCAAAGCGGCAATCCATGGAAAGAGGTTGAAATTAAGTTAACCAAGGCATTGAGCAAGGGATCTTACGAAGAGCTTCCTTAAAGACTTCATGGCGCGTGCGGATGAAATCGGATCCAAAGCACAGGATCGAGGGGCAAAGTCGGCACATCTAGGAGCGATGAGCTCAATGGAGAGCGATGCCTCGCCATTGACGATCAGTGAGAGTCACATAATAAACCGAGAAGGGCGCACCAAACAATAAAATAGCGATCATGATGAGGAGCAGAATCTGACCAAGCTGAGAAAATGCAGGAACACAAAATTGGAGAGGAGCCGAGAGGATGGGATTTGGGTTGTAGGCTTAGGGTTTAGGGTTTAGGGTTATAGGTTTAACATTTAAGGTTTTTTTAATAGAGTTTAGGGTTTAGGGTTTAGTGTTTAGGTTTTAGGGTTTATGATTTAGGGTTGAGGGTTTTAGGGTTTAGGGTTTAGTTAGTTTATGGTTAGTTTAGGGTTTTTTTAGTTTAGGATTTAGAGTTTAGGATTGTAAGTTTAGGGTTTAGATAGTTTTAGGGTTTAGGGTTTAGGATTATTTTTTTTCTTTTATTTTATTTTATTTCTATTTTTTTATTTTTTAAATTAGTAAATTAGTAGGTTTAGGTTTATTTAGTTTATTTATTTTTTTTTTATTTAAATTTATTTTATTTTTATTTTTTTAGTTTAGGTTTTGATATTTGTTATTTTTTATGGTTTAGGTTTAGGTTTAGGTTTATTTTTTTAGTTTAGTTTTATTTTATTTTATTCTTTATTTTAGGTTTAGGTTTAGGTTTTATATTATTTTTTTTAGGTTTAGGTTTTAGGTTTTATTTTAGGTTTATTTTGGGTTTATTTTTTATTTAGGGTTTAGGGTTTTAGGAAAATAGTAGTAGGTTTAGGTTTATTTAGTTTATTTTATTTATTTATATTTATTTAGGTTTATTTATTTTAATTTATTTTATTTAAGTTTTGTTTAGGTTTATCTTTTAGTTTAGTTTTTTTAGTTTAGTTTAATTTTATATTTTTTTTTTAAGTTTAGGTTTTAGATTATTATTTTAGGTTTCATTTAGGTTTTATTTTTAGTTTAGGCTTAAGTTTATTTTTAGTTTTTTTTATTTAGGTTTAGGGTTTAGTTGTTATTTTTATTTATTATTTTTTTAGGTTTTATTGTAAGTTTTATTTTTAGGTTTTTTATTTAATTTTATTTTAGGTTTAATTTATTTTTATTTTAGGTTTAGCTTTTATTTTATTAAGGCTTTTTATTTTTTAGGTTTATTTTTTTAATTAGTTTTTATTTATTTATTTTATTTTATTTTATTTTTTATTTTATTTTGGGTTTAGGTTTTAATTTAGGTTTTTATTTTATTTTATTTAATTTCTTATTTAGGTTTAGGTTTTAGGGTTTAGGGTTTAGGGTTTATCATTTAGTTTAGAAGTTTAGTGTTTAGGGTTTAGGATTTAGTTTCTTGTTTAGGGTTTAGGGTTTAGGGTTTAGGTTTAGTTTTAGGTTTAGAGTTTAGTTTTAGTTTGGTTTAGGGTTTAGGGTTTAGGGTTTGGGGTTTAGTTTAATGTTTAAGGTTTTGGTTTATTTTAGTTTAGGTTTATAGGTTTTAGGTTTATGGTTTAGGGTTTAGGGTTTAGGGATTAGGGTTTTATTTATGTTTTGGGTTTAGGGTTAGGGTTTTTTTTTTAAATTAAGTAAAATGGTAGGTTTTCATTGATTTAGTTTATTTTTTATTTATTTTAGTTTATTTTATTTTTTATTTTTATTTAGGTTTAATTTTATTTTTATTTAGTTTAGTTTATTTATTTTAGTTTACATTTTATTTTATTTTTTAAGTTTAGGTTTAGGTTTAGGTTTATTTTTTAGTTTAGTTTTTCTTAATTTTATTTTTTATGTTTAGGTTCTATTTTTTATTTTGAGTTTTAGGTTTTGGTTTTTATTTTATTTTTTTAGGTTTAGGTTTTAGGTTTATATTTTAGGTTTATTTTTAGGTTTTATGTTTTAGTATAAGTTTAGGTTTTTTTAGTTAATTTTATTTTATTGAGTTTAGGTTTAGGTTATATTTATTTTAATTTAGTTTATTTTAGTTTAGGTTTAAGTTTATTTTATTTTTATTTTAGGTTTAGGTTTCTTTTAGTTCAAGATTTAGATTTTGTTTTTTATTATTTTCTAAGATTATTTTTAGGTTTAAATTTTTATTTAGTTTTTATTTTATTTTATTTTAGGTTTATTTTATCTTTATTTTAGCTTTAGTTTTTATTTTATTTGGATTTTTTATTTTAGTTTAGTTTAGGTTTTTTATTATTTTTTTTTGAGTTTAGTTTTTATTTTGTATTTTTTCTTTTTAGGATTAGGTTTAGGTTTTAGTTTATGTTTTTATTTTTTTTATTTTATTTTGGTTTAGGTTTTTTTAAGATTTTATTTATTTTAGATTTTAGTTTTTAGCTTTTTAGGGTTTAAGGTTTAGGGTTTAGTGTTAGTTTAAAGTTTAGAGATGAGGGTTTAGAGTTTGGGGCTTAGGGTTTATGGTTTAGGTATTTTTTTTTACTTTATCATTTAGGGTTTAAGGTTTAGGGCTTAGGTTTTAGAGTTTAGGTTTTAGGGTTTAGGGATTTAGGGTTTAGGGTTTAGGGTTTAGGGTTTAGGGTTTATGTTTTAGTTTAGGGTTCAGGTTTTAGTTTAGGGTTTTTGGTTTTTGGTTTTTTTAACATAGAATAAATTTAGATTCAATATTTCTTCTTTTTGAATTCATCAACCAAGTAACACACCAACTTTTCTAGAACACAAGTACATTGATAAAAATGAGCATAGAGCAAATTAAAACCTATATAACTAGAACCATTTTTGTAGACATAGTTCCATAAGGTAGGTGGATTAGATTTCTCCAGTTCCCATCAAAACCACGCAACCTTTATGGATCCACCATCATATATCTCTCTCTCCACCACCACCATTTGTAACCTCGTTGCTCCTCCCACCTCCATAACCACTACTGACCACCACCTCCATATCCATTTTAGATCCCCACCACTGTGATATCCTTCACCTCCATTAGATCTTACGGTTGGCGGTGATGTTCTATAGGTTACGCCCATTCTTATGTCTTTTTTTAAAATCAAAGTGGGAGAATTTTATTACTAGAAAGGGATAAAAGGTCCTTAGGATAAATCTCTAAACTATAAAGAGCTATAATTAGCCTAAAGCGGTAAATCCTACCTATTACAAGAAACCAAAGCAAAAGAAAGAAAAAGGCTAAAGCAACGATAGAAATAGAACAAAATTCTAACAAGGGGTTATATCCCAAAATCTTAGAGATGCATAAGCAACCTACCTACCACAAGAACTTAAGATAGATTAGCATCTAGAAATAAGGACAAACTAAGTAAACAAAAGGAACAAAATACAAATCTTAGATAAGGCTCATAGTCACATTCATCTCAAGGAGCAACAAGATATGTGAGCATCCAAACTTAAGAAGGGTTACAATAACATATGGTGCTTTAGGTTTTTTTTTTTTTTTTTTTAGGTTTTAATCTTAGGTTTTTTTGGGTTTTTAGTTTAGCTTATTTTTGTTTAGGTTTAAGTATATTTTATGTTTAGGTTTTTTTTTTAGTTTATGGAATAGGTTTATTTTTAGGTTTATTTTATTATGTTTAGGTTTGATTTAGTTTTTATTACATTTCTTTTAGGTATATTTTTTCTTATGTTTAGGTTTTATTTTATTTAGGTTTTTTATTTTTAGGTTTATTTTATTTTAGATTAGTTTTTATTTTTTATATTATTTAATTTTTAGGTTTAGGTTTTAGTTTAGGTTTTTATGTTAATTTATTTTGTTTATTTATGTTTAAGTTATTTTATTTATTTTATTGTTAGGTTTTATTTAGTTTAGGTTTAGGTTTTTAGAATTTTTGGGTTTAGGGTTTAGGGTTTAGGGTTTAGGGTTTGGGGTTTAGGGTCTGGTTTATAGGCTTTTTTAGGATTTAGGTTTAGGGTTTAGGTTTTGGTTTATTGTTTAGGTTTTAGGCTTAGGGTTTAGGGTTTAGGGTTGTAGGTTTAGGGTTTAGGGTTAATTTTAGGGTTTGGGGTTTTTTATTTTATTTTTTATTTTTTATTTTTTTGAAAGTAAGTAAACTAGTTCATTTATGTTTATTTGTTATTTTTTGTTTATTTTAGTTTAGTTTATTTTTTAGGTTTAGGTTTAGTTTTTTCTTTCAATTTTGTTTTATTTTTATTTTATTTTTTAGGTTTAGGTTTTATTTTTTATTTCCAGGTTTAGGTTTAGGTTTTATTTTATTTTTTATGTTTATTAGGTTTTATTTTAGGATTTTTTTTTTTAGGTTTAGGTTTATTTTAGTTTATTTTATTTTATTTAGTTTAGGTTTATATTTAGGTTTACTTATTTTAGGTTTTGATTAGGTTTATTTAATTTAATTTATTTTATTTTAGTTTAGGTTTAGTTTTATTTTATTTTTTTATTTTATTTTAGGTTTAGATTTTTAGTTTAGGGTTTAGGTTTATTTTATTTATTTAGGTTTCTTAAGTTTATTTTTTTTTTTTTTAGGTTTAGGTTTTATTTAGTTTTATTTTTTTTTATTTTAGGTTTATTTTATTTTATTTAGTCTTGGTTTTATTTTATTTAGGTTTTTTATTTTTTAGTTTAGTTTAGGTTTTTATTTATTTTATTTTAATTTAGCTTTTATTTTTTTATTTCTTTTCATTTTAGGATTTGGTTTAGGTGTAGGTTTAGGTTTAGGTTTTAGTTTATGTTTATATTTTATTTTATGTTTTATATTTATTTTGTTTAGGTTTTCTTATTTATTTTATTTTTAGGTTTTATTTAGTTTAGGTTTAGGATTTTAGCTTTTCGGGGATTAGGGTTTAGGGTTTAGGTTTTGGGTTAGTTTAGGGTTTAGGTTTAGGTCTTTTTTGGTTTATGGTTTTAGGGTTTAGGGTTTTGGTTTTAGGGTTTAGGGTTTAAAGTTTATGATTTTATGGTTTATGATTTAGGGTTTAGGGTTTAGGGGTTTTAGGGTTTAGCGTTTACATTTTAGGTTTATGGTTCAAGTTTTAGTTTAGGGTTTTGGGCTTTTGTGTTTTTTTTAATAGAGAACAAATTCATATTCAGCATTTCTTCTTTCGATTTCATTGACCAAATAACACACTTTTAAGGCCCAAGCGATGACATATACCAAAAATAAGCACTCATAGAGAAAGTCAAAAACCCTCGATAACTAGAACCCTCTACTGTAAAGACACAGTTCCATAAGCAATAGATTAGATTGACCATTCTTTAATTTCTCCATAACCACCTCGGCCTCTCGAGTTACGAGATCCACCATCATACCCTGATCTCTCCTCACCACCACGCTAACCTCCATCACTCCTCCCTCCTCCATAATCACCACTACTCTATGGGAGATGCACAAACATCCTAAAACCTAAAAAAATAAAATAAAAACCTAAACTAAAATAACAACCTAAAACCTAAACTAAAAAAATAAAACCTACAAATAAACTTAAAGTAAAAACCTAAAACCTAAACCTAAAAAGATAAAATAAAAACTTAACCTAAAACTAAAAATAAAAAATAAAATCTAAATCTAAAAGATAAAATAAAAATAAAACTCAACGAAAAAATAAACCTAAATCTAAACTTAAACATAAAAAATAAAATTAAATTAAAAATCTAAACTAAAATAAATAAACTAAACTAACTAAAAAGAAAAAATAAACCTAAATATAAAAATAAAGTAATCTAAATTAATTAAAACATAAACTAAATATACTAAATAAATCTAAACCTACTGGTTTACTTAATTTTTTTTAAAAAAAAAAACCTTAAATCCTAAATTCTAAACCCTAAACCCTAAATCTACAACCCTAAACCTAAACCCTAAACCCTAAACCCCAAAAAGTTATAAACCCTAAACCTTAAACCCAAAAATGTAAAACCTAAAACCCTAAACCCTAAACTCTAAACCCTAAAACCTAAACACTAACACAAAACCCTAAACCCTAAGCTCCAAATCCAAAACTCAAACATAAAGTAACTAAATAAATTAAAAAATAAACCTAAACCCTAAGAATGGGTAGAACCTAGATGGGAGGAACATCACCGTCAACCAAGCTTAATCTAGATCCGGCGATGGAGGTGAAGTGAGAGGCGATGGTTATCACAGTGGTGGTGGGAGATCTAGAGGTGTTGGTGGATGTGGAGGTGGTGGTTGGACCAATGGTGTTTATGGAAGTGTGAGGAGCGACCGAGGTTATAGCATGGTGGTGGCGGAGGGAGAGATCGAAGATATGATGGTCGATCCCGCTACTTGAGAGGCCAAGGTGGTTCTGATGGGAACTAGAGAAATTAAAGAACGACCGATCTGATCTGCTGCTTATGAAACTATGTTTTACAATAGAGATGGTTCGAATTATCTAGGGTTTTTTATTTGATCTATGCGTGCTCATTTTTTATCTATCGTCACTTGTGTCTTAGAAAACATTGTGTGTTACTTGGTTCATGAAATAGAAAAAAAAATGTTGAGTTCAATTTGTTCTCTAAACAAAACCAAAACCCTAAACTAAAACCTAAACCATAAACCTAAAACCTAAACCCTAAACCCTAAAAACCCTAAACCCTAAACCCTAAACCCTAGAACCAAAACCATAAACCCTAAAACCATAAACCCTAAACCCTAAACCCTAAAACCTAAAACCTAAACCCTAAACCCTAAACCCTAAATCTTAAACCCCAAACCATCTACCCTTAAACCCTAAACTTTAAACCCTAAACCCTAAACCCAAAATTGTAAAAACCTAAAAAGCTAAACCTAAACTAAATAAAACCAAAAAATAAAATAAATAAAAAATCTAAACATAAATAAATAAAATAAAATAAAAACCTAAACTAAAACATAAACCTAAACCTAAACCTAAACTTAAACCTAAACTTAATCCTAAAAATAAAATAAAATAAAAAATATAAACTAAGTTAAAATAAATAAATAAAAACCTATACTAAATTAAAAAAATAAAATAAACCTACTAATAAAAAACCTAAATATAATAAAACTTAAACTTAAAATAAAAATAAAATGAACTTAAAATAAAATAAAATAAAAACTAAATAAAAATCTAAACCTAAAAAATAAAACTAAATATAAAACCTAAAAATAAATAAAAAATAAAACATAAACCTTACACTAAGAAAAAATCTAAACCTAAAATAATAAATAATAAATAAACCTAAACCTAAACCTAAACTAAAATAAACTAAACTAATATAAATAAAATCGAAACATAAACCTACAATAAACTAAACTTAAACCCTAAACTAAATAAAATAAAATAAATTAAAAATAAACCTAAAAATAAACCTAAAATAAAAACCTAATACCTAAACAAAATAATAATAAATAAAAACTAAACCTAAACCTAAAAATTAAAAAAAACTTAAACTTAAAAAATAAAATAAAATAAAACTAAACTAAAAAATAAACATAAACCTAAACCTAAGCCTAAAAAAATAAACTAAAATAGAAAACCTAAACTAAAATAAGTAAACATAAAATTAATAAACTAAACTAAATAAAAATAAAAAATAACCTCAATGAAAGTATAAAATAAACTAAAACATTTTGGTTTACTTAATTTAAAAAGAAACCCTAAACCCTAAATATAAAATTCTAAACCATAAACCCTAAACCTTAAAACTAACTCTAAACCCTGAACCCTAAACCCTAAACCCTAAACACTAACCCTAAACCTAAACCCTAAACACTAAACACTAAAAACCCAAAACCCTAAAGCCAAAATTCTAAACCCTAAATCCTAAACCCTAAAGCATAAAGTAAAATGTAACCCTAAACCCTAAGCTAACTTTAAACCCAAACCCTAAACCATAAACCCTAAAATTCTTAAACCCTAAAGCCTAAAAACTAAACCCTAATCCTTAAAAATAATAAACCCTAAAGGCTAAAAACTAAACCCTAATCACTAAACCATAAACCCTAACCCTAAACCTTAAACACTAAAACCCTAGACCCTAAAATCATAAACCCTAAACCATAAACCTTAAGCCCTAAACTCTAAACCCTAAAAACTCTAAAAGCTAAACCTAAACTAAATAAAATATTAAAATAAATAAATAAATAAACCTAAACCTAAATAAAATAAAAAATAAAATAAAATAAAATCTAAATTGAAACCTAAACCTAAACTAAAAATAAAATTAAATAATAAAATAAAAATAAACTAAACTAAAATAAATAAGAAAAAATAATATAAACTTTAGAATAGAAAACCTAAATAAACTAAAAACTAAATGTAAAATAAATAAAAATAAACCTAAAATAAAATAAAATAAAAACTAAATAAAAACCTAAACCGAAAAAATTAACCTAAAAAGAAATTAAAAATAAAATCAAAATGCTAATCTTAAAAAAACCTAAACCTAAATTAAAAATAAAATAAACAATATAAAATACAGCTAAACCTAAACTAAAATAAATAAAACCTAACCTAAACCTAAAATAAACTAAACTAAACCTAAACCTAAACAAAAAGTAAATAAGATAAAATAAACTAAAATTAAACCAAAACCTAAACTAAAAAATAAAACCTACAAATAAACCTAAAATAAAAATCTAAAACCTAAACCTAAAAAAATAAAATAAAAACCTAACCCAAAACTAAAAATAAAAAATAAAATCTAAATCTAAATGATAAAATAAAAACAAAACTCAACTAAAAAATAAATCTAAATATAAACTTAAACCTAAAAAATAAAGTAAAATTAAAAATCTAAACTAAAATAAATTAACTAAATTAAATAAAGAAAATAAACCTAAATAAAAATAAAAAAATAAAGTAAACTAAAATAAATAAAAATAAACTAAATATACTAAATAAATCTAAACCTACCGGTTTACTTAATTTAAAAAAAAACCTTAAACCCTAAATTCTAAACCCTAAACCCTAAACCTAAACCTAAACCCTAAACCCTAAACCTACAACCCTAAACCTAAACCCTAAACCCCAAAAAAACTATAAACCCTAAACCTTAAACCTAAAACATAAAACCTAAAACCCTAAACCATAAACCCTAAACCCTAAACTCTAAACCCTAAAACCTAAACACTATCCCTAAACTCTAAACCATAAGCCCCAAACCCAAAACTCAAACATAAAGTAACTAAATAAATTAAAAATAAATTGAAACCCTAAGAATGGGTAGAACCTAGATGAGAGGAACATCACCGTCAACCAAGCTTAGTCTAGATCCGACATTGGAGGTGAAGTGAGAGGCGATGGTTATCATAGTGGTGGTTGGGGATCTAAAGGTGTTCGTGGATATGGAGGTGGTGGTTAGAGTAGTGGTGGTTATGGAAGCGGGAGGAGCGACGAAGGTTATAGCCGTGGTGGTGAAAGGGAGAGATCGAAGATGATGGTTGATCCCGCTACCGAGAGGCCAAGGTGGTTCGATGGGAACTGAGAATCAAGAACAGATCCACTATTATGAAACTATGTTTTTATAATAGAGATGGTTCTAATTATCTAGGGTTTTAATTGCTCTATGCATGCTCATTTTTTATCTGTCATCGCTTGTGTGTTAGAAAACATGGTGGGTTACTTGGTTCATTAAATCAAAAAAAAGAATGTTGAGTCTAAATTTGTTCTCTGTTAAAAAAAAAACCAAAAACCCAAAACCGTAAACTAAAACCTAAACCCTAAACCCTAAAAACTTTAAACCCTAAACCCTAAAACCTAAACCCTAAACCCTAAACCCTAAAATCATAAATCCTAAACCCTAAACCCTAAAACCTAAACCCTAAACCCTAAACCCTAAACCCTAAATCCTAAACCCCAAACTCTATACCCTAAACCCTAAACCCCAAACCCTAAAAACTAAAATCTAAACTTAAACTAAATAAAACCTAACAATAAAATAAATTAAGACTAAAACCTAAACCTAAACTAAAAAAAATAAAATAAAAAATAAAGACTAAAATAAAATAAAATTAATAAAAACCTAAACTAAACTAAAAATAAAAACCTAAATAAAATAAAAATAAAACTTAAAATAAAAATAAAATAAACCTAAACCTAAACTAAAATAAACTAAACTAAAATAAATAAAACCTAAACCTAAACCTAAGCTAAATAAAATAAAATAAACTAAAAATAAACCTAAACCTAAACAAAAAAATAAACCTGAAAATAAACCTAAAATGAAAACCTAAACCAAAAAAAATAAAATAAAACCTAAACCTAAACTTAAAAAAAATAAAACTTAAACCTAAAAAAAATAAAATAAAATAAACTAAACTAAATAAAATAAAAAATAAACTAAATTAAAAAATCTAAACTAAAATAAAAAAACCTAAAATAAAAAACTAAACTAAATAAAAAAAATAAAATAAACTAAATAAAATAAAAAATAAATAAACTAAAATAAATAAAATAAACTAAATAAATTAAATAAACCTAAATACTAATTTACTTAATTTTAAAAAAAATTTAAAAGAACCCTAAACCCTAAACCCTGAAACTAACACTAAACCCTAAACCCTAAACCTAACCCTAAACTAAACCTAAACTAAACCTAAACCTAAACAAAACTAAACTTAACTTAAACTAAAACTAAACTAAACCCTAAACCCTAAACTTAAAACCCTAAACCTAAAACCTAAACTTAAATCTAAACTTAAACCCTAAACTCAAATCCTAAACTATAAACCCTAAATCTAAACTGCTAACCTAAACTCCTAAACTATATACTTAAACCCTACAACTCACCCTAAACTTAACAAACTAAATACAAACTTAAACCCTCACTAAACCCTAAAGTTTAAACACTAAAGCTAAAACCTAAACCCTAAAACCTAACCCTAACCTTAAACCCTAAATTTAAATTAAACCTTAAACCCTAAACCCTAAATCCTAAATCCTAAACCAAAACCCTAAAACTTATTTTACATTTTCGGTGGTTATGTTTTGACCTCTTACTTCTAGGTTGGACTGGTGATTCTTATCTTTCCATCTTAGGTTGGCTTGGTTTTTTTTAGTCTGGTGGCTATTATCTTCTCTGCCTTATTACTCTAGTTGTTAGTGGATGACATGTTTTCTGGCTTTTATTTTTTTTGCAGTTTGTTTTGTTGCCTCCTCTTGAACTTGAATTACTTTTTAGGTTTTCATGGTTGGATGGGTGGCCTTCCTAGTGGGAACTACTATTGTTGCCTTGGGCCTTATTTTGAGAGAGTTTCTTGGCTACTTTTTGGGATTGCCTCCCGTTCCTTATTATTGTTATTGTTGATCATTCTTTTCCTTGGTTTTGTGTTTATATCTCCTAGTATTAGCCTCATTGGGTGCATTATTTGTAGAAGTTTTGTGTTGTTATTATGCTTTCTATCGTTAGTCTTTTTTTTTGTGGGAAGTTTAGTTTCGAGTGGCACCATTAGCTATTGCCTATATGGTTGTGCTTCTTTTGGACCCCATTGCTTTGTTGGCTTTTCCTACCATTGATGTTTCCTTGATGCTACCTTATGATTATTATTTTACTTAGTCATTTTTTTTTTTTTTTTTTTTTTTTTTTTTTTTTTTCACTGTTGACAACCTTTCATTGATCCTTTTGATTGACTTTGGTATCGGTGGTTGGTGGGCCTTTGGCCTCTTTGTGTGGCTATTTTGTCTTCTGGTGATTTTCACTAGTTGCATCTTATGTTTCCTTCAATTGATGGTTTAATTTATGACCTGTTTAGTCATTTGTGGTTGCTCACCCTAGTTTGGCTTGGTGACTGCTACTAGTTGGTACTTTGTCTTGAGGGCTCCTATCTTGGTTTTGTTGGCTATTTTTCTATTAATTGGCATGGGTCTGGTGCTTGCTGATGACTAGTTTTGGTTTTCCTTGGTTTAGAGCTTGGATGGGTATTTGGATAATGGTTGTTATTGGTGTTCTGACTTTGTTTTAGCCTCTTTCTAGGTTATTATGATTAGTCTATTGTGGTTTTTTTTGGTGGTTTGCTAGCTAGTTGTCGGTTGCTCTTTTTATTTAATGCAGATCCGAACTCTATGATTCCTAGCCTTGGATGTTTACTTATAATGTGTCTGTTAGCTATGATGGCTTTGATGTTACTCATTCTCTCTCTAGTTGGTAGCATTACATATGATTGTAATCCTTCTTTATGAAGTTTGATGCTCATATGTATTGTTGCCCTTGGATGATCCTAATTGAGCTGAGCCTCTTTCTCATCTATCCTTTTCCTCTCTCCATCCTTATCCTTTTAGCTATGACTTTGCCTTTGTAGTATTTTTGTAGATTTCTTTTATAGTTGGAACTTTGAAGAGGGAATGGCCATTACTCACCAACCTAAGCTATTGTTGTGGATCTTGCTTATCTTACTTTCTCAAAGGAATCATGAATCACGACTCATCCTTTACTATTTTAAGCATTTGTTTTAGTCTTACTTGTCTTCTTCTCTTATGATTTTAGCTATTGTATTTGCTCTTTTATTTTCTTTTCTTTTCTAATGTACTTAGATGGGGTTTAGCTCTTTAGGTTTCTTGTATCTCGAGTAGTTGAATCTTAGCTTTACCCTTTAAGGACATTATATCCTTTATGGTAATAAAATTCTAACTTTCCCCATAAAAAAATCCTAAACCCTAAACCTAAACAACCCTAAACAACCCTAAACCCTAAAACCTTAATCCCTAAACCCTAAACCCTAAACACAAACTGTAAAACCTAAACCCTAAACCCTAAACAATAAACCCTAAAACTCTAAACCCTAAACTAATCCTAAACCCTAAAGCCTAAACACTAAACCCTAAACCTAAACCTAAACCTAACCTAAACCTTAAACCCTAAAAGCATAAAACCTAAAACCTAAACCCTAAACCCTAAACCCTAACCCTAAACCCTAAACCCCAAACCCTAAACCTAAACCTAAAGTAACTAAATAAATTAAGAAATTAACCTAAACCTTAAAACCTAATAAACCTAAACCCAAACCTAAACCCTAAGAATGGGAAAAACCTTGACGATAAGAACATCACTATCAACAAGGCTCAGTCTAGATTTGGCAATAAAGGCGAAGGCGGAGGTGGCGATTATCACAATGGTGGTGGGGGATCTAGAGGTGCTAGTGGATATGGAGGTGGTGGTCGAGCAAGTGGTGGTTATGGAAGCTGGAGGAGGAAGGTTACATGGTGGTGGCGAGGGAGATCAAGGATATAATGGTCGATCCCGCTACTTGAGAGGCCGAGGTGGTTCTAATGGGAACTGGAGAAATTGAAGAATGATCAATCTGACCTGCTACTTATAGAACTGTCTTTACAAAGGGAGATGGTTCTAGTTATCTAGGTTTTTGATTTTCTCTATGCATGCTCATTTTTTATCTATGTCATCACTTGTCTCAAAAAGTGGTGTGTGGTGTTTATTTTTGAGATGTGGGACACCACAATGATCTTAGGGTACTTATTGAAATGATCGTATGACATTAAGAAAAGATGCACTATCTTGAAAGATAGAAATCATTACCCCATAATGGACCTAATCACCTAATAAGGACTCTTAAGGCATGATGGGTCTCCAATGTAGAGATCTTTCCTACTTTACATGGAAAAGTAAAGTAGCATTTATATTAAGCCTTTTGTTATGGAGGCAAGCCTCCATAGTTAATTACATCCTAAGGGATGTGAATCCCTTAAGAATACTCGATTAAAGTAGTAATTAAAGTCTCAAAAGATTTCAAGGCTAGACTATCAAAGGATTATTTGTATTGGAAAATTAAGTGGAAAACTCAAGGAGAAGACTTATTATCAAGCCAAAGGAAAAAAGGGGAATGCTCTTGATACTAGAAACCTAGTGAGCATTTCAACCTATCCTATAATTGGACTTTAGAATTTTGAAATTGAAGAGAAGATCAATTTTGTTAAAGTTGACATTTCATTAGCTAGACTTGTAATCCAACAACACAAGATTGGAGATGCCTAAGAGAGGATTTATGCTTGTAGCCCAAAGAAACAACCACCTTGGATCCTAAATATAGAGGAGCCAAAGCCAAAACCTAAATCTAAGTGAAAATAGGCATATGGTTTAACTCCATAAGAGAGGATAAACCATCCGACTGCTAGACTTACAACCATCTGGAGCTAACACCCCTATGCTTTAAATCTAAGAAGTCCTATCATATGATTTGCAAGATTAGTTAGGCTGTTGTTTAATTAGAAAGAAACTAAAGTCCTTAAACCCACTCCCTAAGAGACTAGAGCATGAGTGGTATGAGCATATGACTTAGTCTAATGTAACATCTTTTCATATTTTATTTATTTTGACACTTCATTTTGACAAAGGCTTTCAATTTATGATACCTACATGCATGAGAAAATAAGGTTGTTCTCTAAATCATCAAGAAAGGGGTGTTTTCCAACACAAAGGATGCCCTCACAGGTCAAGCATTCCTTTATCTTGCAAGGATGAAAATTCCTTATTTTTAAGAGTGAAAAAATATGATATGCATGTTATTGGCCATTTAACATTCAGGTAAGGGATTACTAAATCTTTTAATTATCTTGATTCATGTCATAGGCTTTATGTCAAGTTATGAATTGTTAAAAACTTTAGTTATGAGTTGTAGTTGGACAGAAAAATCATTTTTTTTTCTAAGAGCCTAATCGCATTCAAGGCCACACATTCAAACATCAAACAAATAAAGAAACTAAGAAAAACATGACATCCTAATTGTGAACTTTAAACACAACATCAAACAAATTTTATAGCTAATGTAAAAGAATAATAAACCAATGTGATTGGGTGCCGCCATACAACCTGAAAAGAAAAATGGGTAATCGAGCTCTACCCTTATACAATCGGTACATAAAAGAATAATTTATAATTTATAAATGATAAATGCTATAGGGGGTCTTCATGTCTTCATGTATCTTCCTTCTTCTTTGACTTGGTTTGATCCACTTCAAAGGTTTCACATGGCCTCCCATGATAAAGCCTTCTAGCCAATGCTCATCCTTATCCCCCCATAGCACTAATCCTAATTCCTAATGTAAAATTACATTAAAAATAGGAAAAGTAAATCTAACTACACCTATAAGATAAGTGTTAGCTAAAGACACATACAACCCATGCAATTATATTTATAATTTGGACTTAACACCCTGCATATGGGTAACCAAGCCCATCTATCCTAACATGGATTATGCTTAGGGGCTTAAGCAACCTGCAAAGAGAGCATTTATATTTATTTTAAGTGATAAACATAATCCCTTATAAAAAAATATGATTAGGCTAATCACAGCTTACCATCTAGTCTATAAAACATACACCCTAACATCTAGTCTAAAATAATACATCATAAAATATAACATACATCACAACATGCACCGTCCTAACATAAGGCTAGAAGTGGTGACTTAATCTAATGTGTGTATATTAAGGCTTGTGTGGTATGTCCTAACTAGGCTTTAGAGTTAGGATTTTCTAAGTGTAGAAAGATTCAACTTAAAGGGTGGTTTCACTTCAAGTTCTTTAGTTAATTTGCAAGTTTTAATTTGTTTTTTTTTGTTTCATATAACCTACACTTAGCAACTAAGTGTTGTAAAGAGAAGAAAAGAGGTTGGCCTTTTCATCCCTACCTTAAACCACTTTCTAAAGCCTATTAATTTGATTTAGTTCTCTTTAGTGAATGGCTTATTACACATTTTAGATTAATCCTAAGTTTAGGTTCTCTTTAAATAATTCTATTCAATGTGAAATGCTTCTTAAGATTAATCTAATTGAAATACTATCACATGACATGCTAAATCATTCCTCCATCACATGTAACATGCATATGATTAAGTCTTAAGTATACCTACACATACAATATGTTTTAGCATACTTGAATGATGGATGTGAGTATGTACATTTGAAGCTTTATATTTCTTCTCTGATTGAATTATTTTTTTCATATTAATTTAAGGCTCTATCTAAATTCTTATGCAAAAAATACATAGGGATGAAATTAAACAAGTACGTGTCATTGTTAACCAAGGAAGTGAGGTAATCAAATGACCTCCTTGGGTGTAGCTAAAGCCTCATATTCCTGGGATATCCAGACTATATACCATTACATTCAAACCATATGTAAATTTACATGCATGAACATAAGAAAGAGAGCTCCAAATCACATGATCAATTAATTCAATCACTTGAACAATTGCAAATGCATGTATTTTAATAAAAAGGAAGGATTACCATTCTCTAATTAAATACACACATGTATGTATAAAAGACATAAGCAAGTACGTGCCTTTGTTAAACTTGAGAAGTGAGGTAATCAAATGACCTCCTTAGGGCTAGCTAAAGCCTCATATGAATGTCAGACTATATACCACTTTTCTTAGATACATACACATGTATTCATAATTTGGAGAATGAAAATCATGCAAAAAAATTGATATTTAATTTGATTGATTCATTTATGTATATGAATTAAAGCCTCATCCAAATTTTAGTATTGAAATACATAAGAATGAAATCAAATGGAGTACGCATCATTGTTAAACCAGGGAAGTGAGCTAATCAAATAACCTCCTTGGGGCTAACTAAAGCCTCATATTTTCTGGATATCCAGACTATATACCCATTAACATTCTCACTTACATAAATCAATACATGAATAAACTAAAAGGAGCTTCACTTCATACATTTAAGCTATAATCACATGCATCTCCTATGTATTTATAACTTGCATTCATAGCATATGTAACCATTCATTTATAAGCTTTGGAAAATATGGATTTAATAGTGATAATAGCCACACATATTATAAATTAAATCAACACATGCAAGCTTGACATAAAGGAAACCCATTTGACTTAATTAATTTGGAAAAGATGAATGTGTGATTTCAAATGACATACAACATTTGACATGATTGAAAAGGAATGAATGAGCATAAACATGTGATTTCATTCAATTAAATTAATTCTAAGGACAATCAAATCAAATAAAAGCATTTAAAGAAAACCAACACTTTTAGTTATCACTTTCAATTTCATATTTGATTTGGTTTGAAGAAATGAGGAAAATTTGTTGATCCTAACCCATTCCCATGTTTGTGATTTAATTTGGTTTAATGAAAAGTAATTTAGTTGATTTTATGGGTTAATTAGGTTGTACTATGCATTAAATACATTAATTAACCCTTACCTAAGTTGCCTTAATTTAATTAACCAAGTAATTATGATCCAACATGATATGTACATACATTGGAAATCAAATCAATAATGAACCTAAAAAATGAAAGAGGCCTAATGCAATTGGCTCATAAATAGTGATTAATTAAGTTAAGAAGCTTAATTAAGTACTTTCATGGTTTTCCCACACATGGGTTAACCATAATTTTCCTTAAATGTCTTTAGGATATTGAACACCTAAAGATCTACCAATGAATTGATTAATTAAGATTCCATGTGATTATAGTTTCAAATTGATTAATTAAGCAATTCAATGAATGAATTAAACCATCAATTAATCCCAAATTAATAATTTCCATTCAAGTGAAATGGACTTAGGGAAAAGATTGGGAAAGAGGTCCAAATCTCATTCTCCATGCCCATTCACTATTTCAAAATGATTAGCAAGCTTAATTAATGATTTTATTACTATTTAGAATATTAATTAATTAAGAAAGTAATTAAGGTTAAGAAAACCAATTTCCCTAATTAACCAAGTATTAAATACCAAGAAAATTATGGGACACAAAGGTCATCCCATTAATCAACCTCAAAAAGTTTGGGATTAATTACATAGGTAATTAGAGAGTAATTAAGCTAATTATATATTTAATTAAATAGAAATTAAGCCTTAATTATTATTCAAAATTAATTAGGATCAATTTTAATTGAATCATCTCTTAAATACCTTCAAAATAAATTATTACTTGCATTTTTATGATTTTTCTATGATTTGTTATAATTTTCCAATGTTTCTGATTTAAATGATTTTCCATGATTTTTATAAAGTCTATTAATTTATTTTAACTATTTGAACTTCGTAATGCAATATCTCTCCAATTCATAAATCCTTTTGACTTGAAATTTTATGGAAGGTAGATTTTACTTCAATTTTATCTCAGAGAATTTCAAATCAATTTGATGTGTCTTATAGTTTAATTAATGAAATTTGATTTTCCTAAAGCTTAAATTAAGCTCATAATATGTAAATTTTAGTTTTGATTCATTGGATTCATCTTGAAAAGATAAATCCAACCTTATTTTAATTTTTAGTTAAGTATTTTATTTTTTGTGAATTTTTGAAGTTTCGTGTTTTAATTTTTTAAAAAAGCCTAAAATCCCTAATTTCTTACTTAACCTAGTCGGCTTGAAGTTGATTGGACCATGCAAAGGCCAATGGCGACGATGCCTCACAGATGAGTGGGAATGAATAGGATGCATGATCGATCGACCATCGATCGGATCGACAGATGCACGATCATGATCCGAGCTAATGATCCATTAATTAGAGCCATGAGATCCAATTGAATGTCCATCTCCTGAATGGGAGATCGACACGCAGATCCACAAGAAATGGATGGAACACTATTCTAGGTGGGATTTTGTGATTCTTGTAAAGAAATTGAATGAAAACTTCATTTTAGGCTCAATTTTCTAGCGATCTACTCCAAAAATCACTCCAAATGCATGGGGATGATGTAAAATAAAAAAAATGCAAGGGTAATATAAAGAAAATTCCTAAAATTGAGCAAAAAACCATTACAAATAAAGAATTACAATTTTAGAAAATTATCTCACCGGATTGATTGGTGGTGGTGATGATCCGAGCATGCTCTTGAGTGGATGAAGAAGCTTTAGAATGGGTTTGGGCTCTTACTTCACTTTAGAATAAAGTATCCACCAATGGTCACCACTTCCTCACCGGAATCCAGTTGATTTTGATGGCTTTTACTCAAAAACCAAGTGGGAAAGGTTGCTAGTTGGTTTGGGAGCTCTAGGAGAGTGAAATGAGTGTGTGGGGAAGAGTTTTGCCTCTGTATTTTTGTCTCCTAATGGCAAAATCACCTCATTCATGGTGATTTTGGCTCCAAGTGGGTGTCCTTTGAGGTGGTTGGGATTCTCCTTAGTGGCTTAATTTGGTTGCCCAAGGAGGGGAGGTGACTATGAAGGACAAGTGGGTGTCCTAGCAAAAAAAGTGGAGGTCCTTCATTCCAAGTGTTCTAATGATGGAGGGGAGGTGATTTCACCTCCCATAAGTAAGTCACCCAACCACCTCTTGGGGTTGACGGTCCTTGGAGCCTAGGGACCAATCTGAGTGTCAAGTGGCCAAGGAAGAGAAATGACCATTTATATGGATGTTTTGTCTTATGTGATACCCTTAGCCCAAAGGTAGAGTGGTCATTTGATATTGAATTTGATTTAGTAGATTTGAAATGAGTCAAAAGTGAGTTGGCTAAATTTCATTTCATTAGGAGTTCATTTGCTTAGGTTTGGCTCAATTTGACCCATTTGGGTCATATTGGGTCAAAACAGATTAGGTTGACCAATTGGTCAAATTGGGTTAAACTAAGGATTAGATCAAGTTCATATTACTATTTGGAGAGGATTGTATTTTTGCTTTGATTTAATTTGGTTTAGTCTAATTTGACCCTTTATGTCAATTTAGGTTAACTTGGGTCAAGAGGGCCAACTGGCTAGGTTTAGCTCAATTGAAGGTCAAGTCATGTTTAAATATTGATTCTGGGGTTTATTTAAATCATTAGTTTCAATGAATTTGGCTTAGGTTGCAATTTGGCTAGTTTGGTTTATATAGGCTAAAGGGTTGACTTGTGTTGACTCAATTTATATCAATTGATCATCCTAGGGTGATCAACAATCATGACATGAAGTTTGGATTGGCTTAATTCACTTTGATTTGTATTGAATAGGATTTTGGTTCATGTAGGTCAAATTGGCCACTTTGGGTCAAGTGAACCAATTGGATTTAGTTGGCTTGATTTAGTTGAGTTTATATATAGATTTAAGATTGATATATAAATTCAACTACAATTGGTTTGGATTCAAATGAGTTTTGGTTCATTTGAATATTTCAAGTCAAATGGGCTAGGTTGGGTTTGACTTGGGTTGATTTTGGTTTGACTGGATGATTGTAGGTTTCATTTATATTTGGATAGATGATTGAAGGAATGATTGATTCAAGAGAAAATCCATTGATTTTGGCTTAATTTAGATGGGTTTTGGCCAAGTTCAAGGAAATGGCTTAAAGGGTTTAAATTGGGTTTTGATTTGATTTTGGATTTGGTTTTGGCTATTTGAATTTATATTTCATTTATATTTGAGAAGATGAAGGTACAATTGATTTATAAGAAAATCAATTGAGTTGATTGAATTGGATGGAAATTTTGCTAAGTTCGTGAAGGTTGATTAAAGAGCTTGGGAAGGATTTCAAGTTTAGATTTGATCTTGGGTTTCTATCATTTGGAATTGAGTTTGGACTTGGATTTGGATTTGAAATTGAGTTTGAGGTTTGGTTGGAAATTTGGATTTGAATTGAATTTAAAAAGGTGTACATGGATTGGGTTTAGGCTATAGGGTAGGTGATTTTTCTAAGTCCCTAAGGCATGGCCTAATCCTATGATTAACCCTTCTAATTCTCTAGGCTTAGGTAAAGTGTTCACCCACTCTCTAGAAGTGTCTTATGACTAAAGAAACCTTAGTGTTTAGAAGGTTCCTCGATCTAAGAAGAGGAGGTTGAAAACTCACTCCAAAAGTGAGGTCAACAAAAAGGACCACCCAATAGGTGTGGTGTAATTGACAAGGCACACGATGTATGCATTGAGGGTATCAACAACATCAAAAAGACTGCAAAGACTAATGAAAATGATTTATACCTAAACCCAAAAGGTAGATAGAATCATGATCTGAAAGTAGCTCTCTTTATCCCAAGGGCATAAGAGAGGAATGGAATCCATGGGGATTGAGTATGTGAACCTTCCACTAGGGAAGAAGTTCAAGCTATCCATAGGATATGGATTTGAGTTTGATTGTGAATATGATTTGTTTGGGTGTATCCACTGGGATTAGAATCTATAATCTCTTATTGATTGGGAATGTGAACATTCCACTAGGGAAGGTGTTCTGCTATCCATTGGGATAAGAGTTTGATGGTATTTCTTATGGCTCCACCGAAAGATTAATTTGATTGCTAAGAGAAGTTTGGTTTATTTATATGTTTTAATAACTCCACTTGGAAGGTTGGTTTCAAATTTAGTTTATTATGGACCCCTTCGGTGCGATGGACCCACTTAGAAGAGGCTATGTGTTGACCTATCTCGCATAAATCCAAAGGGATAGTCTAGGCATAAGGTAGGACTATCCACCTAAGTGTTGCCTATTGGATTGCAATGGCTATACTTAGAAGAAAGCATAGTAGACTTACATCTTTCAAAGGTGGATCAACCGCTTGGGTGATCTGTGGATCCATAAATTGAACCCAGGCACTAAGAGTGAATGCCACTAGGGACTTATGTCAACTCAAAAGTAGTTAAGATTAATTTCATTAATTTCAATGATTTTTTTAATTTGATTGGATCCCATCATGTGATGGACCGCAGAGAAGGGCTATGTCCCTTGGCCTATCTTAGATTTACGATCCAAAGGGCTAGTACTGGCCAAGGGTAGGACAATCCAACTTAAGGGTGCCTTTCAGCAATGCTTTGCTAGACAAAGCATAGTTACATCTAAAAGTAAGGAATAACTGACCCATTGGATGCTAACAAATTGAGCAGACCTAGGCCTCCCATCGGTAACGACATAAAAGAATGCAGACTTACATCACCAAAGCATGACCACGAGGTAACCTATTGTTAATAATTGAACGACCCAAGGGTGATATTGAGAAAGTGTGGGGACTTATCTCAACTCATGGTAGATTCTTATATGAGTTTTGTTGACACCCCTAAAGATAGATGCCTACTTGAAAGGTGATATTAATATCCATATATATATATATATATATATATATATATATATATATATATATATATATATATATATATATATATATATATATATATATATATTATTTGTTGGACTAGACCTATCTTAGATTTTTAGACCAAGGGAGAATCTATGCATCCACATAATAGATCTCTAACCACAAATAGGAAATGGGGATCCAATCCAAAGTAACCTGGTGTGTCTAAATGAGGTCGCATAGGAGCCAAATAGAGTGCCCACAAGGGAGGTACCACTAGGGGCATTATCTTGGACCCTATAAATAAGAAAGCCTGTAGGTGTATGGTAGCCAACTCAAGGAGAAAGCATAGTAGACTTACATCTACCATGAGTGGTGTATCCACTGGGTGGGTCACGCCGATAACAACACCAACCAACCTAAGTTCCCATGGTGCAAACAATTAGTCTAGAAGAAGGCATGTAGACTTATATCTCCTAAAGTTGAACGATTGTCGGATAATCAGTTGACATATCCACCTAGGGCTGCGGGTGCAATGTTATACTTAGAAGAAAGTAAAGACTTACATCTTTTGAAGTGAGGAAACCACTTGGGTGACCCATTAGCATAACTAGTCAAAACCCAACCTAAGGCGACTACTAAGTAGGGAGTCACAAAGAAGGACTAGACTTGAAGTAGTCAAGAAGAAAGGTGCCATTACCCACCTAATCCTCTACCACCAAGTCGTCGATGGCTAGTCCAAGAAGAAAGCATATAGGAGATTTCTATTCTCTTAAATGAAGCCAACATGAAGGTAGCTTATTTACCACATCATAAGGGATACCATGCTAACACAGTGCTTGTCGGAGTGCAATAGTCAAGTCAGGAAGGAAAGCATAGTAGACTTACATCCTTCTAAATAAAGGGACCACTGATGACACCAGGGTAGTAGCCCAACCTAGAGCAGCTAATGAGTGAGTGCCATATGGGGCATTATCCCACATCAAAGTAGCCATGATAAAGATGTATGTGGGTTTGTCGATATATACTCAACCAAGTAGTTCATGATGGCTAGTTTAAGAAGAAGGCACGATCAAGAAGACCTACCATGCAAACAAGGCATCATGCACCATCAAGTTAAGAAGGAAAGCATAGCCGATTTACATTCTCCTGAATAAGGGACCACTGGGGTGACACACTAGCAGGATAACACATCAGCCCGACATAGAGCAGCTAATGAGTGAGGGCCACGGGGGGCGTTATCCCACATCAAAGTTGCCAAGATAAAAGATGTGTATTTGTTCATGTGTTTGTGTTGTGTTAATGTAGGATAGGATGCCGCTTGGGTTCCTTACACCTACCTTAAACACATCAAAGAGTGGATGAAATGGTGCCACAAGGGCAATGTGACTCCACCAAGAAATGATGTCGCCAAGTTCTCTTACACCTAACTTAGTTGTACCAAAAAAAATGATGCCTTGGGTTCTTATACACCTATCCTAAGCACCAGAGAATCATATGTAGTTGTGTTTGTGTTGAAGGATAGGATGCCACTTGGGTTCTCTTACACCTATCCTAAACCAGTCATGGTGGATTCATAAAATAAGCAAATAATGCTTCCAATGAATAGGGATTTGATGAATGGAAAGATAGGATTTTTATTGATGATAATTATTTTCAAACATTATTTTAAGGATAGTATTTCTTTAAATAGAGCGTTGATTGGAAGCATCAGCTCCCCACCATAGTGGTTTAAACTACTTTCCATCCTTCAAGCACCAAGGTAGGCCTTTCAACAATCAAAGTAGAATCTTGATTTGAAAAGTTTTGAGATAGACTAACTTTGAAAGAGTTTAAACCATCAATATTCAACATTAATGAAATCTCTCTATTAAGTAGAATCTTGAGGATGCATCTCTAATGTCACTTTAATCTCTTTAGATCAATCTTATTATCCCATGATGCTTTACTACAAGTTAGAAACTCCCTAAAGTCATCCTAATTGTATACTTTGGGATTCAACTTCAAGTGTAATTGTCATAACCAATCAAAGACAACTACATCATAAAGATGGTCTTCCTTTTCTTTAACCCTGGTGACCAAAGAAAGGCATGACCTTATAGTGATAAATTCCAAGTGTAAATGACCTCTCATCCTCTAGCATCATTCACCCATCCTTGAATGAGAAGACCGCATGTAAAGAGGCTATGTCTACTATCAAATTTGAAATAGGTAATGTGGATTCATCTTCAAGACATGCATAACCAAAATCTTTAGAATCATATATATGTGGATTTGAATGTCCTTCCTTTTGATTGGGCATAATGTTGGGTAATCATGATAGTATTCTTCTTCAATAAGGTTGACTTCAAAGATCTTCTTCTTGGAAAATGTTTGCATCAATAGTTTGCAAAGTAGGAATAGCAATAAGTTCAATTTTGAGTTTGTAGACTGCTACCTAGAGATGTATTGGGCACTTCATTATGGTCTTAGGTAAACCACTTTAAACTAAAAAGTAACCCAACCAAGTCATTGGCATTTTCTTTCTAACTTATCATGTATGGATGTTGGGAGGGTGGGTGGACTACCTTATGTTGTGAGGTTAATCCTTAAAACTCATTGGTTGATGATCTTCTTCTCAACTAGGAGTGTATCCTCTACTTGAAAGTCTTCTAAATCTTTTAAGCAAAGTTGACAAGAAAAGATGATTTAATTACTTCATTTGAAGGTTTCTACAACTATTGAATCCTCTTCGAGCTTGAAGAAAGAGAGGAAGTGGAAGATAATCTATATATATATATATATATATATATATATATATATATATATATATATATATATATATATATATATATATATATATATATATATATAGAGCAACTCTTAACTTCCAATCCTATAATAATATCATGAGATAGTAAAATTGGAGTCAATGTCTCGATACCCACTAAGTTTCTAGTCATATCATTCATGAATTATCCTTTTAGAACTTTTGTTTTACTATTATCTATTTCAAAAAAAAATATATATATATATATATATATATATATATATATATATATCTATATATATATATATATATATATATATATATATATATATATATATATATATATATATATATATATATTTTATCTTTTATTCAAATTTCTCTTTCTTTATCCTTTCTTCCAAATCTTTATTATTGGTGCTTTAATTTTTCTCTTTTTCTTCTTTTCTCTTTTTGTTTCATTTTTTTCTTTCTCTACTTTTTTTTGAGTCTTTGTTTATATTGTGTTCTCTGGAGGGGATTTCTTGTCTTTCCTTTCCATAGGATATTCTATATTGAGTATGACTTGAGGAGGTTGTCACTAACTGAGCAAGGAAGAATCAGGTTAAGTTCCAATCAAAAACTTCTCTATCTTCTTAGCTTAGTGGGTAACCTTCCAAGATAGTTTAGGACCTTAAGATTAACCTTCAGTTTGATGCCTTATCTTTGATTGTGAGGTGTATCTTAAGAATGATATAGAATTTGATTATTTTCAATGATTGGTTTGCTTCTTCCTATGGTGTTGATCAAAGTGGTAGGAACCTACCACTACAACAATTGGCTTCTATGATATCTTCTGAAAGAGAGGTAGAATTGATGTCTACCTACTTTTATGGTGCCCAAAATTTCTTATTAGATGATGATTCAAACTCTTTGTCGATAGTGACACCATGAAAGTTTAGAATGGGGTATCTCAAGTTGGAATCCTTAAAGACATCAAGTACATCGATCGCTATTTTATGGATTATTATTGTTATTGTATTGTCATTTTGAGAGTTGTCTTCTTTTCAGAATTAAGATTCAAATCATTTGAGTCATACTTATCTAGAATGGATAAGACATACTAAAAAATCCTTATTGATCTTATTCTTGGCTCTTGATGGAACTTTTATGGTCTTTCTCCTTTGGTTAGGGAAACTCAAAATCATACTATAGGTCAAACTGAAGATGTGGCTTCTTGTCTGCCACATCCTCTCTACTGATGGTCATGAGGGCTACAATCTTTGCATTGCTGGAAAGAGAACCATATTAGACCTTCGCTTGAATGTTGTTGACTTGAATTGTTAGCTTGATTTGATTGTTGAATTGGAACCCTCATTTAACAAATTTAGGTATGCTAAATGGGGTTGAAATATTAGAGAGATTTTGAATTTTTTTTTTTTGGAGAAGAGACTTTGAATTTGATTTAAATTTAGTACCCACATTCAACAAATTTGGGTATGTTGAATGGGGTTCAAATGTTTTGAGAGGCACTTAATTGATGCTTCCATGTGCTCATATTTTGAATTTGATTTTATGTTTGGGACCTCATTTAACAAATTTGGGTATGTTAAATGGAGGGTCAATTAACTTTATTTTGATTTGATTTTGGAATCTTCACTTAGCAAATTTATGTATGCTAAATGAGATTCAAGTGCATGTTTGAAAACAATTTTGAAAGCATTTTGTTATTTGATGATGTATGTCATGCTTTGATTTGCTGAATTTGATTTGAAAATGGGATCCTTACTTAGCAAAATTAGGTATGCTAAGTGAAGCCCAATGTGTTTGATGTATTTTGATTTGATTTTGAAAAATGAGACCCTTAGCAAATTTAGGTATGCTAAGTGAAGCCCAATGTGTTCAATGTATTTTGATTTGATTTTGAAAAATGAGACCCTTAACAAATTTGGCATATTAAGTAGGGATCAAGTGTGTTTGATGAGTTTGTTTTATTTTGTTCTATAATAGGAGAACTTCTATTTAACAAATATGGTATGTTAAATAAAGTACAATTTGTTTTCAATTTTGAAAAGGTAGGACTTTCATTTGAAAAATTTGGGTATGTCAAATGGAGTTCTAGTGTGTTTGATTTATTTGTGATTTATAAACGAAACTCTACTTAGCAAATATGGGTATGTTAAGTAGAATCCAATTTGCTTTTGATTTTGAGAAAGTGAATTCTCATTTTACAAATTTGGGTATGTCAAATGGAATTCAAATATGTTTTAATTTTTAGTGATTTTGAAAAGGAGACTTCCATTTAACAAATTTAGGTATGTTAAATGGAAATCAATTATATATTTTTTTTTTTCAAAGATGGGATATTTGTGTGTGATGTTGCTTTTGAAAAGAGAAATTCCAACTTAGCACATGTAGGATGTGCTAAATGAAATTTCAATTTTATGTCACGATCTTGTTTGAAAATCTTCATTCAACAAGCTTAGGTGTGTTAAATGGAGATTACTATTTTGAAATATGTGCTTTTGGAAAATGGATTTTAAAATCATTTGATTTCAAATTTTGAAAAGAACCTCCATGCAACAATCATGGATATTGGTTCATGAGATTTGGTTATCTTTAAATCTAGATCTTTTTATCATGTGAATTTTAATTTGAGAAGTGCTTTTTGAAAGTATATATTTTTTACAAAGAGTTTATTTTCTTAAGTATGAGATTAACCTTGCCTCACCAAGAGAATGGTAAAGAGGTTCTAAATTTTTAGTCATATCCTTTAGTTAATTCAAAGAAATTTCTTTAATGGTAATCCTTTTCTTAGATATTTTTCTAGCACTTCTATGTCTCTCATACCTAAGAAACATAATCTAGACTATTGGAGTGATTTTAGACCTATTAGTCTTTGCACCTTCTTCAATAAGCTGATTTCCAAAATTCTAACCAACAGGCTCAGTCCTTTACTTCATAGGATTATCTCTCTAAACCAAACTGGTTTTGTTTGAGATAGATCTATTTCTGATAATATTCTGCTTGCTAAAGAATTAATTCATGATTTAGATGCTAAGACTAGAGGTGGCAACATTCTGTTCAAATTAGATATTACCAAAGCTTTTGAAAATATCTCTTGGGATTTCCTTATCCATATTCTAAATTTATTTGGGTTTCGATAAATTTATCTTTCTTATTAAAAATTATTAATAATGCTTGGTTTTCT